>JAKJXN010000028.1:0-418442 GCA_022225945.1 Didymella pomorum | reverse complement strand
CATATTGTACGTGTGCTCAGCGTCGACCTTATACTGAGCGATCTTCCGCTGTAGGAGGTTGAAGTAAAGCTCATACTTCGCGTAGGAATCGGCGTTGTGGCGATCGGCGTCCATACCCGTTGAGTATTGAGAGATGAGATGGATGGAGTACTTGTTGATGAAGCGCGTGACCCAGCTCTCGCTCACTGGCTCCTGGGCGACTGCGGACGCGAAGTTGGCGATCATTTCTCTTGTAGGAGGTATATGACGAGCAGTAAGCTCCTGTATATATTTTACAAGCTCCTCCTCTTGTTGTTGGGTAAGCTTCTGCTGGTTGAAGTCTTTGGCTTCCCGAGGTACCTGAACGCCCTTGTGTCTCCGCGCCAAAGTTGAGCGATCAACGCCATATTGATCGGCAATTTTCTGGTACACAAGTTTCTCTCCAGGGTCTAGCGCTTCGATTGCTGCAAGCGCATCGTTAATGGGTGCCATGGCTGTTGAGTAATTACGCGTTGAAGTGTGGGTGCTGTTTATGGTGATCGGGCGTTGCGCGACTCCGGGCGTTGCGCGCACGGACACGGTAAAGCCCCACTTACTCAGGCTTTGAATACCGAGTCACCTCACCGAACTTGCCTGTTCAGACAATATCGCAAACAAGTGTTGAAAGCTGTATTCCAGCGTTGCCTTGAAGGAGTTTGGTCTGCATGTTCCCTTTTGTCGGTATAGAAAGCATAATGCGAAGCGCGTTGGCGTTGTTGTGAGTGCAATGAGCAATGACCTATTTGGGACAATGGCTTGACTTTCGCGAGCCGCTTATGCGAAATGCAAGACTTGCGACTCGACGTGCATCGATATTTCAAGCTCAGACATGCCCGGTACAGGGGATAGTGTGGTGCGGTCATGCTTTTGCTGATAGGTTGGGTCAGACCGCGCGGTGCTAGAGATATTGTGCACAACAGAATGAAGCCTACCCAGGTAGCACGCATCTGATGGGTGAAGGATTGTTGATTCCAGTAAGTCAAGTCAATGTGCAGCAACCAGAACTTTCAAACAGCCACCGACTACCTCTAGGTATCCTATGTCAGTCCTGTACGTCGTCAAGGGGCTGCTCGGAGGCTTCTGGGCGCGGCACACTGCGGCAACATGCCATTGGGATTCACACTTTTGGGTATTGCGCTCCGTAACTGATTATCAATAACCCGATCGCCCTGACCTAACATCCTCTTCTATCTCCTCGAGTCCAGTACTCAAACAACTACCAGTACTCAAAGAACAATGAGCTTTATACAACGAAGAACAAAGACCTCCGACGATAAAAGGGCAGATCAACACGAGTCCAACCTAAGCACCGAGCTTGCCCTTCAAATCCCCCTTCAGTCCACCATCATAACCACCCTTGCCCAATCTATACCCAAAGCTGATGGCAACTGCCAAAAGTAGACCCAAGCAAAGCAGCGTAGGACCCCACTTATCGTGATATACGACCGCTCTGCGCTCCCTGATCTTCCTGACTCTCCAGAGATATAGACCGACCGAGTACAGCAGTGCAAGACATGCAATGATCGTGAATGCCCAAGCGGCCGCGAACGCAAGGCCGTCACCGAAGTTGAGCAGAGTAGCAGCGATAGAACCAATAAGAATGCTGAATTCGAGCCAAGAGAGGAAGGTACGCTCGGTCGCAAGCTGCACCTTGGGCTCCACGCGGACGGGGACATGAATCCGCTTGCCCTTGGGCGCCTTGAAACGCTTGACTTCGCCCTGTTGTTTCCATGTGGGTACTCCGAGTTGGAAACCGCCTTCGCCAACGTCGGTGGGTTTGGGATGGAAGAGGAGAACCACACCGTTGACAATGCCATTGCCGACGGTCTTGGCTGTATGCTCTACCCACTTCTTCGCGTAGTGCAGACCACCGACACGCTTCGCCTCCTCAAGGTTGTCGTCCTCGTCGCTGTCGGAGTCGTAGATGGGGTAGTCATTGTCTGCAGTGCGCTGTGCGGCGACACGCTCTTCGATATCGAGGGCATTAGGATCGTTGCCGTTCGTCAAGGTACCATATTCTCGAGTACGGGCGATCTCGTTCTGCTCCATCACGTCGCGCGCTTCGCGCAATCTCCTAAGCTGGTCGTCATCTTGACTGCCATTAGCAGGGGGAAGGCCCATGACAGCATCGTCGTCGTCGCTGTCGTCGTCGAGCGTATTGCTAGTACTGATGTCGTTGCTGGCGCCCGGTCGCTCGATACCAAACTTGTGGGTGACAGGTTTGCGGATGTCGACGCCCATCTGAGGGTACCAGTAGGGCAGCAAGTCGATCCTCGAGGGGTTCAAGGTAGCAGTTCCGTGAATGTACTTGGAGAATTTTGGCACGGCCTCCACCAGATGCGACGAGGTCAAATCGCGAATCCATTGCGGTGCCTCGGCACCAGCTGCGGTCTGAAGCTTCACCTCCAGAACAGCGTAGGGGAACAGCTCTTTGTCCTCAGCAGGCAGCTGCTTGAATGGCCAGTCCACACCAATGTCTGTGCGGCGCCAGTTGTCGCCCGCACGCTTCTTGCCATCCAGGTTGTCTTCGCGGGTCATGGTGAGCTCGGTGTCGAGTGAGATACGGACTCGCGCATCGCCGGGGAGTTGGAAGGCGGTGCGGTGGTAGAAGGAACGAGTGACCGGTACAAGACTGCGGTCAATGACACGGTACTGGATCTCACGAGCGAGCTGCTCGTCAGACGCGATGTCTTTCTCGGGCCTCTTCTGCTCCCTGCGCTCCTTCTCGAAGATCTTTGCGGGCAGTAGCTTGCCTTTCAGGTAGTCGTTGACATTCTTCTCCTTGAGCTTGAAACGCGCCTTGACCGACTCTTCACCAGTCCAGTCTTCACGATGCGTCTTGCGCTCAATGAAGATGGTGTCGCTGTTCATGCCGCCATACCATCGCAGACGAATAGCCTCTGCGCCCTCTGTCTTCTTCAGGCGACCCTCGTACAGCTCCCATGTGTCGGTGTTGTCAAAGTAGATGGACGTGATGGAGGCATCCTCCTCGTTGAACTCCTTATTAGGGTTGAAGACCAGCACCGGCAGATGCTTGAGGATGATGAGCTTCAACTCGACGATGTTGTCAGGGTGGACCCAGTATTTCGTTGTCTGGCGTACGAAATTCTGCTGCTTTCCACCGGCAGACGAGTCGCCCTTGACAGGGTTACCACGTGTGCGGACGACGTCGTAGAGCTTTGAGAGCTTGACAATGTAGCTGTCGTAGTTGTCTTGGAAGAAAGGCTTGCGCTTGAGGCGGGCGGCGAAGACGGGCTTGAGCGCCCAACGAGTATTTTTCTGCAGCGAGTTAGTGCCAATTGGTGTTTACATCTCGCAGAAACATACGTCATGCTTCTTGATAATCTTCTGGAAGCCCGTGTAGTTCAATTGAGTGAACTTGGCCAGGTCGTGCACATCTGCGATGATGTCGCTGAGATCCTCTTCCAGCAGCTCGAAGTCCTCCTCGAAGGGGTCGCCATCCTGGTTCGTCTGCTGAGACTGCAAGTGCTCCTGAGACTTGGCGACAGCGGTGTTGACCTCCTTCTCCGACGCTGCTATGCGGCGGATGATCTCTTCGCTCTTGACGCGCACGAAGCTGTAGACCTTGTCGAGCTCCTTCTCGAGCTGCTCCACGAAGCTCTGCTCCGACTTCTCGTCCCAAGTGTGGTGCACGCGCAGGGCTGTCTTGAGCTCCTCGTAGTCGATGTAGTAGAAGAGCCAATCCTTGTTCAGCGACTGCTTGAGCTGCTGACCGAACCTACGCGGAAGGTGCGTTAGTGCCCGTTGCTCCCCAATTGCGTGCGCAGCGATTGAAGGGTGACGTCTGCGGGTGCCGGGGGATAAACAAACCTCATGACGGGCGAAGGGTGCGCGACGAGTCCGCTCGACGCACTTCAGACGGTGCTGGTGGACAGGATAAGAATGTGACACAATGCCCAGCGCTGCGGGAGGCCCAGCGAAAGAAAGACAAGCTCTGAACAGGAAGCTCCCCGCGGCTGTAGCGCAGAAACGTGCCCTGGTGGTGGACCTGTCGCGGGCGATCAAGCTTAATGCCAGTGCCCAGCAACAGCCAATCGAATTGCCCACGTGCCGCAGCTGGATGTCAACAACCTCGCAACACGATGGGTCGCGATGGACGCATTAACTGGAAGGAACGAGGGTAGCGAAGATTCTGCAATTGCTATTCCTCTTGCGTGCAATTGCTGCCGCGAAGGATGAGGTTGGTGCCAAGGCTGCCTGTGAGCTGCTGGCATTGGCAAATCGGAGATTGGTGACGTGCATTCTGGCAATCCGCATGCAGGGTAACACCAACACTCTGACCACCCAACTTGATCGTGCATGGTAGCAGTGTAAAGCGACAACAAGCCTGCGATTTCTTCGATGCCAGGCTCTTTGCAGTACGCTTTCGGTGATGCACACTGGACAGGTCGAATCACAACAGAGTTCTGATTGACATCAGCGCCTCTGCTGCTGCTGCTGCTGCTGCCCACACTTGTGCAGTTGCACCAATAATACTATGGCAGACTGAGGGTCATGGAGAGACCAGCCACTTGAGCAAGAGATGGAGAAGGTACGAGAAAGCTGAAAATTGGACCCTAATATTTCAAGGTTGTGCAGACGAGATGGAGGCACTTCGTTTCGAGGTGTTTGTGCCGCAGGCGAATTGCCTTGGTGGCAATGAAGGCTGCTGTACTGTGGCTGATGTACCACCACTCCATACTGGCAATTTAGGGGCATGAACGTGTGTATTCGTGTCGAAGCAACCCACTCGAGGGACAGCAGGTGTTGGGATGCAGCAGCGTGTTCCACCGATCTTACGGCTCAATTTTGTGCTGTCGACTGCGAGAGTCCTGGCATGGACAGTCAGATCATCTACAAGGAAGCCAGGACTGGGAAAAGTACGCACGCACCAGGGACCGTCCGAGGACAGACTCAATATGGACATTTGGATGCGAGCGCGTCAGAGCAATACATCAAGCACTCATCCAAAGGCAATTTCGTACGCTCGGTGTCTATAGACCCATTGACCGAAGCTGAGCCAGCCATGTCCGCAAAGATCTGCAGCCTCCCGCCGGCTGGCATTGGACCAGATGAACATCGATTATCCGACGATGTTCGACAAGCGTGCGGATCATGTTCCCAATCCCTTGTCTGCAGCTATCAGACCGGCGACTAATTCTGATGTGGGCATCCTGCAGTAGTGAACCACAGGGTTGGCAGCGATGCTCGCGTTCGGAGTCAAGCTCTATTTCCACGACTGGAACGTAAGAATGCGGCTGATTTGCAAAGCTGAACCATCACGAACTCTGCCGCATCGAAACTTTCAACGTTACTGTTACCATAACTGGCCGGCGTCGATCGGCAGAGCTCTCCCGCCACCCATGACCTCTGACAAAGCATTGTTCCGCAGCAACTAGCAGCCACCGAGGTATCTTACAGCAAGACTAAATGAGCGCAAGCTCGCGTTTTCTACTCTGTTCCTGCGTCAAACTCGACTGCGCCCAGAAGCTGGTGTGAATCTTCGACTGACTAGCGGCCGCGACCCTGGATCCTGGATGTACGACACTAACCGTACAACGCGCAAACAGTGAGATCGCAGTCTCTATTTGCACTAACGTCAGGGGATTTGACTTTGAGGAAAAAGTTTCTTGCCCAGATCAACGATCTCCGGAGGTATTCGATGTGCCGAGACTGATCCTTCACAACCGGCAGTAGTCTCCAGGTGCTCGGTCACCATTTCAAGACGTCACCATTATCACGGACCTTAGAGCGCGCCCTGGTATCACAGTTGTGGAAAACGTGGTCTGCCGTCAACGTCGCTCTTGAAAGACACCCTGCGGATTTATCATGCTGCACATAAAGGCTGAAACCACCCCTTACTGGCTTGAGTCCTCCACGATATGTACCTCGCTGCACCGTCTTGCGCGACGACGGTACACTCACACACTCAGCTGTCAAAGTCGCCATCGTACATGGAGTTCGGTCAAGCTTTGGTCGCCGAGTACGGTGAGATGACCTTATTTGAACTAGATCCATGATCGTCTCTAGCGCCGCCGGGGTAAGCCACGTGAAGTTGACAGCCTTACAGCCGTTGCAGAGCTGCAAGCCAATCGCTCCCTGATAGCCCGGTGCTAGAAAAGGTACCAGATTCGATAGCTTCGACTGTAGTCCCACCGCGGCTGAGCTTGTCAGGTTTCTTGCGACAGGGTGTTATCGGACTTCCTGCTTGGGCCAGCCTGAATCATCATCAAATACACTTGTCGAGATCTGTCAGATCACCACCCGGAAAGGTTTGCCATTTCGCTAGGATGTTCGTCCGATCTGGATTGCCGAGTGGATCTACTCATTTCTGCAGCTGTTATTATCCTGGTACGCATCTACAGGCGTATATAAACATCGGTCTTTGCCCTGGTCCATAACTCACCACGATCAGCTTCATCACCAAATCAGCCTACACTCGCTCTTCAAGTGATCAATATGAAGCTTTCCGCTACTCTCAGTGCTGCTCTTTTGGCGAGTGGTGTCGTCGCTGCGCCCACCCCGGGACTCATCAGCAGCATCCTCGGACTTCTTACCAACGACCTTAACCAGCTGCTGAGCTCCCTTGGCATCAAGATCCGCACCGACGGTGGTAACCACGGTGCCGCTCTCAACTACCACAGCCAGTGCCCCTTCACCATCAACCCTGTTGCCAACACCAATGGTCACAACAAGCACGACCTCACCTTTCCCAAGCCTTCCGGCTTCGTCAACTGGAGGACCTTCAAGGCCAACGGCGCCAATCTTGGTGGATGGCTGGAGAAGGAGCAGACTCACGACCCCATCTGGTGGTCTGAGGTTGGTGGTGATGGCGCTCCTGACGAGTGGACTCTGTGCCAGCAACTGGGCAGCAAGTGTGGCCCTACTCTTGAAGCTCGCTACGCTTCCTTCTTGAACACCACCACTATCGATCAGATGGCTGCTGTCGGTGTCAACACCCTTCGTATTCCCACCACCTACGCTGCCTGGGTCAAGGTACCTGGCTCGGCTCTCTACTCTGGCAACCAGCAGAAGTACCTCAAGACCATCTCTGACTACGCCATCAACAAGTACGGCATGCACATTATCATTGGTCTGCACTCACTGCCTGGCGGTGTCAACAATCTCGACATTGGCGAAGCCCTGATGCACGACGGCTGGTTCTACAACGCCACAAACCTCGATTACTCTTACCAGGCCATCGACGCCATCCTCAACTTCGTCAAGAGCTCCGGCCACATGTCGTCCTACACCATCGCCCCCATCAATGAAGCCTCCGACAATCTCGCCGGCTTCGGCACGCCTGCTGGTCTGTCAGTCAATGCCACCAACTGGGTCAACACATATCACGACGGCGTGCTGAAGAAGATCGCAAAGGTCGACAAGCGCATCCCCATGATGGTCCAAGACTGCTTCCAGGGCGCGTCATACTGGGCGCCGTTCTACGACAGCTCTGCCAACATCGTCTTCGACTCCCACGTGTACTACTTCGCGGCCGCCGGCGCATACAGCCAGTACATCAACCCTGCTGTGTGCGGACAGGCTAGCTACCTGGCTGAGGAGACCAAGTTCCCGGTCTTCGTGGGCGAGTGGAGTCTGCAGACCATGTACAATAACACCTTCGCGAGCCGCAAGGCTCTGTTCGATACTCAGCGCTACGCGTGGAACAAGTATGTCTCGGGCGGTACTTTCTGGACTGCTGTCTCTTACTCTACTGCCAAGGTTGATGGCGAGGGTACTCAGCGCGAGTACTGGAGCTTCATCGACCTGATCAACCAGGGTGTCATCACCCTGGCTACGAACGCTTCCTACTGCTAGATCATAGTGGTAGAGCTTCGATGGGCTCGTGATGTGTGGGGGTCTGGGCCTGCTTACTTCATTGTACATATTTCGCCATGAGTCAACGTACATAATGTCCTGAATGAATGATGTGTTGCATTGGGATTCCACCATTATTTCATATGATATCGACTGCATCGTTCCTGACTTCCTGGACTTCACAGAGACAGGTTTACTAACATTGCCCCTTCTACCTCGCTCCTTCCTCCACGCTCGCTCTTTCCTCAATACTACCGTCGTGCTACACGTTACTTATCTGCTCATTACAACAGATAAGCCTGTGACCGCGTTTCTCTGCTCCCAAGCAGCTAACAGTAGACATTTCCCATTGACCAATTAGGCTCCTTGATCGGTCGATGTCCTCATGTCATTTCACAAGTCGCTGCATAAACACAATATCCTTAGGGTATCCAACCGCGAAATCGCACAGAAAAGGCGTAAGCAGACCAACACGACCTTACTTTCTCAATGATCCACACTCTCAACAAATACGCGTACACCCTTAGCATCCAGCTTAGTAACCGGGATAAAGAAGTCATGTCCAAGCTGCACATCCTCCAAGCTCGGTTCATGCAGCTCGAATTTGTACCTCCTGAACATCATTCCCAATATCAGATACAACTCCGTCCAAGCCAGGTTGATACCCAGACACGACCTCGTGCCGCGGCCGAAACACACGAGGTACCGCTCCAGAGGCATGCCGTCCGGCGCAACTGGGTTATCAAGCCAGCGCTCAGGAACATACTCATGAGATTTTGGAAAGATCGACTCATCATGCGAGACCTCGGGGATCGTCATGGAGACATTGGTATTGGGAGGGATCGTCCAGTCCTTGTACTGCAATGGCATGGTGCGACGAGTGCGGGGATTGCGTGCGCTGAGACCGTAGGAAAGCCTGACAGCCTCCATAATGCAAGCTTTGAGGTACGGCATCTGTTCAAGAGGATACAATTCTAGGCTCGAGCGGTTGGGAAACGCAGCGACAAGGTCGGCGTGGAGGCGTTGATAGATCCGGGGTGTGTTGATAATGTGGAAGGTTGCAATGCAGAGCGCGAAGGCGGTAGTTTCCACACCTCCCCCAACGACGATTTGGGCTTCTTCTGCGAGACGCTTCTGTGTCTTGTCTTCTTCTGGGAGCTTGGACTGTAGAATCTCCTGGAAAATGGTCTTCTTCGCGTCATTAGTCTTTACAGGCTCGCCTGTCATGGTGCGCCCAATGTTGTTCCACTGATCGCGCTTGAACTTGAGGATGTTCTTTGCGGCGGGCTGAAGCCATTCGGTGATTGCATCTGGGATTGAATTCATCATCTATACGATCAGTCAAGTATTCGAGATTGCGTGGGTTCTGAACATACCGGAATCATTAGTGGAAACTGTGTAGCAATGTGTCCTGCTCCTCCAATCTTCTGGAAAGCATCATGAAATGACTCGAACTCTGGGTGCTTGAGTTGGGCGTAGTTGAAGCCAAAGAAGTAGTCCATGATGATGTCGCCAGTCAACGCTGGGAATGCATGGGTCAAGTTCATAGGCTCCTTCCGGGCCTCAAACTCTTGCATGCGAATAGAGAATGTGTCGATGTGACGGTAGATGATGTGAATGAAGTCCAGTATAGACCGTCTCGAGAACCTGGTGCGCGTCAGTCTTGAAGGAAACCATGACTCGAGTACCACAGTTCGTGTGGTGTTTGCGAATCGGAGGATTGATGGGAGATCCTTACATGGGACTCAGTGCGGCACGGCGGCGCTTGTGGAACGCGGCATTCACGGTGGTCAAGACGCCGCCCTCTGTCCCAAAGCGGACGTCCCATCCCTCCTTGTCGAGGTGGAGGTTCTTTGCATAAAACTCGTCAAAGAAGTGCGAGTCGCGGATGTGCAGCTCGTGGGGTGTGACACGGATAATTGGGCCTGATGCGACCTGTCAGTAACAAACAGACCCAAAACAGTGGTTACTGGTCAGTGGTTACCATATTCGTCATGCAGCTTCGAGATCTTGCGCGAGTACTGGCCGTTCTTTACGACCTCGTAGTAGCCCTCGTACCACGAAGTCACAGCAGCGAGTCGCGGGCCCGGGAACCTGGCGAGAGGATGCAAGTATAGCCTGTAGATGACGAGAGCTACGACGTAGGTGAGGAGGGCGGCTGCGAGCACAGGCAGTGTGCCGGCACGGGCAATCAGGTGGGCGGCCATGTCCGTTCTGTCGGTGCTGCCAGTTGGGGCGCGGCGGGGATCTGGTGGTCACAGAAATGAAACATGTGTTCGCGTAGGAGCGGATGGGCGACTGGTCTTTAGCTGAGTAAAAGCAACACAACGGGCCCCTAAGCAAGGCCAACAGCGGGCAGCAGCGCAAGGAAGGGCCGCATGTGTCTGGCGTGCGAGCGGACCGCATCACTAGTAGATGCATTGAGTGCGCGGGTGCGCGGGTGCATTGAGCGCGGTGCTATGGCGGTGGTATTCGGACGGGAGACATAAGACGCGGGCTGTAGCCTGACATTTCCTGGTGAGCTGTTGGGCGCATCATGTGTGGAGGTGCTGCAGAGGAAGGCAGCAGCTCCGCGGGCGACTCCCACTATGCCCAAAGGACGTGTTAAGGATGCTGCAGGATGCGCGGTTCGCGTGTCTGTGTGGCCGGTGAATGCTCAAAGGAGCTCGGCGCAGCGGTGCCATGTGGCCGCGGTGGAGCCATGGAGGTGCTGGTGCGGGCACTACAGTCTCTAACAGATGGACTGCTGCTGCGTCCCAACGTGACGGGAGGTCGCCGAATGGCTCTTCCGAGAAGGTCGTCCAATATAAGGAGCAGCGCCGCGGTGGAGTGATCGTGATACCTTTCGCGCGGTTCCTGCTCCTGCCCTCTTCGAGACTGTAGTGGATGTCAGCACTGCCAGCCTCGACAAAAGCATTTCAGTAGACGATCGCGCTATCTTAAGGGCCATCCGCTGCCCGGCTGCCCGCCATAAGCCCGCCCACCATGGCCGCCAACGGCCCGCCTCCGCCTGCTCTGGAGTCCAATGAGCGCGAGGGCCCCGCGACCCTGAATCCTTCACATGCACCTGCAGATACACACGCACCCCAGACAAACTCTGTAGATCCTTCGCATGCAGACACAGCGACACAACTTACTGTCGACCCACACCCAGTAGCACAGGACCACCAGCATGTAAACGACCCCGACAACGGCGCCCTCGACAGCGTCAATGAGCTCGAGCCGGACTCGGCCAGCGACACGGACAGCGCCTTCGATGCCAACAGCTCCGCTTCCACCTCGCTCGCCAGCTCCATCCTCAACTACGAGTACTCGAACGGCCGCCGCTACCACGGCTACCGCTCTGGCGCCTACGTGCTGCCCAACGACGAGCAGGAGCAGGACCGCCTGGACCTCCTACATCACATCTTCACGCTGATTTTGGGCGGGAGGCTGTACGATGCGCCCATCCACCCGCCACCGCAGCGCGTGCTGGACATTGGCACGGGCACGGGCATCTGGGCCATCGACTTCGCCGACGAGAACCCCGGGTGCGAAGTGCTCGGCACCGACCTGAGTCCTATCCAACCGACCTGGGTGCCCTCGAACCTGAAGTTCTACATCGACGATGCGGAGAGCGAGTGGGTGTACGGCACAGACGAGCACTTCGACTTCATTCACCTGCGCACACTATCTGGTGCAATTGCCGACTGGGACAAGCTCACGCGGCAGTGTTACGAGCATTTGAAGCCTGGCGGGTGGCTAGAGTTCCAGGAGCCTGTTGCGCTGTGCGAGAGCGACGACGGGACGATCGAGAACGCTCATGCCATACTGCAATGGCAGGAGCTCTGCAACGAGGCGGCCAAGGTGTTTGCGAAGGAGATCCGCGTAGGGCAGACGCTGAAACAGCGCATGCTGGACGCTGGCTTCGTCGATGTTGCTGAGAAGATTGTGAAGGTAGTTACTCACGTGCGTGCACACCAAAAGTTTCTTACTGACATGTTTCCCAGGTCCCCATCGGTCCGTGGCCTAAGGATCCACGGATGAAAGAGATTGGCCGCTACCAGCGCGAGCACATGGCCATGGGCATCGAACCGTATACCTTCGGCTTCATCGGCAAGATCCTCGGCTGGAGCGAGGAAGAGTGTCGCGTGCTGATCGCCCAAGTCACCAACGACGTGCGCCGCAAGGACGTGCACATGTACATCAAGTTCTACTTTGTGCACGGCAGGAAGGCTCCCAGCGCCCAGTATTAGGAGACGGAGCCGCAGCAGTAGCCACAGGAAGTGAGTGTGTCGGGGATTGGAGCATTGTTTCACGCGGCGTCTTGAGTCTGATACTTTAGCGGGCGCATGGTCTGGTTGTGAAAATGTGCACGGCATATATCCAGGAGTGATCACAGGGCATATAGTGGTCAGGATCTTCTCCAATGCTTTTACAGGCGTATACAAATCTTCGCGATTTGCTATGCAGTAACCCCACTCCCCTTATCTACATGTCCTCCTTTTCTAGCCTGCCATGCTCTTCTTTCTCCAAGGCCTTGCCGCATGAACGGCGTGGTATACACACCGTTGGGAGCGCGCAAGTCTGTTTACGAAACACTGCCATGGATGTGCCGTGGAAGTGGCATGTCTGCCTCAAGCAGGGCGGCTGGATCGAGTAGGTACCGGCATAGTGGTCAAGAGCCATGGAACGTCGATGTGATGGAAGCTCCGTCGAGGGTATGAAAGATCAATCTCACCCTCTCACCCCAGACTCCCAATCGCACTCGCCCTCCTCCCCTTCTGATCCGTCGGCTTAAAACCCATGAGGAAGTACAGCTGCGCCTCGCGTTCCGAGCAAGGCAAGTGCTGGTTGTGCACCGTGATAGAGGGCCGGCGACCAGATGGAGGCGCTGTGTCGCGCCTTAGTGCTATCGACGTGACTGAGGATATTGAGCTGATTGAAGACGATCGAGGTGCCGAATAGCAGGGGTCGTGGGATGCGGATGGCGACATGGTGGATGGTGTGATCCGGGGTAGTTGTGGAGAGGTGGGGATGCAACGAAGTATGTGAGAGTACTGCCTCAAGAAGAGCAGAGTAAGTTGTTCAGATTTGCAAAGGACCGATTTGTATGAGTGTCTGCTTGCAGTGTCGTCGTGCTGTATTGTCCTGCTACGATAGGTACATGCTCGCAAGGCGACTGCCCAGGTGCCTTATACCTCCGCTCACCACCCGTCAAACACCATCACGCGCCATACCTACCCCTCCTGCGCGAATTTCACTCAAACAAAACATCAGATGGAGGAAGGTGAAGCAAGACAGCGGTGTTACTGCGCCTCCTAGAATGGAGACAGAATCGAGGCTAGCTTGAGGCATTTTTATATACCGCTCGGCGAGCCAGAGCAGCGCTCCGGATCGACGTAACATGAGACGCCCACTCAGATGAACATCTCGCTGGACTTTCATGATTCTGAAGTGACCAGACGAGCGTTTGGTTTGAATGCAACGAGGGACATGTACCGGGGACATGTACGTGTGGCGGTGGATTGCGTACTAGCACGCTATGCCGACCAGGTCCGGACTGCTTGCATCATGCTACACAAAGAGCACGTCTTGTGCGGAGTAGCTCTTGCGTTGCAGGAGATGTCTGGTACATGCCCCGAATTTGAGGAAAACCCAGAGGTCGTCAATGTCCTTCTGCGCGTCGGTTGACATAGGTCAGACCCTCTGCTGGCTACAATGATTCCGCAGTTAAGAAGTGTCTGACATGATGGAACATATATTAAGGACAATGAGCAAGAAAGGGGCAATTTCGCTTTGAGAGTTGGATCGATTGCAAGAGGGTATCTAGCTAGAAGCAGAGGAAGCCAGAAGTTTACACGTACATGCCCGAATGAAGAGCTACATTTTATCGCTTTTGGGACGCCGCCCTCTCCGTGGTACAGCAAAATGTCAACCCTAGATCAGTAACGCCTTGCTAAGTTGATGTGATGTGCTGCAGATGTGATCGACAAAGAAAATCGCTAGTCGTCATACTTCTTCGTGAAACAGTGGATCTTCACAGTGCCATCCTCACTGCCGCTGACAAGTCTCTCATCGCTGAGACCAACGCAAGTGACGGGACCCTCGTGAACGGCCATAGTGCGCTCGGCCGTACCGGTACGAGGGTCCCAGATCTTGATCGTCTTGTCCTCAGCACCGCTGACAACGCGTAAAGAGTCAGCAGCAAGTGACCAGACACCCTCCACGTGGCCGAAGAAGCGGTGGACACATCGGCCCGATGGAACATGCCAAAGACGGATAGTGCCGTCGAGGGAGCCGGTGAGCATGTAGGAAGGAGGCTTGGGTCGAGACGGATCGTTGGGAAAAACAGTTTCCTCTTGTGTGACCGTGGCAGACTGCGCATCCTCGTTATCAGAAGGCGCTTGAGAGGCAGCGTCAGAGGCGTTTGTGTTGGCGGCAGCATTGAAGTCATCCTCGTCAATCTCGAAGTCGTGTGGCAGAGGCAATACCTGCTGCACCTGACCAACATGGCCCTCATATGTCTTGATGACCTCGTAAGTATCAAGATCCCACAACTTGACAGTCATGTCATCAGACGCAGAGAATAGTGTCCGCGAGGCGAGGTCAATCTTGACTGAGTTGACCCAATCTGTGTGTCCTCGTAGTGTGATGCGTTTGGAGTTCTGAAAGTCGTGCACCATGATGGTGTGATCTGATGACCCTGATGCAAGCAGACTTCCCGCCAAGTGAAGACCGATGACACCATCTGTGTGACCATGCAAGGTTCTCACCAATTGGCCAGTCCTCCAATTCCATACCTTGATGGTGCGGTCCAGACTACCAGTGATGAGTTTGGAGTCGTCAAACTGCAGGCAACGAATACCAGCAGTGTGACCTGTCAGAGTTCGAATCTCCTTTCCGGTATTGATATCCCACACCTTGATGGTGGCATCGTAAGATCCTGTGATGAGGGTCTGGTCGTCAAATTGGAGTGACATGACGCCGTTGGTATGTCCTGTAAGGGTTGTGGTGGAGTAACGACCGTGCTTCCAGTTGATGCCAACCCTGAAGCGATCCTTGTATACATCCTTCCATGGACGCTTCTTCGGCTGATCGAAGTACGATGCTAATTGATCACGAGCTTCGCCGGTTGCGGATTCGGTACATGATCGCTTCGCCGAGATCTCTGGCGATAGTGAGTCTGAGGGGGCGGAGCGCTTAGTGCCTGTTGTGGTCTCGGAGGAGTCGGAGTGATCCGAATGACGATGAACCAGTGTTGTGGGATCTGCTTCGGTCTCGGGAACTGGTGTGACGTTCGGTGACCACTCGTTGATTCCCCGTCCAGAAGCTCGTAGCTGGATCCTCCTCTTCTCCTGCCGCAAGCGGGCTCGGTCGAGCAGTGGCAGACCCCAGCCACACTTGGTGCATTTCCTGTCAATATGCTGCTCGCACATCTTGTGCCAGACCACATCGTCATCAGCAAGCTGTCGCCATTTCCGGCTCACTTGCGCTGCTTTGCAAAGTGAGGTTGTGTCGAGGTAGGAGAGGATCTTGAAGCCCAGCTCGTGGGGTAACGCGTTAATAAAGTCGATCTTGATCAGGTTGCGGACAGACGAGGCGATGAACGACAATTGTGGGAAGCAGCATTGAGTCAAGATGCCCTGGAGCATCAGGTTGCGGTGTCGAGCGGGTGCCGCAGAGAACAGTGACCACACATTGGCAATGCTCTGCTGGTCTGCCTGCGACTCTTTGCCAAGATCCTATGACACGTTAGTGGGTGTGAAGCAATCGGCGAGAGGCCAACGTACCTGCTGCAACTGCTCCATAGTGGGCTCGTCAGCTTGCCGTCGGCACAGTTTGTCAGGACGGTGACGGTAGCAGAACTTGGTATTGACAGGCTCGGTGTTGGTGATGCCAGGGGTGGAGTTGGCGCCGCCAGTGGGATTGTATTGCTGAGGGATGTGCTCGGCGAGGTAGGGCGTGATCATCTTCTGGATCCTCTTTGACTTGTTGGCTTGCGCCTCTTCAGTCTCCTCTACTTTCTCGCCTAGGAGATGTCGTGAGCGCTCAGAGGCTTGGTCATGGTCGTGGCCCTGCATCAGGGCGGCGTGAGGGTCGGTAGAAGTACCCATTCCTATCTCTTCGGGGAACTGGGAACGCAGGGATGTGCGACGTCGTTTCGGGGGATTCTTGACAAGCGGCGCACGATTGCGGTCGGTTGCGACAGAGGTGACGGTGTGGGTTGAATTTGACGCCATCTTAGTGTTAAGCACCCCAGAGATGCTCAGCACGATAAGATGTGTCCTGTGCGTTCACGGGGAATCGTCTGAGCGCGGGCGCCCGGGCAGCACTCAATCATGGGACGCGCTGAGCTTGTGCTGCTGTCGAGATACTCAGGGCGGATTGCGTGCTGTGACGAAGGCCGGGGGTCTGACGTGCGAAGCGAAAGTCGGCGACGGGAGTGCGGGCGGTGTGAACGAACAACAAGTCGAATCGTGTTTGGCGGCTGTCTTGTCGACATAAATCAATCTGTTGAAAAGCGCATCGCAGCGGACGTCTTGCTTTTGATATCGGCGTGGGGTGTGCAGGCACGGCAGGGTCATCGCGCTGGAGGCGATGAGCCGACGCTTCTGATGGCGTGCTCGGTGCTCGCAAGATCACGCAACCTTGCCGAGACCAGAAGCTATTACTCAAGAAATTGCAGAACTTGACGATGCGGACAAAGTTTTGCGCAAAGACTGCGCGCAACCGTTGTGTTTGTCACTAGCATCCATTGGCCCCTCGCTGCTTCCTCGTGTTTCCTCATGCCTCGTTCCTGTTGCTTATCTGAGGTCTTGCTTTGTGAAGGAGCGATAACACGGCCAGGGTCTCTAGCGGCAAACGCCACGCGAATGTTGGGGAAAGAGCGGACCTGCCGCGGAGAGCTCTTGCTTCAGGACCGCCCATAAGGCTGAGTGTGGCCGCCCGTCCCGTGGTTCTCACATGCTGGTGATGATGTTTGGTCTTGGCTCGTAGCTTCCACTGATCATCCTCTGCGTAGCGGAAAGTTTAACATCTCAGCAGCATTGTTGTAGCCGTCACAGGACCTATCTGCACCCAAATAACACATGGACAACTGTTGACTATCTCTCATTTTGCACATGCTATGGCCTCACCGCGGTCGCTTGCAGCTTCAGCCAGCAGCGCTGGCTCGAGGCATTCATGCGAACAGGAACGCAACCGCCCGCAGACACTCGACGATCTCGTGGGCCACTTCGTCGCTGCAAAGAGGTCTCTGAACTCGCAGACAGTGCTCTGGCGCGCCAACGAGATCGTGACTACAGCACGCGAGCTACTCGAGGAGAATGCAATACTCGCAGCCAAGAATGCATCGATACGAAATATCGTGGACCAGCAGGTAGATATACTCGAGGCTGTCCGGCGCGGTGTAGACGTAGTAGAGGCTGAGGTCCAGGCCGAGTTCAAGGTAATGTCGTCAACCACGATCGCATTGACTTACTGACAGGCTGGAGCAACTGCTGCACGATGTCGACACGTCCTTCGCAGGCCTCAACTCAACGCTCGCTGTGCTGCGCGAGACACCCATCGAGGCTGCTCTTCAGCCACCGGGCACACCGCAGAAACACCTTTACGACTTCATCGACAGCACTACTGTCTCCAACCTCGAAGGCACTTTGCGCGACTGCATAGACCGTTACAACGAGGCCTCGGCCACACTTGGTGAGAGCAACGACGCATTCGACACCTCGCTCGACAACCTGCACTCCTCGATCGAGAACGTACCCTTGACACCCGCGACCGCTTCGAATCCGAGCCCCATACCAAGCCTATACCGCGAACTTGAAGGGCATGCAAAAGAGGCGGCACAGGCGTTCCAGGGCCTGGTGCAACACTATGATCTGTGTGTGACAGCACTGCAACATACAGAAGGAGGTTCAGCAGCTGCAACTCAAGCTACGGGCGACGCACCGTCGCAATCTGGGGATGAATTTCCCGCGCCTCCAGAGGCTATCAGCGAGGGCGAGCGACAAGAAATGCTGAATGTTCTGCAAAAGGACGCGCACGAAGTGGAAGAGGTTGTGATGGAAATACGGGAGAGAGGCTCAGAAATGACCTTCTTGTTGACCCAGATCGAGAACCACATCAACCACCTCCGTAATGAAGCCTCAGCACTTTCGAGCATCTTGCAGATGATCATGCAGATCACAGCTGAGGTTCGGTCTCACATCCTTACGTCGCGCGCATTCCACGGCTCATGGCTGGATGACACACGACCTACACTTCTCAACGGTATCGAGGAGTGGGAACAACAGCGAGACTTCTACGAACGGTTTGATCTCGCGTACGCTGAGTTGTTAGTCGAGGTCTCGTCGCGCAGGCGAAGGCACGAGAAAGCCAAGCGCAAAGCAGAAGAGGCTCAGAAGGAGCTAGACAGATTGTTTACCGAAGACGAACGCGCAAGGGAACAATTTGCGCTCGCACAAGGCAATTACCTGCCCCTCGACATTTGGCCCGGACTGAGAGATGCACCAAGACAATACGAAGTCAGAGCTGTTGCTGCAGACATACAGAACGAAGAGATTCCATCAGAAGACGGACCTGCGAAAGGTCACATTGCGCAGAGCATACCTCAACTTGGAAGAAACGTCGTCGAACGCGCATTGACACGCGTAAAGAGGAGGATGTAGAGGTCTCGACCGCTTGATCGCAGGGCGTCGAGGCTATCTGCAACATGCATATTAGTATGGCGCAAAAAGCCAGTTCTTCGGAACAGTAATGATCGACCGAGGCTCGAAACACTTCGGCGGTTGTCATCTCGCCAATGCTCGACCTTTCCTTATAGTGCTGATAACCTTCTCTTTACCGTGGAATGAATGCGGTCCTCAGCGCGAGCACCGAGACTATGTCAGATCGTAGCTTGTGCACTGCGCCCAGATGTCGACGCGTTCATACTCCATTGATTCATGGCATAGTTCTCCTTCAGATAAGGGAAGTAGCCAAGGGATGTGAGCATGTGATTTGTAGATTTATTGGCTATCTGATGGCTACAAGGGTTTCGAGGCCAAGTCTCCGTCCTTGCTTAAGCGCGACCAGGCGCTCTACCACCAGAGAGTGCGCCGCGTCAGCCTGGGAGAGCAGTCCGTCGACTGTCTGGGTCTGGGTCTGCGCAATGAGCTCATCGACCTTGGTCTACAGTGCCTGCAACTGAGCATCGATGGCCGCAACCTTGGTAGCTAAGTTTGAATTAGCATGTTGTGAAAAAGAAAAGAAAGATGAAGAGATATACCTTTAGCTGCGTTCACAACATCCCTTTGGACAGTGGGGAGAGCAGTAGTGAGTCTGGTGTCTGAGACAAGGCGTTAGCATGAGAAGGAATGAAAGGATGCAAGAGACATAGCAAGAGCAGTCTGGACAGCTATAGAAGCAGCAAGCTCGGAAGATGTTGTCGCAAGCTTCGCAAGGACGAGGTCGTGATCGATGCTCCGCTCAGATGATTCCTTGGCAAATTCGCTCAGCTTGAACGTGTTAGCATGAGCTAGATAGAATGAAGGAAGAGGAGGTGTGAATGTACTGTTCACACTTCAAGCCGCACGACTCGATGACGCAGTTCTTGATGACAACCGCTGCTGCCGTGGTCAACACCCATGTCATTGTAGCCAACAGATAGTTTAATCATGTTACAAGACAACGTTCAAAAAAGACTAAATTCCTCCTTAATTCTTGGTCAAAGCTACAAAATACGTAAGGTAAGCGCTCAAGTACCGAAAAGACAGTCTGCTGTACACCATGATTGCAAACCCATGAGACTTGAAAGTGGCCAAAGCTTTCGTAGCTTAGAATATACACAGCCTAGTGCTTCTCGGTGCTGTTCCTTGACTCAGGCACAACGCCTAGGGTCGGCGTCTTCGCCATATCGCCGCCAAACCCAGCCTGCGATGGCTTAGGCGTGACTTCCGGAGTACCCAATTCTTTCGCCGCCGGTGCACCTGGCAGCTCAGCAATGCGAGCAAGCGAGAACTTGGAGTGCAGCTCGGTGAACAGGCTACGGGGTGAGTCTTTGGAGTCTTCCCCAGAGACTTCGGGGCCGCTGTGAACCCAGGTCTGTTGGGCAGGAGTGTTGACGTCCCAGTAGTATGTTGGTGCAGCTGAGGTTCGTTGGTCAGTGTTTTGCTTAGTTTGGAAAGAACAGTCGTGGTGACTTACCGGTACCAGCTGAGATAGGCGATGCGAGCTCTCCGGCGGGCTTGGTCTCCTCCATTGACGAAACGGAAGGATCTTTGGCACACGCTACGCGTTTTCGTCGCCAGAGGAGGAAAACGGCCAGTCCGACGATGGCGAGGAAACCGAGTGTGCCGCCCACAGCACCGCCAATGACAGCGCTGCGATTGGAGCTACCGCCACTACTCGAGCCAGAGGAAGGCGATGCTGAGGATGTTGGTCGAGGTGCAGTGGAAGATAGCAGGATATTGAGGTCCTTGAAGTACTCGTACTGATCTGGGCGATCCCAGTACGTTGGTTCGAGCTTTCCTTCTGGGCATGTGGAGTTGTTCATGCACGGGTCTTCGTTGCAGCAGCCCCTTCTTCGGTCAGCTGAGGCGCGCTTTCCAATTTGTGAGATGCACATACCAGAATGTTGGAGCCTGCTCGCAGGTCCAGAAAGGTGTTTGGCCCCCGCAAGATCCTCCTGGGGACTGGCTGTCAAGAGCCGTCGATCGACCAGCTGGGCGTAGACTGTCGCCATGACAGCCATTTGTGCATGGGTCTGCCATGCAGCAGCCGACGAATTTCGTGCCGGTCTCGCACATGTACCTGTGGCGATCAGCATGTTGTTGCCAGAAGTGTCAGTGACACCGTCGTAGCTTCCACAGGTCGATGTGTGAATCTTGCAGGATGCGTTTGGCCAGAGCAGGTACGGTGAACTTACCATTTCCCACCAGCTGGGCAAAAGAACTCGCCCGGCCGAGCCGCCCTGTACGTGGGATCTGCCATGACGATGATGTGCCGATCCGAATCGTAGTAGTATCCACGAGGCTACAGAGACTCGGAGACGAGATCTGTGTGAAGAGCTCAGAATGGACAGAGCTGAGAGGAACAAAAACGTACTGGGGAAAATACGAGCTGCGCCTGCTCACGGTTCATAACTGTGCCTCCAAAATCGCCAAGTCGCTCGTACCAGAGATAGCCCTATGCATAGCTGAGAGGCATTGGTCCGAAACTTTGGTGCTCGTCCTTCTTTGTTGGGCCCTCGCGGAGGACACTCTTGGAGGCGTGTTTAACAAGCAGTCGTTACTAGACTTGGCGTAGCGACCCGTCAAAGCCTGCGCTCGTTGAGATGTTGGCTTGGAATGACATGTTGGGTGGGAAGCTTAATTGGCGTTCCGTGAGGCATGGGCTCACAAAGAGGGCTTAGTGAGTAAGGTTGGCCAATGGGTTTGATGCTATCCGAGAGACGAGGGTGTAGGAGCATCCCTTGCTGGACCGATCAGGAAGCGATATTTGATGGTCAATACTTGTCTAGGGAACCCCTTTCTCTCCACAAGATTGCAATTGAATGCCCCTGAACAATTGTATGCCTCGGATGTGTAGTCGTTGGATACCATGGATACTACGAGATACACAGAAGCTGACACTTACTTGTGGAGCGCAGACTATGGTTCTGGTCGGTGGTCGGCTGATGCTCGTCTAGATCAGACCGATGAGATACGGGATGAATTCAGCTCGCGATAGATTTACAAAAGATTTGAAGTCCGTTTGTGTCTCTCGTGAGAGGTGCTCATGGCATGATATCTAGTGCATGTAGGTGATTGTTGGGGCGTGGTCAGTGTCGCAATCCACACGGAAGTATGGAGTCTGCCCTGACTGCTCTAAAATCGTCCTGAGGAATTACCAGGTACTCTAGGCGATTGGTGGCGCACAGTCTGGAGTCGTGCGTGGCATGACAGCCGCGTCTAGTAGCAACAGAACACTCTCTCGGCATCCCTGTGCAACTCGAAGCGAGTAAGATACCGAGCCGCGAGAAGGTGAGTTGAGACCTTCGCGACAGACTGGCCAATCGCCACCGTGTCACAGCGGGGAGTGGCATTTGGGAAGATAGTGTCAATCGCCTGCCAGCTGCCCGTTTGACCCGCTGTGGCTGAGTGTTGCAAACCGAGTAGCCCCATAGAGGCGCTCTATAGAGACCGGGCTCAGCCGGAATATTGCCCAAGGTACGGAGCCAAGATGTCGAATGCTCTCACATGTCCATTTTATAATGGCATCGTGGTGGAGTCTAATATGGGTACTCACTTAAAGCGGAATATGAACGAAGAGTGGTGATCGTCAGGTCGAAAGCTTCTGGGATCTTCAAGCAGGATGATGCTTCGTAGGACGGAAGGACAGGTGGCAGTATTCAGGCTTGCCTGCCATATCGATCCACATTCTCTCCGGAAATTGAACGCCCCTCACGAAGCGAAATCCTGCGAGAGGGGAGCCGAGTTGATCATGTAGCAGTCGAGGTGTGGGCATGCCAAGTCAAACAGGCGTGCCCGGTATTCGTTGGTTCTGGTTGTAATGTAAACGTCAACCTCATCCGTAAGCAGTGGCCCACTGGACTGGTGCAAGGCAACCAGCATTTCGATATGAATTTCAACACGCTGGTCGTATTTGATGAACGTTCAAATAGAAAAGTCTTCAGCCAAGTCCTCGAAGTCTGGGACCACGGCTTCTTCCTTTCTCCTTGAACTTGCACACGGAGTGATCCGAAGGGGCAGATCGCATCTGTGCTATCTCGCAGACAGAGCCGATCTTACACAAAAGAGTTTGATCGTCACACATGCTTTCCCGCCAAGATGATCTACTGCCCTTGGCACGGCACTCCAGCGGTATGCATCAAATAGAGGGAGCACTGACCGTGAAACAGCTTCGGCGCAAACATAAACTTAATGCGCCTGATCGAGCCTTATACTTGACAGCAAAGAGAGATGATGCTCCAAGCTTTGCCTTGCGGAGGATGTGTCCTTCGTTGATGTGGACGATTTGTCTGGAATGGCGGAGCAAACAAGAGACGTCCTCTGTAGGAGATGTTGATCTCTGGCTGCCGTAACTAACATCCCTGTATCGTTGCTTCCACTCCCTATTCGAACTCGAAGCTCCCGACCCGACGATAGGAATATCTTGATAACTCGATAATGGGAGAAATCTGCGTAAGCCAGTACGTGTGTCTCCAGTGTGTTGTCGCGCCAAGCAGTCAGTGTCCTCCACTGATTACAGAGCGTTTGCTCAATCCAGACGTCAGAGGACGGAAACGGTTACTACAAGGATACGTGCAACCGCTCCAAGGACCACAAAGGGTACACAACGTCAAATCTTGATCGCTGCCAAGCGCGGAAGATGACGACTTGATGTGCCCAGAATTCCTCTGCTTGCCAAGTTCACTGCAGAGGAGCAGTGTATTGCCAAGGGCGAGACCGGCCCTCGTTGTGCGGGATGTTCGATCGACATGATCTTCCGGACCCAGCATACAGGAGAGATGGACGATATGTAAAAGAAGCGTCCTCAAGGTTGCATTCGGTCATTCCGTTGCAATACTTGGGACTCCCTGCGACAGACGCTGATAGTCTTTTGACTCTTGAGTTGTCTCAGCTGTGAAGGCCAAGCCGCCAAGCTTCCGGCAGAGGCTGCCAGAGAGGAATGAAACAGCACTTCTGATCAGTGCCTTTCCGCTCGGCATGCGTTATTAATGATGATGGCATCGTCTGCGGTTCCGAGTGCTTGAATCTTGAACCTGTCGCCGTCGAGATGGGGAGCATCAGCGCAGCACAACATTGATGAGGCTCTAGGCTGTGTAGGGTTTCAGGAGGTTGCGGTGCGCTTGCCGTGTTCAACGTAACAATGTGTTCCATCCCCACACAAAGCACGAGCCCATTCGAATCTCCACCTGCATCGTTGTATCCACATCAAACGTGTGAAGCAGTGAGCGGTCAAGAGAAGCATCCTGCCACATACGTCTTGTACGTGCTTCTGACAGCGTCAAAAGACCTGCACAGGCGGCTCGGGCCCAAGTTCCAACTCACCGCCAGTGGCTCGCAGTAATCCCTCATCAAAGTCCTGGACCGTATGCCTTGAGTCGTCTGTCCGACCCAATGCGACTGTAAGAAGCCCAAAACCACTCCGTGCGAGTACTTGGCAATGAGCCCAAAGCTCCGCAGCAGTCCATCAAACACCACCACTATGATCTGAAGAATTTGATTGCAAGATTGCTTCTGATGACTTTGTGGGGAAGAGATCGTGTGCGCAAACCACCCCCACGGAATGTCGTACATGGATTCTTAGCGGCTACTCTCCGGCGGCTGGCCAGGACTTTTTAGGAATTGGCGCAGAAGACTCAGTGTTGCGAACCTTGGGCTGTAGCTGCTGTTTTCGTATGAGCTGGTGCGTGTATCAAGACTGTGTCTGATTGTGCATATGTAGGATCTCTGTGCACCTTTCCGCTGCCTCTCGATGCGCGGAAGCATCCAAGGCATTTGCGGGATTTACACGAATTGGGTAAGGCCATCAAGACGTCCTGCAGGTGCCGGGCTGAAGTTCGCCAGCACAGGACAAGAGACAGTTCGCATCGCCAAAACTTTCGAGCCGCTGTCGTTCTTGACTGATTACGTACAGCAAGCTGAACGTCTTGTGAAACTGAGGTGCATTTTTGAGTTGCTCGAATGCTGTGGTCCAAGGAAGCTGATCATGTTCGAGAGGTGCGCACAACAAGGGCCGTTGTTCGAACCGTCGCTGTCTGTCAGGAGGGAGCGATCAGCGGAGTGTAACCTCAATGAAAAGCTTGCGCCGATGCGAGGTCGAGGTCCGCTGTGGTGGGTGTCTAAGAAAATGGCTCGAAAGCTCGGCGCTCACACAGCACTTGCAACCGATCATCTGCAGGTGCGCTCGAGCTGTGGGGGTCGAATTGCAGGGGTGCACTTGGCGCGCCCAATCGAGCATAGTTTTCTCTGCGGGCTGCAGCGTCTGCCATTATTCTGGGTCCTACATATCTCCCCCGATCCCTGGTGAAAGACCCGCATTTCAACGCTTCATTCGCACGTTTGTTGAACATCTTCGGTAGCGCCAGACAGCATTTGGGTAAGAAGACCCTTAACGTGCTTTCCGCCAGCAGCGCCAGGTTTTCCGAAATCCTTCGACCCACACTCGAAGCGAACAAGCGAACCAGTGGACGTCACTGCCGTCCGTCTTATACTGGCCGGGCCCCTCCGTTATTGATTCACTCTTGGTCTCGAGCCACGCCTCATTTCAAGTCACAACTCACTTCCGGGACCTGTATATCACCTGGATTGTTCCAATCACACACACTCCGTTTGGATGGCGCATTCAAGGCTGGACACTACTTCGACCCTCTCACGCTCTACTCCCTTTCACCCTCTCGAGGCGACATACCACCGACCGAGCCCGCTTCAACGAGCCTAACATCACGAACAATCGTCGCCATCGTTAAAACTTACTTTACCTTCATCCTGCATGACATTGTCAACGTATACACAAGAAACAATTCGTTCCCAACATGACGGCGCCTGATGCAGATCTATCAATCAAGACAGACGCGTTACACGACGACCATTTTCTATCTGAGCATTTCCAACGTCGAAACTCACGGATGGTCGAGTATCACCATGCTATTGAAGAGGAGGACGAGAGTATACGAACAGCAAGCGAGTGCGCTGAACCCCTAACACCAGTCAGCCATACCAGTGAAGGTGTTTCCTTCTCGCATCCTTTTCGCACGGATGAACATGGAGATGAGCTTCACACAACTACTGAGACTGCCGCCGGCTTGAAGCCTATGCTTGTAGCGTCGCGAAATGGTCGGCCTGAGGCGAAGCTTGAAATACGGCCCACTTCAGCGCATGCAGATGCTAGGGCGACGGCTCAGTACGAAAGTAAAATACAGACTGAGAAGCGCGGATTCAGGCAGCACATTGGATCCTTCGTTCGCGGCAAGCTCCATCGACGAAATACACCCAAAGAAGATTCGAAAGAGCCCAGTCCAGATCCGCAAGATGCTCGTCAGGATAAAAAGGCAAAGTCCAAGACCAGCCCTACAGCTTCTGCAATCCTGGTTGATGACACCACCGACAACGATCACTCAACGACCACTATGCCGCAGATTGGTAGAAGACTCAGCTCCTTCTCACTATCTAGGAGCCCTCCAAGGACTTCGCGAGCAGCCACTCCTCCACCGCTCACGGACTCGCCAGTACAGACCATATCTAATAATGATGATCAGGAGAGGAATGCGCGGCTCGAGAAGAAGCCCATGTCTTCCACCGCTTTGTCGAGCATGAACCCCGCACGCCCTGGCATCACGTGGGCTGATAAGAGCTCTGGCAACAAACGACACACTTGGTCACGTAGGCGATCAGCGAGTACTGATCATATGCCCCAGCCCGGTAAGGATGACGAGAAGCCTACAGCGGGCATGCTGAACACCTTTTCGAAGCCACCTGAGAAGGGTGTCGGTATGAAGGCTCGACGACTCAGTCTCAACCTGCCCAGCGACTACATCATCGACCAGTGCGAGCTGGACAAAGAGTTCAAAGGCTCGAGCCTAATGCCAGGCAAGCGCGGAAAGATCTTGGGAAAGGGTGCCACAGCCGAAGTTCGTATCATGGCTCGAAAAGGTGTGTCGAGAGACGAGCAATTGGTCGCTGTCAAAATATTTCGCGAGCGGAACCCGGAAGAGACGGAGGAGGATTACATCATGAAGATCAAATCCGAGTACAGTATTGCTCAGAGCCTGCATCACCCCAACATCGTTGAGACACTCCGACTTTGTACGAATCGCGGCCGCTGGAACCACGTCATGGAGTACTGCACCCATGGCGAGATCTACTCCCTTGTCGAACGCAAGCTGTTTGCCCCTGGTGTTGAGGGGTTCTATAGTCGCGAAGACCGCTTATGCTTCTTCAAGCAACTACTTCGAGGAGTTAACTATCTACACAGTCACGGGATCGCTCATCGAGATATCAAGCTGGAGAATTTGCTGGTCGACAAGAACGGCCGCCTGAAAATCTCCGACTTCGGTGTTGCAGAAGTGTTTAGCGGTGAACACCCGGGCCTTCGGGCATCTGGAGGGCAATGTGGCAAGAACATGGGGGCTGTTCGTCTATCGGCTCCTGGGATCTGCGGAAGCCTGCCATACATTGCGCCTGAAGTTCTTGCGAAGAAAGGACCCTACGATCCTCGTCCCCTCGATGTGTGGTCTTGTGCCATCGTTTACATCACTATAACCTTTGGCGGATGCCCGTGGCAGGCTGCTAAGTCTGAGTTTGATTACTACGCCAGATTCAAGAGAGGTTGGCAAGACTGGCTGAGGGAGCACCCTGATGGAATTTTCTTTGACGGTCCTAACGGCTATCCCAAGTGCGGCAAGCTCTTCAACATGATCGAGGGATCAGCGATCAGACACCTCATCCTTAGGATGCTACATCCTATCCCGGAAAAGCGCATCACGATCCACGACATCTTGGACACCAGTCTCATCCGAAACGTCGACTGTTGCGTCCCAGAGAGCTTCGAAGATCCTAGGTGTTGTTCCAGCAGCGGCATCAGGCCCAGTTCAGCGCACGGTAGGCTTTCACCAAAGAAACACCAACATCACCACATTCCTCCCAAGCCTGAGCACAAGTCTCGCGTACACATCTTCGAGGTGGGCGAGGCTTGAGCATTCTGTTTGCCCTTTCTTCATCATCGCATCAATCGGCGTCTGCATTAGCGTTGCATAGCGGGTCAAAAGGTGGTCAAACATTTGCCTTTATTCTGTTCCATAACCAGCAAGACCTCAGTGTTCGCATTAAGAATGAGCGAGCATTTCTATGTCATGTCTCAACATCTATTGATTGATCTGTCCTGCTTTGACTGCGTCTCATCGAGCGTGCTGTCGTTAGGTGCGCTTTGATAGGTAGCCTCACATGCTGTGAACGTGTCCAACACTGAAGATCAGAACATTGGTGCTTTGCACTAAACATGAGCCTGACTCCGAAGAAATCGACTAATTGCAAGGCTCATGCAGCCAACTTCTCTATCAGCGCTCCCGTCCTTCGGGACTTGACTCTCCTTGGTATCGCACTGTCGCCCTCAGACTGGCAATCGTAGCCCGCACCTTTCCGCCCATCCCTTTGACCGGCATGGCGCCGAGTACAGAGGCGAGATAAAACGCTCGAGGATCACACCATATCTTCATCCGCGCTGGCCCCCGGGCCCATCGCAACCCAAGACCCTTGGTGACGCAACAACGGGAGAGCAATGCCAGGCGGGAGGATCGATTGCGACTTCAAACCGGGCCGCAGAACTCAATCTTCGGTCGCGATGTGTCGAGTTATCTTTTAGCTAGCTTGGCCTTGACGGGGCCTTCCCTATCAGACCAGCTGTCCTCCCGGCTACGCTTCCCGCTGATATCAACAGCAGTGGGTCTATTGGAATCACTGGGACCACGGGGTGCTGCATGCGTCGTAATTCGACACCTGGGGTGCATTGCTGTGAACAATACTGGGAGACGGGTGCCATGCGTGAAGGCCTTTGACGAAGGAAATGAAGGTTGATAATAACGTGGGGTTTGGATGGACCAGCAGCGTTCTCGGCGTGCGTCGGAGGGTCGCTCGGTAGTCGCTCCGATAACGTGGAAAGACTGCGGGGTCGTTCCGTGGACCGGGTGAATTGAGGCGTTGGTGGGGCAGGTGCTCGTATCCCGTATCGCTCTGGCTAACAAGATCAAAGGGCAGGAGCAGCCATGGCGGAGGGGTGCAACCGTGAGCCGGATGGAATTCACAAGAGATTGCTTGGAGCGGTGAGGATCAAGCAGGCGGTCGCATGACCTGTCTTCGTTTCGTTCATCATAATGGCCACGCAGCTGATGTCTGGACAATGCAACCTACCTAGGTAAATTCCCTCTACGCAGCAGAGAAAACGCCACTGAAGTTACTCTCTTCCTGGAGAACACCGTTGAACAATCCTCTATCGCAGCTGTACTGCTCGACATCTGGTGGATCTGACAGGAAGCATCCAGTTCTCAGCTGTGTGTTCTCTCACAAACTCGGGCACAGGGCTCTTCTCTGACCGGTCAATAACGGGATCCACCAATCACTGTCACGAGTGTGCGTCTTCTGTTCCACACCTCTCATGTCAAGCTCAGATCTGCAGTGCTTATCCTGCGTCAAGCCACGGTGACAGGAGCTTCTCTCCAGCCAACACCTGTCTCAATCCTCAAGCCGCCGAGTAAGCTGCAGGAGCCCGAGTCGCAGCGCGTGGGGGTGATTGACCAACAGACCACAGTCACTTGCGAATCGACGTAGTGTCCGTTTATTTGTTCCATCCTTTATTTGAGGGACATACCCGTCAGGTACGCTTTTGTCTCGTTGTTGTACCGACGTCTACATGAAGAGACCACCGCCATCGGTCCTGATCATAGCACCATCCATGTTGTAATCCCTCATAATTCCCAAGAAGCTCTCAGCGACCCACTCCGGTCTTCCTGGGGTACCCGTAGCCATCTTCTTGCTCATCTGCTCCATCAACTTGTCTTTCTCTTCCTGCGGCATCTTCCAAAGCTCGGTATCAACGACTCCAGGGCTGACGCCGTTGACTCGGATTGGCTTCATGTCCAATGCCAAGTTCCTGACCATGGCATGGTGACCACCCGCGAACGAACCAATGACGCTCCAGTCTGGCATGGGTCGTTCGCTGATGCTGCCAGTGGTGATAATGTAGCTGCTCTCGTGCGAATTCTTAACGAATTGGGGGATGAACTTGGCTGCCAATAGAGGAGCAAAGAAACGGATCTGGCCGGCCTGTAAGATCTTTTCCATACTGAGATCAGCGAGCTTCATCATGGCGAGCGCGTCGCCTGCGGTGAAGATGACATGGTCCAGCTTATCGCCACCCATACCCTTAACAGTCTGCTCAAAGACAGTCTTCAACTCCGACTCCAAGGTATCACGCTGCGACAGATCAACTGTCTGACCGTGGATGTTAGATTTCGCAGATGGGTATGTTGACTGCAATTTGGAGACAGCGGCCTCGACCTTGGAAGAGTTCGAGGACGCTATTGTAACGATTGCTCCGTATTCGAGACATGCTTCAGCGGCACAGAAGCCAATACCTGAAGATCCACCGATGATCAGAACCCTCGAGCCTTGGAGCTTGTTGGAGTATCTCTTCTGTTCAGACATCTTGTCTGTCGTTGTGTTTTGGCTGCTGGTAATTGCAATGTCTTCCTTGGTCGTTGAAAAGGTTGAGGTTGGTGATGTCGAAGTCGTCAGCATGATCCAGGGTCCGCGAAGATTCCAAGGGCTAGCGCCTTTATTTGTTCGCTCTCTGAGGTATGAATGATGGGCGGTCGCACAACGCTTAAGATGCTGTCAAATACCCTTAACGAGTCGACGATCTCATTCGTACGAGGATGCATTGCGCGGATTTAGTCCGGTGTTATCGCTGACTTCGTCAAGCTCGTGGCCCACTTATTCATGGCTCGCCCCAGACCTCAGTAATGACATCATGTTTTTCGGCATTAACACGCGGAGATGTTGTAGTGAGCAGATTTGCAGTTGCAGGAGAGAGAAAACATGCTCGCTGTAAGACAGCACTGGAACTCTATATATAGGCCTTGCCTGGTGCCTTGGGTATGCTATGCTTGGGGAGTCTAAGGTATCGTCCAAAGAGAGTTGATCTGCTTTCTCGTAACCTGTATGTTGTAAGCTTGCGATTTAGAGACTACGAGCAAAAGACTTACCAACGGAGCAACAAACAGAACACCAACGAACAATGCAGCAACGGTAAGCAGCATCTGGATCTTGTTGAAACCCTTGCCTAGGATATCAAACGCGAAACTAGGTGCGACTCGAGTACCGAAAATGTCGTGACCGTAAGCAAATACCAGACTGGTACTCTCAATGCCACTCTCGCTTGTGATGACATCTTCAATGCCCAGAACTTCGTACTTATGGGTGAGATGCCACTTTGAGTCGAGAGGGAGCAACGGGGTGTACTTAGTGAGACCCTCTGCCTGTTCGTTTGGAGTAGGGTCACGACCGATGGGACGTCGAGGGTCAATGACCTGGCGAGGAATCCCGACAATGGAGTTGGTCGAAGGAATGGTGATGAGAAGCTCCCTGCTCGTGATGCCTTGTCTGGTCTGTGTAACCGCCATATGCGAAATCTCGGCGGCAATCTGATAGCTTTGCGACAGCACGTATGGCTTCGCGGCATCGCCCTGAGAGCTGGAAGGCTTCACTGTCGAAGAATTCGAGGAAGCGCCCAATGGGCCCCTGTCGTCAGGGAGAGGTGATTCGTAGAGGTCCGACACGATCAGCTGGTGCCCACGGGACTCAGGCGAACGCGCTGAGTCAATGGTTAGAGAATAGCTGAACCAGTTCTCTGAGATGGTTGAGGGAATCGGTCGAGATGTGTCGACGTCAGAGTGCGACATGGTGTGGAGCAGCTGACCAGAAGCGGAGTCTAAGAGATAAACTGATGCGGTGCGGGTAAGCTCTGATACTGCTGTCACCAGCACAAGGTTGGGGTTCAGGTACTTGTAAAGCACTCTTCGGTCACCCAGGACTTTGCCAATGGAGGCAACGGGATCCTTGACAGGTCGCGTGGTGTAGCCAACGATGCGCTCACCAGTTGGGGGCTCGAACGTCCATACATTATCCGTGCTTCCCCGGCCCTCTGTCTCCAGAGCTCCTCTAAGAACACCCTCGGTCAAGGTGTACGACACCAGCTTCTGTCCCTCGGCGACTTGAGGCCCGTGAAGGTGAAGGTTGACATAGGATGCTGTACCACCCGTGGTGGAGTTGATGAACAAAGAACCTTCGAAGCTTGGGTCTTTGACTTCTACGTAGCCACTGTGGGCTCGGAGAGTCGGATACTCGAAGATAGTGTCGGCAAACTGCGAGAGGTGGACGTTCCAAAGCACCTTTCCACGAGCACCCACGTCAAGCGCAGCAAGACGTCCCTTCTCAGTTGCAACAACGACAAGCTTGTGAAAGCCGAAAGTGTCCTGTTGGATATCGTCCACGGTTGTCTGCTTTGGTTTGCCCACAACATTACCAAGAAGACGTTGAGGAAGCTTCTGCGCCCATGCCGGGAAGTGTTCGAGGTCTTGTACATGCCTCGTTACTCGGTGGATGTATGCTGACACTACGTTCTGGTGTCGCTCGACTTCGAGCTCGGCAGCAAGAGCCTCAACCTCTGGCAGACGCGCCCACACAGCAGACGAAGCTTGCGCCAAGAATTCGGGTCTAGTCCAGGCAATATCGCCATTACGAATCAAGACCCACTGTCCGTTGGAGAACAAGACAGCTGACCTGGCAGCGGTGGCTACTCCGGACTTCACTACAACCTCGGAGACTGCGTGTACCGGGTAAGCTCCAGCTAGAGCAGGTGATCTGGCTGTAGACCAACGGCCGAGTACGCCATGCGAGGCCGACGAAACTACGCTGACCTCATCTTCAGTCACTCTGACGAAGTAGACGTTGGCATCTGTTGTGCTGGTCGCAAAGGTGCCCTTGACCTGCAGCTCTGGTAGGCTATAAGCCTTTGATACAGAGTTCTTCTTGAGGTCGACATGGAAAACCTCAGCAGAGTGCCCGAAGTATGTTTGGTACTCAACAAGGAAGTGTGCCTGAGAGTTGACGTGACCGGGAGCGTGCAAAATGATCTGGTCGATGGGGCTCTTTCCCGGTGTATCGAAACTCGCTACAGTCTTCGTGCCAATGATGTTGACCTTAAGCACTTTGTAGTCCTTGTCTGTCCACGCCAACACTGGCGCCGCAGTGTTCGCTCCAGCAAAGACAATGTGATCCCTTGTTGAGATCTCGGTGTCTGAGCTGAGTGTGTATTGATCGAGCTTCTTGCCGGTTATTGGGCTCAGCGAAGTAACCTTCAGCTTTGAGCCTGAGCCGATTATGGACGAGTGTAGTGAGATGTAGTAGATCGTTGTAGGCGAGGTAGATACTTGGAATGGAGTGTCGTTGCTGGAAGTGGGGTCAGATTGGACTCTCTGCCTGCGATGTACGCTGAAGGTACTAACCTGGAATCTTCATATGTCCACTTGACGCGACCGGTCTTTCCATCAAGCCTCTTGACGCCGTGGCTGGTGCCAGACACCAAGACAACAGCATCCTTAGCTTCGTCTTTGGTGATGCCGTCCTCCTGTTCCAGGATCTCCAAATCCTCCACGATTGACCCTTCGATATTCGTCTCCCATACGAGTCTGCCATCTGAAGAGCTCCAAGCTGTCACTCGATCCCCAACAGCACTAACAACCGTATCCTGTTCGTCTCCCGCTCTTAGGTGGCCTTTCCCGCGAGGTTCTGAAGCGGGGTGCTGTCGCCAAACGAGCGCGCCATCCTTGGGGTTTATCGCGCCAATTGTTTGGTTCTCTGATATCGAGTACAACAAGGAAGCTTTCGACCCTCCGTATGGCTTCTGGAAGAAAGTGGCATCGTGCTTCGGTAGGCCTAACAGAGCATAGTGGAAATCGATATGATAGGCGTCGTCCTCGAAGATGGCAGATACCGGCGCAAGACAGGCTACAAGGCCGAGTGCAGCAGAGAGACGCATCGTGGGGTATGGCTGCTGATGTCGCGTCCACTGCTGAGCTCGACATCTGGATGCTCGGCGACGAGCTCGGGCGCTCGGGCCAAGTGAACACGGAGCTGTAAACGGGCCGGCGGGCTGGCATTAACCTAATCGGGCCATGCATGCATCAAAGACAGCTTTTGACATGCAGCTTCTTGAAGAAGAAACACCTCGAGACGTGAATGCTGACACAGTCATACCTCGTTGCAATTGCTTTTCGCTCTCCCATTAATGTCAAACGGTGTGCTTCGTGGAGGAGACCCACGATACACGAGCCGGCGCCTGCTCGGGGAAGCGGGTTCAAGCCGGCGGACCTTCTTCAGATAACGGCCAACACAAGACTTCTCCTGGCAAATTAGTATCCAGCTTCGCTTTCGTAAAGGGTTTCCAACGGCTTTCCATCCCTTTCAATAATTGCCAGTCGCGCTTCTAAGCGCTCGGCTTTCGATTTAGGGATAAATCACCCAGCTCGAGTCGACACAGCGCAGCGCAACGTCGATGTCTGCCACGTGGAAATGACCAACAAGCATTTGTACCACACTGGTCAATGCCACGGATCCACTTTGGCAACACCGAGTCTCTTGACACAGGCGTCGTTGAGCTGCAATGTCTGAGCCCTCATTTCAAAAGGAATCGATCCCGTCAGCCCGTCGGGGTCAGGGACCCTATTGAGATCAGCCAGCTCCGCTAGATGCTGTGCAGTTGCAGCAATGACTACAAGCTGCAGCCTTGCGAAGAACACAGAGTTGGACAGCGACACTTGAGGCTTGATCCAACTTGGAGCTAAAGCAGTGGTGTCAAATCGCTCGGGAGACGCTACCACACCATTGGGGGTCGGGATGGTCCCGCGCAGCCGGTTTGGGTCTGCCTAGCGACCATGCTGCTTCAGGTATTTTGCACTGCGGCTTCGTCTGGCGATGATGTCGGTCGGACCATTTGTGCTGCTAATCCAACCGCTTTGGCAAACGCTCGACCAGAAGGAGCTATTTAATAAACTACAAGGCAGCGTTTGCGCGGATCACGGCATGCGTTACACCGGCTGGCAGCTTCGAGTCAACTTGGCGTCCACACAGCGGCGGCACTGCACGAATCTGAACATGTCACTGCACACCCACTCCACTGAGTTGTGCCAAGTAGAGGGCATCTGAACAGCACTTAATTACTGCATCACCCTTGATTCGCATACGCAATCCCTCCATTATTTGCCAGTCCACCTGCACCCTCCCCTGTGATCGTTGCATTGCTCTCGCCTTATCGATAAATAACCGTTGGAAAATTTCTTCGATCGTCCCAACCTCGCCGCCAAAGAAGGAGGTGAGTTGAGTCCGCGCGTCAGCTTGGAAGCTTCGTATCACTAATTCGCCTCAATGGCGGACATGGTGCTCTTGAGATCTCCATCCTGCTGATTGGATGCCACTCGTCAACACTTTTACACAGCTGACAGCTGCCGCAGTTGTGTGGTTGGTCCACAGCCATCGCGCATTACTGTCTCTGCATTGCGGAACAACGCCATACACAATCTTCCTGCGACAGAAGTGCCGCTTCCTTGAAAGTATAAGCATCAGCATCAGGGTCGCTGGGACCAGCTAAGATCCGGTCGAGCTAAGGGAGCGGCGACTTTGGGCCGCTTGTCCTTCCGTGGCAGCTCGTGCCACATTAAGGCAGGCAGATATTCTCCGTGTGCGCTGCGCTGCCCTCCTCACAATCTCCTGGAACACCTGAAGCATGTCGCAAAGAGAGTACCACATAGTTGTCCTTGGCTCGGGTAAGCTGACAAACTTCCGACCGAGTGCTAGAGCATGACTGACGGTGGTGGCGCAACAGGTGGAGTCGGGAAAAGTTGTCTGACAGGTATGTTGCTGGTTCGCCAGAAGCGTCAGGATATCCAGTGATACTGACTACGAGCAGCGCAATTCGTGCAGAACGTTTGGATAGAAAGCTATGATCCTACAATTGAAGACTCATACAGAAAGCAAATCGAGGTCGATGTCAGTACTCGATGAATAAGCACGCCAGCTCAGATTCTGATGTGTTTTTTTGAAGGGCCGCCATGTCATTCTTGAGATCCTTGACACAGCAGGAACAGAACAGTTTAGTGAGTGGGTCCGCTTCATCAATGTGCATCACGTGCTAACCAGATCGCAGCGGCCATGAGGTACTACTCTCATGACCTATGAAAGATCATTACTCACGTTTCCACAGAGAGCTCTACATGAAGACCGGTCAGGGCTTCCTCCTGGTATTCGCCATAACATCGGCATCATCATTTCACGAACTGGCCGAGCTGCGAGAACAAATTCGACGCATCAAAGAAGACGACAATGTGCCTATGGTTCTCGTTGGCAACAAATCCGATCTGGAGGAAGACCGAGCAATTCCCCGTCCAAAAGCATTTGCAACATCGCGAGAGTGGAACACACCGTATTTCGAGACCAGTGCACGAAGAAGAGCCAACGTGGACGAGGCCTTCGTTGATCTGTGTCGGCAGATCATTCGGAAAGACGCAAATGAACGGCGGCATGTTCCCCAAGATCCAAGGGCAGGTGGGACCCCAAGAAGAGGCGGCAGAAGAGGAGACAGGGACCGGCGACAACGACATCGGCCGAAATGTACCATTCTTTGAGACACGATACCCCCATGACGAGCAACTGGTGGCATTTGCGCCTGCTGGACCAGGCTGTGCCATTTCCTTGACCTAGGTCTCCTGGATGATTCGAAGCGCTACATCTGCAACATAGAGGCTTTAGAAGGACCGTACAAACGGCAATTGATTCTCCATACATTACGCACACACACGATTGCCGTTGCAACTACAACTCCCGAAGCATCGATGACTGACCTGACAGCCAGAAACTCTATTGTGTTTATCCCTCAAGCACATCGATCTGCGGATAAGCTAACCGAGCTTCCGGCGACTCAGAAGCAGGAGCCAGACGGAACAACCTCGCTCAAATTACTCGACCACACAACATCACGAATCGACACACGAAGCCATCAAGATTCATTACTGACGCCCAATTGCTGCGACACATTCGTTTGCCCAACCACTTCGCTTGGACCTAGAGCCCGTGCAACCCGAAACTTCAGGAGGGACGCTTTGACCTGCGAGCATACGCCTCTAAACTCTCACGGATCGATTGCTCCCGGGCACTGCCGGATCGCTTCTGCAAACCCTGTCAGGAAGATGATGATGTGCCGAACTGTGCATCTTCTGCCCCGAACAATGGTTCTCCGAGCCGATACTGGAGTACCCCGCGTTTGGAGGCGCGCTACGGAGGGCCAATCTGGGGATCTCATCGGCGAAAGGACGGGAAGATCATGCTAGCGACTCTGCTGCGGTCCTCGCGTACACCTGCAGTGCTGCCTTACCTTCGTCATCTCATCTGGCGAACGGTGGAAATTGGTAACTCTCGGAAAGTGGAGTGCTGTCATGCCGATGCTTTGGCTTGGCGTCCAGCAAATCAAAGCTCCAGTGTTTGAGGCTGAAAGAAAGCCGGCCATGGGCGTGGGAGGACTGTAGACCCCCGTGAACTAGGTGATCACATATAAGCTCTCCAAGCTCGATGCTGGAGCAGATGCGTTTGGGAACAAATGGTGGTGAATTGAGGTCCAGATGATAGGTTGTTTGGTGGATACGTCATCTTGCTCAGCCCTGGACAAGAACTCCAGGCTTTACCTAGGTATCCTCAAGGCTGTACTACTGATCGAACCGTTACGCGAAATGCAACCACCGTACATGGTTCCAGACAATTGCCATAGGGTAGGTAGCATTGAGCTGACTCTGATTCAAGAGTTCCAATCGAACGGCTGATTCTGTTGGATAAGGCTGAATGGAGTGAGGCATGCTCGGTGAAACAATCTCCAAGCCAGAAGTGCGGTTGAGATCCTTGAAAATGAGGAAGTCGGCAGAGCAATTCTTGTGAGAGTTGTGCAGGCAATCGATAATAACGCCCCTGGGCACCTCCTTACTGAAAGCCTCGTAAGCTAACCCTTACTCTTTACGCAAACATTATCGAGTCTCTATTCGACATTGAGTGGCGGTGAGGTCCATTCCAAGCTCTTCTGCGACCTGCCGTATTCAGCCATCTATGAGGCGACGCTTACGGACGGCGGTGGTACGAAGCTCGGGCGAGGCCGGATCTGGTACAATGTGGATATTCGCCACGTATAGGCAACACTAGGTTGGCAATGAGTTGAACATGGAGCAGACTGGGAGGCGAATAGATTAATATCACGGCCAGCCTGCAAAAACAATTTGTATCGTCATGGCCTTCAATGTCTCCTGGATCAGCAGGCTGACCTCCGAAACGCGGAACCTCCAACGTGGGGCAACTGTATGTTTGGTGTCGAACCGAGGTTTGCAACGTGGATGAGATTGCTCGTAACGAGAGATGTCATCAAGCTACGAATGCCCATTTTCTTAGTGGGGGAAGTTCATTTGGGCGTGAAGGACACCCCACTGATGTGCAGCACTTGACGTCCCTTTGTACATCAGCCTTCCATCAGCTTCTTTGGTTTATGCAACACATCACGGGTCCAGTGGGTCAAAGTACGCGTTGAGAAGGTGCGATACAATGTCACTGAATCTCGATCTCGATCTACGCTCCAAAGTCTAGCTCGATGGAGGTGAGGACAAGTACCTCGTGTTGCCTGATTCGTTGGCGGGGCATCTGGAGCTGAGCCACGAGAGGCACGACCTGCAACGCTTCAAACTTACATCTTCGATCGATGCTTGTCTTGCCACCGCTGCCGTGGTACGGCTGCACTCAGCGTAAGTACCATAACGCTTGCATGTGAAGGTGGCCAACAATTGCACAAGTTGCTTTGTTTGCAGCTTTGTTTGTGTTGCCATCCGCATTCTGCAGCTTGAGCTTGGCCGCGGGGGAGCTGCAACCGATGACGTAGCTGCCCCGCCATGCCCCGCTACTCCCGCAGGCTGGAACTCGGTGGTTCAGCATCGAGGAAATGACGCGGATCGGCATGGGAATTGTGCCTTGCATTAGACATTTGCTTGCAGCATGTGATCTGAGCACGGTTGTTTCAGGCCTGGTCTGGAGCATGTGTGGCTCAATGCACCTCATGACGTGCTGCGTCACTCGCGCCTTCGCGCTTTGAGTGTGACGTCACTTGCTGTTTCCAGCGCTTGCGTCTTCTCTCACCATAGCGTCCTGCCCCGCCTCTCAGCCCCTCCAATTGTATATAAACAAGCTATTCCCCTCCGTCATTGTCTCATCACAACACTCAACTACTCTACTACCTTCACACAAATAACAAACCAACCCAACCTTCACAAAATGTCTGCTCCTAACGCCAACAAGCCTAACGAGGGCATCATCGGCCAGATTGGCAACTCCATCTCCAACGCCGCCAACTACGTCTCCGAGACCGTCCAGGGCAACTCCGCTGAGGCTTCCAAGGAGGCCAACAAGCAGCAGGCCAAGGGCAACGTTCCCGGAAAGGACTCGGTGACCGACCGTGTCTCCGGTGCCCTTGGTGCTGCTGGCGATAAGATTGACCAGACCAAGCACGAGGGCTCTGCCGAGGCCAACAAGCGCTCCGTCTAAGTGTCTTTCGAATCACTTGGTAAGCTTTATCCACATGTCGCTTGATTTAACATATGCTAATGCGCAATAGCGAACGTCAGCATAATACCTCCACACCTTACGGTCGACGACATCACAATGCGGTTCGCCTAGAATATCGATAGGATCAGATTGGAAGGCAGTGTGACACTTGTCCCTGCTGCATGATTATGAGGCTACGAGATACCAATGAATAATTTTCAACTTCAAACGCTGTGCACATCCTCGCTGTTTTTGTCTCATTGTGTTACCAGCACAATTATGTCGGTCTCACCAAACAACCGGTACAGTCCTCTTACTTGCTGCTTGAGAGATGAGCTTCACAACTGATACTGGGCGTTCAGCAAAATGTGGTTGCCTGGAGTGGATGCCGACAACCCCTCCGCTAAGGCGCTTGTCAGCACTCGTAAAAAGGGCACCAACCTGGGCCGGTACATATCACTAGTGGGTCATGGTATCATTCTCTGCGAGCCTCGGCCAGTCTGTAGCATCTTGTTCGACATACCATGCCACTTATGGTGCACCGTTTTTTCTTCCGCCTGTTATGATAGGCCTTCTGTAGGAAGTTTGTTGTCAGGTGAGAGTATCTACCAATGCACTTTTGGCTACTTCTGCAAGACTTAGGGACAGAGGGCTATGTTTATCAACACCTCTAGCGCTCAACGATCTGCCTTCCATGGCTTGTAACGGTCAGGCATGAAAGCTAAATGTGGGTAATGATGGAATATATTCTCGATTGAAACAGACTCGTGTACTCGTAACTAACTCAACGGGGTATCGACATAGATTTAATGAAAACTGCAAGTTCCGCAGGTGTGGAAACCTTTCTCAGCCGGGTTCCGTCTTTGGTGTGCTCCATCAAGAAGATGGGCATTGAGGTAGGGGCTTGCGCGGGCATAAAACTGGGCGTAACGCAACGAACGTGGTCTAGCTCGGGTGTTTGCAAAGGAGATGCGGGCTCAGAATCTTGTTGAAGCGTTGACTCGTGTGCGGGTGGAGACAATGGAACAGCTGGTCGAGGGGCGTGAGCTCTTGGTGCCACGAGAGGCAGTGGAGGCCAGTAGTGTCTCGATATCGGCGGTGGTATCGACGGATGCTCTGGCAGCCGGCCTGGATGTATTTGCGATGTTGGAATTAAGTAGGCTGCTGACTGCCGTGTTGGTGACAGGCGAGGTAGAGCTTCTTTCTCCGGGCATGGCCATCGAGCAATATCCAGGTCGATATCGAACAAGATCCTCTACACAACTTCTGTCAGCACCAAAGCTTCGCACTTTCTCTCTTGGGTAAGGGAGAACACTTAGACGTGGGCGACGCCCCGTCCAGTGTGTGTAGTACGTGCATTCTGGCGCTTCCAGAACAAGAAGGCGAGGTAGATTGTTGTGAGGAACCACAACAGCATGTTCGTCAAGAGAACCCAGACAGCGTTCTTCATCCGAGTGATACCCTTGTTACCCTCAGCATCTTCGGGGATGTACATCTTGCCAAAGATACCGAACGCGACGAGGTAACAGACGAAAACGAGGAAGTCGACAAAGAAGAAGAACCACTCCTTGATGAAGACTCCCACGATGGCCACGATTGCGCCCAAAGTACCGCACACAACAGCCCAAACCCATTTGGAGTCGGTGTATTTCCCAGCCTTGCGCGCGTTGTCGAGGTCGACGGCGTAGAGTCCGATGACAGTGATACCCAATACGAATTGGAAGAAGCGTACGAAGGCCATCAGCGCGCCTCCGATTGTGAAATGTGACCAGAAGGAGGTGCCAAGAGTGGCCTTTTCGCCCTTGAGCGATTTACCGAGCTTGAATGCCATGATGACGGGCTGGAGCATGATTAGCTTCGTGCTCTCGTAACGATTGAATAGGACATACTTGAGCTGTCGCTACTTGGAAGGGAGTTTTCGTAGGAGGCGGTAAGTTTGTTGATTTATAGGTTGAGTAGTGCGATTCGTCTGCTGATGATGCTGGGAGCTTTGCGCAGTAGCAACGATTAAGCTGTCTGCGGATGTAGTCGTTGTGCGTTCACAGTGCGGCTGCGGTCACAAGAAATCTCTTGGGTGACAATTTTGGGCACAAAGTTGAATAATGCCCTTCAAGGGTATGACGTTATGACGCGGGATGTGGCTGCCAGGGCTGTTCACGAGGGCAGTGATCGACTCGATAAAGGGGGAAGGCGCGAGGCTCGCTCTGGGAAGGTCGATATCGTGAGAAACACGAGACGCAAACAACTCAAATAACGGAAGCCAGCTTGAGAACGAATGGAACAAGACGTGGTGAGTTGAGGGCGCGCAAATGCTTTTGAGCCTCAACAACGCGCTGAACGCGCAATACCTTGCACCGCAAGAGACACAACTCCTCAAATTTGAGTCCTCCCTCGATGTTTTGCGCCTGTCAAATTCGCTGAGGCCAGCGAGGAGACCCTGTTCTGCAACATTCCGCTCGGCTTGGCTGCCGTCATAGGCGCCCGGTTCGAGATTCAAGGGTCCGTACGACTGTGATTGGCTGAAAGCGCTCCAGAACCCGACGCGCTCTTGGAGCTGTTGTTGCACCACATCGTCGTGATACACAAGCGGTTAATTGTATGCACTGAAACGCATCCTCGTCCGTCTTGCGCGGGTGATTATAGCTGGTGTACGTTAGCAGCAGTTTGAATGCACTGTCAGAGAGGGATGTTGATGAGAGACAGGTATTGCTTGAACATCTTTAACATGCTCCATTCATTCGTGCGACTTTGACCGTATGCAACTTAGAGCCTTATCGAAAACGACTGCTTACGGAGAGGAGTACTTGTATCCGTACTGCTCCTTTGCAGCCTTGACCTTCTCCCTCAGCTCGTGCTCCTTCTCAGCGAACTCCTTGTCGTCCTTGAGCTTCTGCAAGTAGGTGTCGTTTCCGAAACCTGACTTCGACGGAATGTTCAGACCACGCTGGACAGCTGGACGAGCCAAGACGCGCTCCCACCAGGCCTTGAGGCTGGGGAAGTCGTCGAGCTCGACGCCAGAGAAGCGAAGCATGTGAATCCAGCCAAAGTTGGCAATATCCGCAATGCTGTATTGGTTGCCAACAAGGTAGTCGTTGCCCTTGAGCTGCTTATCGAGAATGCCTACAAGGCGCTCAGTCTCTCCTGTGTACCTCTGCATACCGTATGCAATGCGCTCCTTCGCGAATCGATTGAAGTGGTTGGCCTGTCCCTGCATGGGCCCGAGGCCGCCATGCTGCCATGCCATCCATTGTTCGGCGCGAGAAATATCGAGGTCGTCGGTGAAGGAGAACTTGTGATCCGGGTCGTAGTGACGTGTGAGGTAGGTCAGGATAGCTGCAGCTGTTAGATTCGATCTGGTGACACTACTATATACACCTACCGAGACCTTCCTGAACTGCAAAGCCGCCCTTGTCGTGGTCGACAATGACTGGAATACGACCATTGGGGCCAAGCTTCGTGAACCACTCCTCCTTCTGGATGTTCTGGCTGATGTTGATGCCCTGCCATGTATAATCCTTGCCGTATGCCTCCTTCAGCTCCTCAAGCAGGATCGAAGCCTTCCAGCCGTTGGGTGTGCCCCAGGTGAGGAGCTCAATACCCTTGTTCGCCTTGAGGCCGGTGGGTCGTTCGTCAGCCATTTCGGGAAGGACTTGTAGCGTTCGTCTTGTTGTGGTATGGAATTGAGCTCGCAGTTGGTGTCCGGGTACGTGGATGAAGCTTCGAGTGACGAGCCTGGGCACTTGAGATGTAAGAGGACGGAGTAGTGACATGGAGGTCAGCGTGCATGCATCGATGAGGGGTTATATGTGGAAGCTCCTTCCCACTACCGATGCGCTTAGAAATCGATCTCTACGTCACGGTAACGGTAAACCCGAACTGATGGCAAGCGGGGAACGTCGTCCACACGGAAGCATCGGCTCATTACTGCTCACAAAGGCACCGTTACAAATGCGCAACAGTGTGCTCATCCTCGACGCTGTCGGCGCAAGGCTGTCTTGTTGTGTCGCGGATCCGCGAGAGCTTACTAAGCGGCGTCTTCTGCCTTCCAGAAGTGACCACCACTCTGACGCGGTAAAATAAGGAGGTTGTCAACGTTTCTCTACGCAATTTTTGAGCGCAAACAGGTCTTCTGTTAACTACACCAATCTTACTGACATGTCTGACTCTCTCTCTGCGGCGCAAGAGCACCACACAATGTACCTGACACATGGGCTTCACGATTACGAAACGTCTCCCGACATAATTGTGCCATAGAATGTCTGGCGCGCACAATGTCTGTGGAAACCAAGATTCTTGATTGCTGTCATTGAATTCAGTCCACAGCACATCGAACTCGTTGTAAAATACCATCATCTCACGACAACACGGCAATATTTTCTGGGTAACTCGGCCGCTCAATTCAATTGCATACTAGAGGAGCGACAGCGCTGGTAATCTGACGCATGTCCCTGCCCATCACAGGATATCCACAGGCTTGACAAAGACCCAGTTCTTATCCGCCGTCACTTCTCGTCCATTGACAATCTGCGCCGCGGTGTTGTTACGGATCTCTCCTTTGATCCTCTCCAAGTATGCGTCTCTGCGGTTGACCCAGAGATGAATGCCACCCTTTGCTGTATCCACACCATGGAATAGCATGTAGCTGTCCGAGCCAGGAGTATCTCCAGCCGCCAGGATCGGACGCTTCCACTGATCGATGTAGGTCAGGATTGCAGCCCACTTTCCCGCGAACCATGTTGCCGGTGTCCATAGGTAGGATCCAAATACCAAGTCTAGATATGTCTCTGGATCGTAGGTTCCATCGATAATTTCCTTGCGGGCGTTGGTCAAGTATCCGGTCGTCGCGTTCTTATGCAACGTCTGCACACCAATTACTTGCTTGGGCGGCACGTTGTAGCCATACTTGGGATCGCTGGCGACAAAGCGGACGAGGTCCTCGTGTGCAGCACTGATGACGTATACATCGATTCCGTTGTCCATCAAAGCGTTGTAAAGCTCGGCCTGGCCACGGAAGACCTGAGGCGAGTTGACTGTGGAGTTCGCAACCTCGTCGCCATCCCAGTATTGCGTGGGAATAGTCGAGTTGAGTGCCATGAGCTCATCGACGTAGCCTTTCAGCTCACGCAGGGTGAACCCTGACCAGACCTGAGCAATCCAAGGATAGCAGATGAAGTCGTCGTCTTCACACAAACGAAGGTAGTAGCTGTACAGCGTTTCAGTGAAGTTGGCGGTGTCCTTGAAGTCGATCAGCTTCAGCGAAGGATCCAGGCTCTCACGAGTCAGAATGCCGCGGTTCTCGAGGAATGGGAGCAATGACTCTTCCAGGTCGTAACGGTAGCTTGTGTTGTCCATGTCGAACACCGCATAGTTGCTCTGGTTTGCATTCTTGATGATCATGTCGCTAAGGGCTCTTGACGCATTGGCTGGCCAGTGTTTGAACTCGATTCTTGTCGCATTGGGAGTCGTGCTATAGCTGGGGGCAGCATGAGTAGCGAGCGAGAAGGCTGCTGACACAACGGAGGAGGTCTTTAGGTACATTGTGGGCTGGCTGAAAGGTCGACGATGTGCACAACGGATCAGCAGGGTGCCAGGGTACGCATGATTTATATCAATTGCGGCTGCTCTCTGGGCATTGATAAGCCAAAGCCCCGGTGGACTTCGTGAAAATTCTGTAGTCCAGCTCGAACCGGATAGCAATCGGTGTCGTTGAGTGCTAATTTACGAGTATCACCGACAAAGCAGCGGGGAGGCTCTCCACGCTGCCCACACCCGGTCCACGGAAGTGGAGCATGTCAGATTGTGCGACATTATAGGGCAGACGTCTGTGGCTTGCCAAATGGGGCATGAGCTCGCGTGAGCAGCTGCACTCAATCCTTGCGCGAAGTGGTAATGTTTTCCCTGGGCTTCAAGCCGCACAGCTCTTTCTCGGACGCTTGAACAGGCTCATGCGAGTGTTGCTGTTTACACACTCTGGTCGGGAAGGCGTTGCGCTACAATGGCCGTGCCTGCTTCGCGCCCAAGGCGCCGCCTTTGGCATTACAATTCCTTGGAATCCCGTGGGTCGATAAGCAAGCATGAGCGATCTCGGGAGTTCAGCATTGATGCCATCCTCTCAGCATTGCCCGTGCTGCGGAACATCTTCTTATAAACAAAGCTCTTGGTTACAGCTCATGCAATGGTGAGGGCAAGGCTGAACGATGGACTGTGATTCGCGGCACGTTGCCACTCCCGGCGTATGTCAACGACTTGCGGCCGTAAGAATCTCATCGCAACGGTGCAACATTCAACCTCCAGACACCGATTGTTGCGAAGCGCTGTTCACGCACCATAAGGATGTGAGCATTTCCCAAGGAGCACCTCAGCACTAACCCAACACTACGCTTCATCTATCACGAATACATTTGGTATTTACTCATCATGTGTTGCAGACGTAATCAGCCAAATTACCTTCTTCAGGCTGGGCCTCCTAGCCAGACCCGGCAGCTTTCGAAGTGTGCAGCTCGAAGACAACAACGCCGTGAGCTCCGGGCACTTGCAGTCAACAGCTTGCCAGTCCTCGAGAAGGAGCTAGGACTAAGACAAATTACCTCGCAAATCCACTGGACTGAGTACCAGCCTCGCACAATGGCTGGCATTCTCGTCATGGGCGTTGCCCTCGGTCTCCAGGAAGGCGGTAAGAAGATCAAGGAGAAGCGCGATGAGCGAAAGGCAAAGAAGGCTGCTCTCGTAGGTTTTGGCCTCAATATACAGTCCTGCAACGATACTAATCCCTGCGAAAGGCAGCTCAAATGCATGAACCAGCAGAGTCCTCTTCCTCCGGGGCTGTGCGAGGCAGCTACACACGCAGGGAATCGAAAGCGGAGAGGAAGAGCGAGGAAGCCCGAAGAGAGCAACGGCGCCGCAGCTTTAGCTCCGAGAGACTCCACGAAGACGATGCGCCACCAAGCTATGATGAAGTAGCGCGACTGACTTACGAGGAAGCCATGCGTAGTGATCAACGCGGGGCTTGAGTCAAGTATATCTTCGTTATCCTTTTCGACTGCGACGCTCGAATGTCTCTTCTCTCAGCCGTCTTTTCACTTTCGTTCTAGCGAGGATTGTTTTCTATTGATGTGTTTTTGGAGTCTAGCCGCTCACTATCTTTCTAGTAATGTCACGTTTCGTGCTTGAGTCGAACTGCTTCCAAGCTCTACGCTACACTATACTCTACCTTCTTGCAAAATTGGGCTTGAATCACATCTCCAGCACATGCGCGATCTGAAGTGGCTGTGCACCGGGATCGTATGCATGTTCCATATACCCATGCGCCAGGGCCCATTCTCGTCATACTTACTCGAAGCCCAGTTCCACGCAAACGGATTGCCACGCATGTAGAACGCACGTATAACGGGCCGTGTGACTCTGAGGTACCTTCTCAGAGGTGTTGAAGCCGAGAAATGCGGCAATCGTTCCATCCGCATTGGGATGTCTTGTGCATTCCTGCTCGATTTGGAAGGTTCACTTTGTTCCTACCTTCACTTGAGCGCGCAGCAAGCTAACGATGTGCACGAGGACACATTTCCAGCACCCTGCTCACGGCTCCGGCCACCGTGCGCCCGTTTGCTGCAGGTACATTATATTTTCTCCCGCTTCCTCACACTCATTCCTTCTTCGTTCCACTACATACACTTCAACCCCACTTTCCGCATACTACGCGCTCGGCTTATCACCCCTTACTTCAACCTTATAGCTTAGATCAAATAAGCTTTCAACATGCCCGGCTGGGTTGCTTCCGCCAATCGCAGCGGCGCGCTGTATCGTGTCGAGGCGCCGGTAACCCTGCGCGGTTACCTTCTCTGCGTCTTCGCTGCCTTTGGAGGGTAGGCTACGTCCAATTTCTACTCCAGCAGCTACTTATCCTTCCAGTATCCTTTTCGGATATGACAGTGGTTACATCAGTGGCGTGCTGGCGATGAACGCCTTTGAACAACAATTCGGTAGTGAGTGAACAAGCGCACTCTGGACATCTTCAGCAGACTGACCCTGCAGGCGCATCCACCTCGACAGACGCCTACAATGGCCGCCTCTATCAGACTTGGGAAAAATCTCTCATTGTCTCCATCTTGTCCGCTGGCAGTGAGTCCTCTCCATCTTGTTGATTGGCGGTATCTAATGTTCTACAAGCTTTTTTCGGTGCTCTCTTCGCCGGCTCGCTCGCTGACTGGATTGGACGCCGCGTGACCATCATCTCAGGTTGCGGTGTCTTCATCGTTGGCGTGATCCTCCAGGTTGCATCCTTTGCTGTTCCTCTACTCGTCGCCGGACGCTTGATTGCAGGCATCGGAGTTGGTTTCGTCAGCGCTGTTATCATCCTCTACATGAGCGAGGTGGCGCCCAAGTCGGTGCGCGGAGCCATCGTGTCTGGATATCAATTCTGCATCACCATCGGTCTGCTCCTCGCCGCCGTGATCGACAACTCGACCATGAACCGCTTGGATTCCGGGTCTTACCGTATTCCCATCGCAATCCAGTTCGCCTGGGCCTTGATCCTGGGCACTGGCCTGTTTCTGCTTCCCGAGGTATGATGGCTGTTCTCTGTATCATCACGAATATCATGACTAACCCGTCCTTCAGTCTCCTCGCTGGTATGTCGCTCGTAACCGTCCCGAGGATGCTGCCAAGTCCTTGAGCAGGCTGCGTGGCCAGCCCGCCGACTCCGACTACGTTAAGGATGAGCTCGCCGAACTCGAGGCCAACTACCAGCTCGAATCGAAAAACATGCAAGGCGGCTGGCTCAGCTGCTTTACCGGTGGATGGAGTTCGCCCAACAGTAACCTCCGCCGTGTTGTTCTCGGCATCGCCCTCCAGATGATGCAGCAATGGACCGGTGTTAATTTTGGTAAGCCGAAAGCGCAAAATCAGTTCACACTTCATGCTGACAATCTCCACAGTCTTCTACTACGGTACGACTTTCTTCAAGACGATCGGCCTCAAGAACGCTTTCGTCATTTCTATGATCACCACCGCTGTCAACGTTGGCTCCACGCCACTTTCCTTCTGGGCTGTCGAGAGGTTTGGTCGCCGTATGCTCCTTATCTACGGAGCTGTGGGCATGCTCGTCTGCGAATTTGTCATCGCCATCGTCGGCACCGTCGATGAGGGCAGCAAGGCAGCGTCCGTCTGCCTCATCGTCTTCACTTGCTTCTACATCTTCTTCTTTGCCTCAACCTGGGGCCCGACCGCGTGGGTAGTCATTGGTGAGATTTTCTCTCTCCCGATTCGCGCGAAAGGCGTCGCGCTGTCCACTGCTTCCAACTGGTACGTTCACCTTAGCTGCATCTTCGCAAGGTCTCAATGCTGACGCTCCTAGGTTCTGGAACTTCGTTATTGGCTTTATTACGCGTAAGTCTCTTCTCCGTCGTTCATTCGTCGTAAAGCTAATTCGGTGGGAGCTTACATGATCGACGAGCAGTACGGCAACCTCAAGACCAAGGTCTTCTTCGTCTGGGGCGCTACCTGCACTGCTTGCGTTGTCTTCGCCTATTACTTGGTTCCTGAGACGAAGGGCCTATCGCTCGAGCAGGTTGACAACATGCTCAAGGAGACTACTCCTCGTAACTCCACCAAGTGGACTCCTCACTCGACCTTTGCTGGTCGTGGCGAAACCTCCTCGCTCGAGTCCACTGATAAGACCGGTGCTCGTACTCGACACCATGAGGACGTTGCTCAGGTCGAGAGCAAGGTTTGATCGCTTCACAGTCTACTTTACGACGAGCTGAATGTACAGACGTGACTCGTGCAATTCCTCTCTCGCTACGACGATGGATATGGGCGGTCTTTCTCACGGAGCATGGCGTTTGGCATTGCTCAGTTTCTTTTCTTTCTGCGTCTTTCGTGGATGTTGGCTGGCTTCTCTAGCGCTTGCTCTTGGGCAGTGGTGCCTAACATCCTTGACTCGCATCTCATAATCGATGCATCTTCCAAGGATACAACCTGCAAGCATAGCTAGCGAAGCATAGCGACATCGACACAGCTCTAATTTCTAATTTTGTCACACTCACTTACCTCGTTCAACCTTTCGACTGTCTCCACACTCGCACTTCATTCCTGCCTTCGACACAAAACGTCAGTGTCTGACTTCAATGTTTATATTCAGCTACTCCACACTAAGGGGAGAGGGTTGGCAATCATCGCCACGCCATGCTACGCTCGCTATGCCTTTTTGATACAACCCTGGCAGAAGCGCAGAGCCAGAAGTGAGGTAGTCGCAATAAGAGATCCAGCCAGAGATGTGAGACAGTATAATACAAAAGCCGCTCAAGAACGCCCAGATGTCCCGATCCCGATCCTCTCCGTATGTATCTATCCTAAGAATCATAAACAATAGTCGAACGACGTCGTGTGTCCGCAGCGCCTTCCTTGCGCCTTTTTTTCCGTGTCCTGTCGCGCTTTCCCGTGCGCGCCGGTGTAATTAACATGACGAGTCATCGCACTCGTACAGCGTGCATTCGTCCCTGCGTTCGAGTATCTCCAGCATGTGATCGAAGATCTCGACGCCATCTTCGTCATCGTTGTTGACCTCGATGTCTTCGTCTTCGCTCTGGTCTTCGTCTTCATCGAGCCGTCGTCGAGCGGTCGGTGTTCGATCGCCCTCTGATTGCGAAGCGTCGTTCTCTGACCCGAAGCCGCTGTCATCGCCTGAGAAGCTGACCATCCCTTGTGCACCGACGTCGGCGTCAGAATCGGAGGATGAGATGCTGACTTCGTCACCGTCGGTGACGCCATGCCAGCTTTGCTCGCCGTCGTCGTCATCATCGGCGTCGTCTCCGTTCTCGTTGTTGTCATCGCTGTCGTCGTCAGGCTCTGTATCTCCTCCTTGGTTATAGCCACCAAAGGCTGGGCCGCCGAGGAACGGTCCTGAAGCTGGGGTAGCATAAGCGAATGCTGCAGCGTTGCTTGCACGAGTGACAGAACGTTGACTGGGACGGCTGGTGACGTCTGAGCTTGACCTCGGTAGTGCAGCATGAGTAACGTGAGGAGAGGGTGGCTCTCGTGAGCGTCGTGGAGTAGGGTTCCAAATCGTCACTGGTCCCATTTCGGGTGCTGGTGCCACCTCCTGCGGCGACGAGGAATCTGTAACTCGTCTACGCTTCTGCCGAGCCATAGTAACACTCGGAGCACGTGAGTGCATTGGCTGCGATGACGCGTGCTTCGTTTGGGAGGATTGAAGACGTCGCTTCGCTGAGCCTGGGATCTCGAGAACTGAGGTTGAAGCTGTGCGACTCAGAGACCTTGGCCGCTGCTGGAACAAGCTGATGGGCGATGGTGGCTGTTGTTGCTGCCTGTTCTTGAGGATCGAGCTGGGCGTAACAGAACGTCGCCATTGGCGATCTGCAGGCCGCATTGACAGCTCGACTGATTGATGGCTGCTGAAAGACGAGTGAACGCTGGGAGGAGGGGCATCGTATGTAGCAATGTGCTGCCAACACGGTTCCTTTGCATCTGCCTCCGGAACTGGAGCGCAATGCTCGTCGGTGCCTTCCATCTGTTCGTCTTGACCTGGCTGATGACGAGGCAATTGCCGCAGTTCTGGCCATGTCCACGAGCTGCCCATCTCGTCACTGCGTTGCACATATGCCTCTCGCTGTGTGACGTAGAGCCTTCTCTTACCACCCGACACACGCATGACCACGCCAGCAGCGAGGAACTGCGCCGACCAATGTGCAGGGCTTGACATCTCACTTGGAGTGAGGAAGCGCAGCTTGGACTCTTTCATGACCTTACGAAGCGGGATGAAGGAGGCACGTAGAGCAGGGTGGGCAGCGACCATCTGGTCTTCGTCGCGGTCGGTGAATTGTAGCCACTCCATGACATCGCCGAAGGCATGGGACAATGTGGCCTGGATGTCACGAGCATTGGCGCTGTGCAGAGTGACATTGCGAATGAAGCCGCGACTGAGGAGACGCTTGTATACCAGGTTGTTGGCACCACAAGCCTTGGGGTATAGCCAATCATCAGTGGATCCAGAGGCCCAGTCGCTAATGGCCTGGCTGCTCCATCCACTCTCCGTGTCACTGAAGAGACCCCTGGCGCCAGGATTGGGGCTCGAGTCAATGTCGCGCAGGTTTTGAAGGCTTTGAGCAGGCTTCAAGTTCCTAGCTTGAGTCCATTCCTCAGAGTCCTGGGTGGTGGGTTTAGATAGGTCGTGCATTGGCTGGTCAGGCGAGAACCAGATGCCGCGCAATTCACGACCCCATGGCAGCAAGACGACTTCGACCTCCCATGGGTTGAGCATGGTGGGCACAGCCGCAGACTCCAACACCTCCAGGCGGCCCTTGATATCACCAAGCTCGGCCTCTTTGTCTTTGCGCTCCATGGCTGCGAGGATCAAAGCTGAAGATGTGGTCGACTGCAGAGACTGATTGGAGTTGAACGACCCTAAGGCGTTCTGGACACGACGTGTGCTAGACGAGATACTGCTGTTCTCGTCAGCAAGAGCCTGGTGCATCTTCTCGTGCTCCTCCAGACGATGTTCGACGGTGACGAGTCTATCGTCGTACATCTCGAGGGTCTGGTGGAGGTCTTCCGGCTGCACATAGTTGAAGGATCCATTCTCTAGCACTTCCAGACGATTGGTCAGATCCCATATAGTCTTGGCCACGTTCGGTATCGTAATCAGCAAGTTGTGTAGTGGTGCTAGGTACGAGACCAGCTTCTTGAGATCTTGAGGTGATGCGGACCTCAAAACATTCTGCAGCTGCTCTTCCTGTTGTAGCGAAGGCGAGTTGGGTTGCTGGCTGGGCCCTGGGGTGCCTTCAGTGAGCCTCTTCGGCGAGTACTCCGTGCCTGGTTTACTCGATGTCAGTCGAGACAGCGTGTCAATCAGCTTCTTCCCTTGCTGCACTGCATTGTCAGCAGCAGCAAGGTCGGGTGTGCCTCGAGCGCTGGGCGTTGCAACCTCGGTAGCGCTGTGTATGAAGTCGTGCGGATCGAGAGTGTTTGGGATCGTGTCGCCGGCGACGTCGAACTGCAGGTTGCGATTGAAATCTCTGATCTGCTCGAAGGGGCCGCGAAGGTCGCTGAGTCGAATCGCGTCGACTGGCACCGAGTTGTCCCTCGTCGAGGCGCGCTCTGGCTCGGTGAAGGCTCGCTGGAGCGGTGGTGGGACGCTCTCGTCGGCGATGGTGGGTGAGGCGGACTGCAGTCGGTCAATACTTCGCATACTCTCCATATTCAACATTGATAGTCCAAGCCTTGCTACGCTTCCGCGGGGCTGGTTCGCAGCATGCCTAGCTTCGTCAACAGCCGCCGGGCGTCGGTCATTGGAGAGCAAGCACATCGAAGGGAGTCCAGGCAGGCCAGACGAGCTGACCTGCGTAGGAGTGTCCCGACTCTGCAACATGCGACCGGGCCCATTGGCCTCAGAAATGCCAGTTTGCTGGAGTCGCTGGCTGCTGCCATAGAACGACTTGTGTATCCGCTCATCGTTGGTACTCAGAGCTTCGTCTACATTCACTTGCTGCCCCAAGTGCTTGGTGCCCCTATGCATAGCAGGTGTTTCCTGCTCAGGCGCGCGCGGCGCTCTTAGATGATAGCACGCATGATGTCCACAGACACACCAGGGCACGCGCTCGCTGGCTGGACGGTGGAGGGCGCTCCCGTCGTGCAGCTCGGCGCTGCTCTTGTCCCAAAACTGATCACATCCACAGGGGCCAACGGAGGCATCGCGGTAATTGCAGGGTCCGTTGGGAAGCGCGCGTCGAGGAGGGGGTTCCCGTTCAGAAGCAGGGCGATAGAAGATGCGTTGCGTGGAAACCGTGTCCGGCTCTGCGGAATCCGCCATGGATGCCAGCAATTGAGCATCCCGCGGAGGGAGCGCGCGGGTTTAGTATTGGGACATTGCTGCGCAGGACCTATGTGAGAAGCTGCCATTGCGTTAGCAGCGCTCTGAACATTTCTGGCGGGACCGAGCGCATACCGAGAAAGTTGCGGGCAGGAACGAAGGAAGCAACTTCCTTCGAGGGGACAGCCAGCCTTTATACGTGCGATGCCTGACGATTGAGCCTTATCGCGGCAACGGGGCGTGGTAGAAGTGGGTCGAGAGAACTTTGGGTGGGGAAGGAGCTATGCATCTGCCAGACAGGGTGACTCTGTGCTCGCATGCCGCACCAGCAACGGTCCTCCACCGGCATCTGGGCAGCGGAAACGCGCCGACCCCTTGTACCAAACTATTGTATCGTCGCCGTCTGATAGGCCGGGAAGCGCTAAAGTATGGGGAAAGCGGCTGCACTAGCTGAGTTCAGCTTGCCCTTGGGCTTACGAACTCAATCTTCAGCGCAGCAGCATGGAGATAGTCACACATCTGCCTTCTTTTTGCTGCAGGTCTCAGACTGCACCTGCGCTGTTCGGCTCCAGGCGATCGCAACGAAGCAACCACCACGTTCATCCGTCGAGGCAGCCGTCCAGCCGCTGCTACAGCGATACATCGCGCGACAAGTAACTTTTACCCTGCTCTGCGCGAGGCCGCTCATTGGGCACTATCAGAAGGACCATGCCGCTGCTGCAGGCGAGGCCAGGATCGTTGCATAGGCGACGCTTCGACCAAAATATCGGCCTCAGATTTGGCGAGTACATGCCAGGCAGCGAGAGAACGTGACCTGCTGTCGCAATGCCCGGACGAGGTGGTGTGCAGACGTCAGCCTTGCGTACGCGTTGAGCGTGCGTGGTGAGCACAGATGAAGAGGGTGCAAGGCGTGAGGGCTAAGATCATTGCGCGGCTTGCCTGAAGTTGTTTTGGTGTAACATTTTTGTGGAGACTGCAGCTGTGCTACATCGGTGGAGTAGCACGACGGGAAAAGCAGGAGGGAAACGTCATGAGTGGAAACGTGAACCTGGAAAGACAATCCTGACGCTGGAGTGTGTATGAAGAACCACAGGCTCCTGCAGTCTCTTCTTGTGGGCCTATCTTTGGCTTTTCTTCGGCTTTTCCCGTCACAGCAGCGTTCCAATCCCTGCTCAGAACATGTATGCATGTCCTGATCACACAAGGAACAGCACCAGTCTCGACGTGTATATCCTCTCCCGAGGTGCCTGCCGTGTCTTCGACCCTACATCTCAAGTTTTTAGTCCTTCAGAGTGCTGTAGTCCTTGCTGTCAGCACCTGTCAGCCTCGTTAGCATCACTCTCACGAGCATATCGAGTATCACTTACCCTTCTCCCCTTTCGCCACAATGTGGCCCACGGTCATCAGCACATCGCTCTGCAGTATGATCGCATGCACAGTGTACGCCGGCACGACGAAGAACTTGAACTTGCCATGCGCACTCAAAATCTACATAGCCGGCATATGATCATGAGTCGTCAACGCGTTCTCGTTCTCATCCGCGTTCTTCCTCTCTCCAGCAGTGAGCTTCTTCGCGCCAATGGTGATGGATGCCGTGCCCTCCTCGCAAAGGTAGTCAGTGTCGGACTTGAAGCAGTAGTGAGGCGACAGGAACATCTCCTGCCCAAGCACTCGGCGAGCCATCCAAAGCGGATCGGTCTGAATGTATTCAAAGCAGCATAGGGTTATTGTTTCGGACCTTTACCAACTCAGCGATCTGAGTAGGCACGCCGGCGGCTGGCAGACGTTGGACGCAGATGGCGGGGGTGGAGCGCGCGCCGGACACATTGGAGACCTGGTTGTTGGCGAAGTAGTCTACGCTTTGGGACTTGCGCATGTGCCGAGATGGCAGCAGACTCATATGAGTGTAGGTGTCGTGTACTTCCATGAGGTCGTTAGACTCTGTGAAAGAGGAGAGCAGAGACTCAATCGGGTTCGACATGGCGGTGGTGTAGTGGCGGTGCGCTGTGGAGGAATTCTGCAGCGGTTGAAACCGTCAGAGAATAGTTGAAGGCAATGTCTATGGTTACAAACAAGTTCATGTCTACTTTTGATGTCTCTTTATCGTCGGTGTTTGCTGTATGCTGGAGTAGGCAATGGAAACAAACATACTCCCGGAGCCTGTCCTTCACTTCACCGCCAACTTCATGCTTGTTGCACCAATTTCGGGCTGTTGCATACCCTATGCAAGCCTCAGACCATTTTCTTCAGGCTTGAACCATTCCCTCAGAAGATCATCCAGGATGCCGTTTGCACCTTTCTTCGCCTCTTCACAAGTCTTGCCTTGGCACTCAATATAGAGCTTGATCTTTGGTTCAGTACCACTGCCCCTGACAGTGAAAACTGCACCATCATCCAGCTCGCAAGTGATCATCTGCGCGGTCGGATCCACGGGTAGATCAGGCGTATGGTCACTGCTCTTTGAGTCATAGCCTAGCGTGAGATCCCTCCAGCGCACGATCCTGCGGGGTCCGATGGTGGTGGGGTGGGGACTGCCCAGTGCCCGAATGGCTGTGAACACCGCCGTTGTGACGAGTGGCGAAGGTGAGACAAGGTAGGTATTTGCGTCCTCGAAGTATCCAAGGTTTTCGTAGAGCTTTTGCAGCTTGGCGTAAGGTGTCAAGCCCTTCTCGGACCACTGCGATGCTGCAGTCAAGAAGACAGCGGCAGCGCTGATCGAGTCTTTGTCATGTACTGTCTGCGGGATCATATATCCAAGAGCCTCCTCGAAGGCGTATGCGACGGTGTAGCCCTGTGTCTCGAGGTCCCGCGCTACATTTCCGAGCCATTTGAATCCGGTCAGGGTTTCGGTGAAATGAAACCCTTCCTTCTTGGCCAATGCGGCAAGTGATCTCGAACTGACTGTACTTGCTAACATAGCAAGCTTATCTTTGGGTTTTGAAGTTGGGTACCGCTCGAAGATGTAAGCACCCAGCAGCAAGCCAAGCTGGTTGCCGGTGAAGATGTGCCACTTGTCACCGATCTTTTCGGCTGCAGCGAGTCGATCAGCGTCTGGATCACTGGCAAGAATGAGTCTTGCCGAAGCTGCATCAGCCGTCTGAATGGCCAAGTCCAGTGCTCCCTTCTCTTCTGGGTTGGGGAATTTGACTGTTGGGAAGTCTGGGTCCGGCTGAGCCTGTGCTGCTACGACAGTCATCTGTGATCCTACTCCCAAAGTTTCGGTACAACGCTTCATAGCGGGGAGTCCGACGCCATGCATGGGTGTGTAGACGAACTTCAGATCCGAGCTGAGTGTAATGGCCTGCTCTGGCTGCGATGCGCATAGCACAGCTTTGTGATACTTGTCTCTTACGAGGTCCAAGGATCCCTCGACCATGAGACTGTCCTCGTCTATGATGGATGTATCCCAGGTGATAGGCTTGAGGTTCTCGAGGATCGCATGGGCGATTCCAGTGTCGTGTGGTGGAATGATCTGGCATCCGTTCGACCAGTACACCTTGTATCCATTGTCCTTGGCAGGGTTGTGACTTGCTGTGACCATCACTCCAGCAGCGGCACCCAATTCTCGTACTCCAAATGGAACCATTGGTGTGTGCGAAGGTGTCTCATACCACCAAACCTTGATGCCCTTCGCCACGAAGGCAGCAGCTGTAAGCTTGGCAAAATTCTCTGAGTTGTGTCTCGCATCACGTCCAATGACTACGCCCCGCTTTTTGACATCGTGCTCGGTCTTCAAGAGGTATGCTGCCAGGCCCTGCGAGGCTTGGATGACTGTGAGAGAGTTCATGCAGGCAAATCCAGCTTGCATGGGGCCCCGCAGACCAGCGGTTCCAAAAGCAATTCGGCTTCGTAGTCGAAGCTCGAGTTCAGTGGTGTTGCCCTGGTGCAGTAAATGGTAAATCTCGTCCCTCGTGGTCTTGTCCTGGTCAAGCTCCAACCACTCCTTTGCTAGCTCTTTGATGTCCTTCGCCATAGTTGCTGTGCTGTAGAGTCGGTGACTCGAGTACTGAGGTGTAAGAAGAGTAAAGGAGGAAGATACCGAGCAATTATTAGCGCTTCTCGGCCGACTACTTATTACCAAACGGTTGCAGTTCTTGCAAATCTAGTGATGGCGGAGATGGCCGGGTTCAGAACACGAGGGACAGAGGTCTCCGCACCTGCCTTGTCTTGTTGTAACGCCACAACGTTGAATTACCTCTTTGCACGTCAATCGCGATCTTTGTCACCCGTGTGCTGCAATGCCAGCTTCTTGATCAATGGCAGTGCATTCACATGTCCTCAGAAGATGAGAGGAGAGCGCTGAGTGGTCGAGGCCACCGCCGTTTTCACGTGGGGCACTCCGCCACCAAACGATGGTTGGACCCCTGCCCAGACCTGCTGCAACTCTCAACAGTGGTGGTCCGATTCGATCACCCTATCCTCTCTTTCCCTTGCTTGACCGTGGGGATCTCGTTTGAGAACTTGTCGTCATCTGCACATTCGCTTGAAGCATGATTTGAGCTCGTCGTCGAGCCCGCCGTTCCGCAACAATTCGTACGCGCGTTTTTGACAGTGTGAAGCTCTACACCCCCCACACCGCAACCATGGACGCGCAAGCACAGAGGAAGTCCAGGATTCTCAGTCGTAGGGAGATTGAAGGCCAGATCGCCAATGGCAAAGCAATTGTCATCGTCGACGGTAAAGTACTGAATGTGGGAGCGTGGATGCCATATCATCCAGGCGGCGATAAGGCTATGCGACACATGATCGGTCGCGATGCCACAGACGAGGTGACCAGGTATACAACATCCAGCAAAGCTTTTCGATGATCGACGCTAACATACTTGGTTAGGTTTCACTCTTCCCAGACTCTCGAGCTCATGAATCGCTACCAAATCGGCCGCATCGAAGGACGCTGGACGAACTTCCTACCGCCAATCCAAGGAGGAAAGTTCAGAACACAGGAGCAGCTTGAGAAGCTCTCAGAGGAGGAGTACCTGGAGTCTTTTTCGTCTTCAGACCATGAGAGCTTTAGCCCTACTTCTTCTGCGCACCAAAGTCCCATCTTCGAACCAGCAGACAAGTCGTCCTCTGTACGCCTGCGAAACACGATCGACATTACGCGCGCTTCCTCATCGTCCTCTATATCATCTATCGGCCTCGAGGACACGGCAGCATCACCGAAGATGTCTGTGCTAGACAGGCGCACGCAGCAAGAGCTGGATTTCGACAAGACAAAATATCCCTCGACAGACACGGAGACGCAGGACAAGATAACCCAGAAGTACCGCGATCTGCAGAAAGAAATTCAAGCGCGAGGACTGTACAACTGCAACTACGCTTCGTATGGCATAGAGTGCCTCCGGTATGGGACGTTCATCGCGTTGTTCCTCTCCGCTCTATACTCGGGCTGGTACATCACGAGTGCGATTCCACTTGCTTGCGTCTGGCATCAACTCACTTTCACGGTCCATGATGCTGGCCACATGGGCATTACCCACGACTTTACCACTGACACGACCATTGCCATGTTCATTGCATCCTACATGGGAGGCCTGAGTGCATGTTGGTGGAAATTCAATCACAATGTCCACCACCTTGTGACAAACGACCCAGAGCACGACCCCGACATTCAGTACATACCCATCTTCGCCGTTACACACCGGTTTTTGCAGAGCCTCACGACAACATACTACGAGAGGGTCATGGAGTACGATGCGGCGGCCAAGATCTTGGTGCGCATCCAGCATTATACATACTACCCAATCATGATGTTCGCCCGTTTCAACCTCTACAGGCTATCGTTAGAGTACCTTCTGGGCGGCAAGGGCCCGAAGAAGGGACCTGCGTGGTGGCACCGCTACTTTGAGATGGTCGGTATGATGGTGTTTTGGACATGGTACGGCTACGGTGTCGTCTACAAGACCATGCCAGACAACTTCAGCCGCTTCTGGTTCGTCCTGATCAGCCACGCTCTCACATCGCCCTTGCACGTGCAAATCACACTGTCGCATTTCGCAATGAGTACGACGGACCTCGGCATTCACGAGTCTTTTGCCCAGAAAATGTTGCGCACAACCATGGATGTCGATTGCCCGCAGTGGCTTGACTTCTTCCATGGTGGCCTCCAGTTTCAGGCTATCCACCACTTGTACCCAAGGATTCCGAGACACAACCTGAGGGAGACGCAGAAGCTGGTGCAGGAGTTCTGCAACGAAGTGGACATTCCCTATGCGCTGTACGGATTTGTGGATGGGAACAAGCAGGTTATTGGCAAGCTGGCAGACGTGGCCAGGCAGGCAGCCATCTTTGCGGAGTGCCAGAGGACCATCGCAGCAGAAGGAGATTATGGGCTCCACTAGGGCAGCTGAATCAAATATGACTAGACGAACACCACATGTGTGTGCCCGTTGTTTATATCGTCTGGCTGTGTTGCTTGGTAACGACTCAAGCGGTCCGGTCAAATGAAGTCTGGCCCCTGATCTGCTTTGGAGGCAACGCCGGGCGTGCATGTGCGACACGTGTTGGGCTCTCAGCCATGGAGGGCCCTAGTGGCGCCGAAGGAAGCGTTGCTTCTGCACAGACGGAAACATGCCACGCCGGCACGGAGGCAGCCCTATCAAATGCGGCAGCTCTTGGGCAGAGCAAGTTTGGAATTGGAGTGTTGCAGCCAGAAGCAGTGCGTCCAAGAGAGTTGCACAGCCCGTCGGAAGGTATGAGGCAGTCACCCGCAACACTCACAGCGTCAGCTGACAGGGCACGAAGCTGCTATTCGTGGCGTGTGAGAAGATGCGGGAGTTGCTTTCTCGATGCTGTTTTCGTGCGCCAGCGCATCTCGTCTCGGTGGTTCCTGGTAAGCGGGCTGGTGTCTCGGCCGTTTAGCCATTCGACTGCGAGGCCCGGCGCGCACTTACACATCATCACCCCAATCCATCCCTCGTTGCCAAATGCACCTGTCCTCGTTGCGCCACGGACCTTCTGCTGCGATAGCAATTTTCGCTGTCCAACGGGCGACCGCCGCGTGCTGGCGAGGGTCATTTCAGCGTTGACCGCCATTGCTGTGGACCAGGCACCTTCGGACACCTGCTGCACCAAGCGCAGCATGACAGCGCTGCTCCGAGCGTTCCTGCCTACTGAAGTAAACGCACCGCAGCAAACATGACTTCGTCTGCTGCTGCCGTCGAGGAGGATTTCCGGAGCATTCTTGGTGGTACTCAAGTTGCTGAGCCGGCAACGTCATCGTCGTCAACAACGCCAACGCCCACGCCCACGACGGCCGCCTCGACGCGTGAGAACTCGACGTCTAGCCAAGCCTCGGTCGTGCATGCACCGCAGGGCACGCCCGCAACGCAGATTCCCTCGATGCGCCGCCAATCGCTCGTGAGAGACCGGTCACTGAATGCGTCCGGCTCGCCCTCGCCCTCGAACTCGGCGCTCAATTCACGCGATGCCTCGCCTGCCCGCAGCTTTCAACGCAACACTGCCGCGCCTCCAGGACCCAGCGCCCGCTCGCAGTCGCAGTCTGCCCTGCGCTCCCGCAAGAGCAGCACCGACGTCAGCCCCAATCGCGGGCCTAGCTCTAACAACTCGCCCGGCCTCTCAGCTGCTTCCATACAGCGCGCGCTCTCGTCCGCCAACATCCCCCAGCTGCCACCTACCGCCGCCAGCGACTCCGTCAAGGCACCGCGGCCCTTGAAGTCACCCTCCGCCGTGCTCTCCGGTGACAGTACACCCCATTGGCCTGTCTCGCCGCGCATCAAGTCCCCTCCACCACTGGACGCCCGCTCACACTCACGCTCGCGCCGCAACTCTCTCCGCACCCAAGCCAAAAAGCCTGAAGTGACGTCGACGCCCTCAATTGTAGTCCAGCACTCATCGCCTTCGCCCGCTTCGACCTCTCGCGTGCCCGTCAAGGAGGAGGTGGTGACGCCTGGCGAGGAGGACCTGCCCATTATCATGAGCATGAAGGCGCCCTCCCGCGGTGCCAGCGGCGTGGCACCCAAGCTAGAAACGGTGCAGGAGTCTAGTCTGCCTGCTACACCGGGTTTTGACGGCGTTGAGCCGCAAAGGTAAAGCTTTCCCCGCAGCGCCCCACTCTTTGTCATGGCGACGCACGTTGCAGCTACGCACGGAGCGAAAAACCGTACCAACTGACCATGCTAACGGCTATCGCAGCTTTACTTCCACAGTAACCACGTCAACACCACACAAGCAGCCCGAGGAAGGTCGAAATGACGTCAGCTCGTCAAAGGTTACCGAAGACCTTAGCAGCCGCACCAACAACATGCACGCCAACACCGGAAGCGGTAGCGATAGTGGCACAAAGACCGGCAGGAAGGGCAAGATGCAGGAGCAGCGGTCCTCGTCAACACATCGAGTGAGCAGCAACATCTCCGCCAAGCCATCGTTGACGTCGTTGTCTTCTCGTACCCGTGACCCACCTCTGCGCAACATGACGGTCGAGACGGAAACTGTACCTTCGATAGCACAGGCCACCATCAGCAACCAAGATCGCTCAGCCTCTGGGCGTGTCGATGGCAGTCTGCGATTGAAGCCGAGCAACGAGACAATACGGCCTAAGAAAGAGAGGAAGCCTCCAAAGCGAAAAGCGCCGTCTATCCACTCGGGCACCGGTAGGTCCTCGCAGCTTTCATATCACTATCAAATCCCTAGCAGGCCCGATATGGGCCCGCGTTCGAACACTGCGTCCTCTTTTGGGAGTCAAGTGTCACTGCGCTCCTACGACGACCAGCGATCGATGGCGACCATGTCCCCTCCTGCGAGCCCAGACATGACCGTATCTGCCTATGCTCCGTCGTTCAGCTACTTCTATTCCAATACTAACTCAAGTTCCCGAAAAGCCTCATCGAAAGCCGATGTATTCGAACAGAAGGTCGCTAGCGCAGTCGACGAAGCCAATTCCTCAGACTCTGATGCTACATTCATCTACGAGTCGAACCCACCCGAACAACCGCCTCACCGCAGCCGAGGCGGTCACCACTCGAGAACACCTAGCATGACATCGATTGCTAGTCTTGCAGACCCGCGAATGGCACTCCGCAACGAACATAAGAATCCCGGCAAGAAGAGCAGCATGAAGTTCACGAATCCATACACGAACCCAAATCTAGACCTCGATGGCATGGACCGAGGCGAGGGAACAATTCGCCTAGGATCTGGCCGCGCTGGTACAGGTAGCCACCATCACCATATCGGCAGACATGGCCAAGGCCGTGGCGCGCTTGGACACATCCTGCTCAACGACGATGCTGCCTCTATGTCGCAGTCTTCGCGCGGGCGCGGCCCGTCTTCACGACATCCATCGCAACCCAACAGTCCTCGCTTCCACAACTTCGGTATACAAAATGGATCCGTTGCCAGCAACAATAAATATGGGGAGCTATCCACCTACGACATCGATGCGGGCATTGTGGCTGACGACGAGCGCACGCCACTGATCCCATCGGCCCGAAGCCCTCGTGTCCGCACACCGCGCCGCAGAGATAGTGTTACGTTCAGCAATCTGCAACGACAACTTGACCATCGCAGACAGCGCAACGATGGTGGCGGGTGGTGTCGTCGATTCGCGGGCTGCCTTGTTCTCTCCATCTTGCTCCTCGTGGTTGTGTTCAGCTCAGTGGGACTAGTTTTTGCAACCACAAAGCCACTGGACGCTGTACAGATCAGCGAGATCCGCAACGTAGTCGCTAGTCAAGAGGAGCTTATATTGGATCTGATCGTCCATGCCGTGAACCCGAACATTATTGGCGTCACAATCACGGACATGGATGTCAGCATATTTGCAAAGAGCAAGCACGTAGGCTCTGACAAGTGGTGGCGAGAGCACGGTGGTGGGGTGCCACATGATAACGAGGAGGATTGGCCGACCATCGACTTCCCGGGGGTCACGGAAGCATCCTCGAAAACGCCTGACGGAGTGGACGAGGGTACGGATCCCATTGAAGATCCGACTGTCGGCGAGCCTCGTACCATGCTACTTGGCCGCATCTTCCACTTCGACTCACCTCTAAACTTCGACGGCTCCTACTGGCATCGACGTAACGTCTCGTCGATTGGCGAGATCCGCTTGACGCATCCAGGTAATAAGACCGAAGCTGGTGGTATGGAACGGTGGGAAGAGGTCTCTCAATATCCATTCGACCTCCTCGTGCGGGGATACTTCAAGTATCAGCTCCCGCTCAGCACGCGAGAGTTGAAGGTCCTTGTTGGACACGATTATCATTATGATCCGGACGCCGAGAAGAAGAAACTGATCAAGGCCGTTCCGAGTACGGTCCAGTCAAAGAGCGCAGTACAGCTTGCGAAAGCTGCATCGCCAAGTCCACCCGGAAGGTACGACCGAAGAGCCAACCCAATCACCCTGTAGCGGTAGTGGTCGCTCATCTACATTGTACAACAACAATACCGAACTCCTGAGGGGCTGCGTCCATTCGCGGTTCCAGATATCACGGCCTAAAGCAACCAGATACCCTCCTACAAACGAGTTCACGACCCATAGACTTACACTATCCGGTCCAGAAACACGCCTCATCAGCGACCTGACCGCATGACGTCCTCACTTTACGGCTTCACAGCCCAACGATTCCCTTGTGCTCTGCTTCTTGCTTTGCATTGTCATCAGGCCGACCTTGTGTATGGTCGGCTGCCTGTATATGTTTTGGGTGTATCCGCGACTTGCACAGCTATGCTGCGCTTCAGCGAAGGTGTTTTGTAATTGTCGGAAACTTAAAATTCACGCACCCTTTGAGAGACCTCTCCAGTCTAGCCCCATGTTTCGGGTCTTTCCCTTCATGTGAGCGTTATTTAGCTACATTACACTTTTGTACTCGGTCTCACGCAGACATTCAGCGATTGCATCGTATGAAAAGGAATTGACATCTTACCGCGGTCTGCATTGACCTGCGTATTCTTAAGTTCCATTTCAAACCCTGGCTTGGCATGATTTTACGTTTCATTTGTGACTCTTGCCAGATCTGCTCAAGTGCATGGCGAGGAAAGCCTTTCATTAATGTAAGCCACACCCTTTGCACCGGGCTCTTGGAATGCTGCGACTGACGTAACCGCGGGAGACCCAGGATCGCACACGGGCATAGTCCTGGCGTACTATGAACGTTCGTGTACACGTTCATGCGGGGTACACGTATGCTGTCCTGTTCAGGGAAGAGATGGACATGGAGTAATTACTCCGGATAGACGCCTTCGGTGTATCTTGCTCCATGCAGGTCAAATGGGTTGAGAGTCCGCCTTACTCCTACCCGGCAACCGCAAGGACTTCGAAACTCAAGTTTATGCTCACAGAGTCCCTGCTGATGTCAATCTGAGCGATCACCATGTGGCTTTGGCACCTCCTTCCGTACACAGTATTTGCTTTCATACCTATCCTAGCACGGGCATGCGCGACCGACGACGACTGCAGCCTGAACGGTCTCTGTGTCTCTAATGTTAATACGAACTTATCCATATGCCACTGTGATGTCGGATGGTTTGGCCCCGACTGTGGGCGTCTGGATCTCGCGCCAGCAACACGATACACCGGTTTCAATTACACCAACTACACTGCGCCGGTTCACTACAACAATCGCGGCAACTCATCCTGGGGCGGTCAGATAGTGCAAGACCAGGACGATCCTGAGCTCTTTCATCTCCTGTACGATCAGTTTGCGCACGGCTGCGGCCTGAGTGGCTGGCGACCAACGAGCTTTATTGCAAGAGCTGAGAGTAAAAACGGACCACAGGGACCTTATGTGTGGAAGCAAAACGTGACCGGTAGTTTCAGACACAATGCATATGTGTACTGGAGTCCGGCGGATGATAAGTTTCTACTCTGGAGTATTGGCGTGGATGTGCCAGATCCAAAGCAGTGTGGTGGCATAAACAAGTACGTCGAGTCTTTTGAGATGTTGACAGGCACTTACATTGTCCAGGGCGCAGTGGCCGAACAATATCTCTGTCTCCTCGGCGCCCACGATCCGTGGTCCATGGTCACCGTTTGAAATCCTCATCAATGGCACCAACCCCGCTCCTGAACCATTGTGGGCTCCTGATAATCTGACAAGGGAAACGGTCCTTGTTGCTGAGGACCTCAAAATCTTCACCGCACCTAACTACCACGGCCCATACACCCAGATCTTTACCGCACCCTGGAACACTTCTGACTATTCGCCCACGTGGACAGAAGACCCATTCATATGGCGGGACAAGCGTGGGCACTGGCACGCCCTCGCACACTGGATGATCGACATCACTGAACGCAATCAGAAGTACCCTCGGATCGGCGCGCATATGTTTGCCCGCAATCTGACCGGGCCTTGGACGTTCAAGTTGCAAGAAGCGTTCAACTCGACAGTGAACTTCACTGATGGCAGCGCTGAGACGTTCAATAGAAGGGAAAGGCCGAAGTTGTTCTTTAGTGATGATTGGGAGGTCACGCCGTTGTATCTGGTCAATGGTGTACAGCGCATGGGAACGACGAGTGAGAGCTATACTCTGATTCAACCTATAGGAACTGCTTGGAGAGAGTTTGAGAGGAGATTGGGCTTCTGAAGCCGTGGTAGACGAACAAGGGCATCGGAGCCGCCTGAAGACAGTCAATTGCTCATAGGCGGCATGACCTGGGGTTACGGCAAAAGCAAACGGGATCTGATCGGTACACAGTGCCCATGTGGGCTTCTGCTTCCTCGTCTTTGGAGAGACAAAAGATCCACAAAAACACACAAGAGCGGGTATTCGCTAGTGATCACCAACCGAACTACTAATCCGCCGGTACGTTGCCTAGATAGGACTGAGCGAACGGGAAGCCTTGTTTTCAACGTCATGTGGTCTTATGTGAGAAAAGGAGCGGTCATTAGTCAATATATCCTGCAACTGCGATCATGTGAAGCCTTGGAGGTCATCGCAACCATCGATTTCCCTCCCGAGGCAGTACGTCTACCTGCATGACCCCGACTGTGGTTTGCGACCACATACGACGTAGGTCCATGCAAACTCTCTGTTCCCATCATACCGTTCCATGAAGCCTCTCAAGGCGTCCACATTCTTTGCCACGTCCTCCTCACTCATCGCGCCAGTCACCTTCGCCAGCTTTCTCATCACAGCTGGAGCGTTGTCCCTCAGGAATCTCCCATTGACAGGAGCAAATTGTCTCTGCACATCCGTCATTCCCGTCCAAGATCCGTAGGGGAGAATGTACCGCGCAATACGAATGTCGTCTAACCCTGCGTCTTCAAAGCGCTTTGGGAGATGAGAGCCAATGCTTGGATCAAGACTACGGGCTCCTGAAAGGCCTTGCGGCGCAACACGCCAGGACTCTGGATCCTCATCAGACGGAGTTTCGGCCTTGACTTCCTCCAGACTTGGGGTTCGTGAGTACTTGTCGTGCACGTTTCCAGAAGCTGGAGGCGTCAAGTGGAGGGTGACATCTGGCTCGTGCATTTCAGTCCAGCCCTGGAGATGATCAGTAAGATGGTCGTGGCGGCTGAAATTAACTCACGCCGGGCTTTACTAAAGCAACGCAGAGCTGGAAGTATTCCTCCCACTTGGTCATACCCGCCATCAGAGTTCTTGAGAACACATAGTCAAAGCTATTCTTCGCCAATTGCTCATCGCTGCCTAAGTCTGCCAGGTGTAGAATGTCGCCCTGGATGTATTCAATAATTTCCCGCTTAGGACGGACAGCAGGAACAGGGGGAAGGTCGACACCATAAACACTGGCTCTAGGGAACGTGGCTCCAAATTCGTCAGTTTTGATGCCTGCCCCGCAGCCAGTCTCGACAATCTTTTTGACAGAATGAACGTCGAGAGGCGCATGGATTATCTTGTTGCCCATCAACTCACGCAGACGTTCCACTTGCGCCTCCAGCCTCTGGTGCTCCGTATTGCTGCAGCGCCGTGAGTTGGATGCTGTGTTCTTGAGATATGCTTTGCTTGATGCTTTGCATTGTGAGGACCTACTCGTTTGGCAATACATAAGGGGACTGTGTGGTGTGATACGTTCTCTCCTCGCTTGAGGCAGGTAATGTTGCCATGGCTTTCGACGGACGTGAACTGCGCGACTAGAGGCAAGGTTTTCGTCAACAGTTCATGAAGAGAGGTCCGTTATCTTTGCAGATCATATAATATGCGTCAGCTGACGCGACCATGCCCGCCTCTTAAACAGGCAGGTAAGCTGGTCTTGCATCGATTCCGTGTTCGACGCTAGTAATCTGCCTTTCAGAAGAGTCAGAATGCGAGGTATCCATCGGGGTTCACGTATGGACCTAGTTCATGCTGTCAGAATGTGCAACACTGATCTGACATACGTTTTGAATTTCGGTGAGCCGATCAAGCTTCCTATTCGATATTTACTCCTCTTTCTCGTTGTCCTTCTTCTCTTTGCTCTCATCTTCCTTCTCCGTGAACATAGTCTCCTGCGCACTCCAAAGCTCGCTGTACAATCCGTCTCTGTCAATGAGCTCCTGATGTGTGCCCTGCTCTGCAACACCGCCTGCCCTAAGCACAATGATGATATCGGAGTCGTAGATAGTGCGCAGTCGGTGCGCAATGAACACCGATGTGCGCTTCTTCTCGCGCACAAGCGAATTGATGTGCGTGAGCAGTGCTTGCTCGGTATGGGTATCGAGCGCGGATGTCTGGTCAGGTTAGTGCTTGTTTCAAATGGTGAGTGAGAGGCACGTACCGCTTCATCGAAGAACAGCAGCGGAGGGTCTTTCAGGATCAGCCTCGACACGGCGAGACGCTGCTTCTCACCTCCGCTAATCATCATACCGCGCTCGCCAACCATGGTGTCGTATCCGTCAGGGAACGAGCTGATTGTGTCGTGCACGTGTGCGCGCTTCGCAGCCTGGACGATCTGCTCGTCGCTCGCTTCCATGTTACCGTATTTGATGTTGTGCCCGATGGTATTGTTGAATAGCGGAGTATCCTGCGGCACGACGCCGATTGCTTTGCGCAAGCTTTCGAGCGACACGTCACGGATGTCCTGACCGTCGATCAGGATGCGGCCTTCTTGGACATCATAGTATCTGAAGAGCAGGCGCAGGATTGTAGACTTGCCGCAGCCGGAGGGACCCACAACGGCAATCTTCTTGCCTGCTGGGATGGTGAGGTCCAGGTTCTTGAGGATAGGTCGATCGGGGCGATATCCGAAGGACACATTTTCGAATTTAATCTCGCCCTTGGTGAGGAGTAGTGGTTTGGCGTCAGACTTATCTTGAACAGCGACATTAGTCTTTTGTAGGCTGAAGAGTGTATCCATGTCAAGTAGCGACTGGCGAAGCTCGCGGTACATGGAGCCGAGGAAGTTCAGGGGCACGGAGAGCTGGAAGACCAGCTGGTTCACCATGACAAGATCGCCGACCGTCATATTCCCTTGCGCAACACCGTTGCAGGCAAGGTACATCATGGCAGTCAGGGCAGACGAGAAGATGATGTTCTGTCCAGAGTTCAAAAAAGCGAGAGAGGTAGCGACCTTTATTGAGGCCTTTTCATACGCTGTGAGTGCAGCGTTGTAGCGGCCAACTTCGTACTTCTCGTTGTTGAAGTACTTCACGGCTTCGTAGTTGATCAGGGAGTCGACAGCAACGGTGGCGGCCTTGTTGTCCGCGGCATTGGCCTGCTTTCTAAACTTTGTGCGCCATGAAGTGGTCAATATTGTGAAAGCCGCATAAGCCGTCATCGTTGTAGTCGTGATGAGCGCGAACTGCCAGCCGTACTGGTAGGTCTGCAACTGTCAGTGCATGCATGTCCATCGATCTGACGTGCTCACCAGAATGCCGCAAACCAAAGAAATCTCCAGCGCTGTGGGAAATATATGGAAGACCATAGAGGACAACAAGAAGCTGATACCCTTGGTACCACGATCAATGGCTCTTGTCAAGCCTCCAGTCTGCCTTGTCAAGTGGAAGTTTAGATCGAGACGGAGCAAGTGCTCATACACACTGCAAGCCACTTTGCGGATAGCTTTCTGGGCAACACTCGCAAATACAGCATTACGAAGTTCTTGGGATACGGTTGCGCCGATTCGAGTCAAGCCATCTAATTGCTTTAGTCTCAATACTTCTAAATTGGTCCGGTATAGCTTGGTGTAGCTTACATGCCATGATCATGGATCCTGCCACAGTAGTTGCAGTCCCTCCAACAGCAGCAAAGTCTATGTTCATCGAGTCCACAATGCTCTTGAAATAGAAGGGCACTTGCACATTGAGCAGCTTTGCGCTCAGTAACAGAGCCACACTAAGTCCGACTCTGAACCTAGTGCCATAGTTGTCCTTTGGCCACAGATACTTGGTCATTTCCTTTATGATTGTCCAGTCTGCCTTGCGCTGTTCCTTGTTGCTTAAGTTCCTTTCACCAAGCAGGGGATCCATCGACTTGTCTACTTTCGCCTTCGCTTTAGCAGGGTCGATCGCAGGTTTTGCGGCTTTGGTGACCTGCAGCGCTTGATGCGAACCTGGCGCAGGCCGTTGGCCGTGTACATCTTTTCTGTGGAGGGGCGAGGAAGTGAATACGCGGGCGGAGTGGGAGAGAGGGTGCGGGCGCAAGAGCAAGCTCAAGCTCGAGGGTGGAAGGCCCGGCCGACTGGCAGCACGGGCAAGTGGTGGTATGAGCATGGCGAACCTCACATGTTCGGGTCGCGCAGCTCCAAGTGTAAGGATAGAGGCTCCAGCAAGCTCCAATGGCCAGCAAGGAGAGCTCAGTGGTGGTGGAAGACCTCGGCGCGCGCACGCAATTGAGCACCGGAGAGTCTAGCTCGCCCGCATGTTTGCTCGGTTTGATTCGGTGATGCGCCTCGCCTTCAGCCCTACGCGCAGCAGCCGCAACTGAGCTCCGCGCTGCTGCTGCTTCACACGTCCAGCACGACCGCCAATTGACAGGCACAGCCATGCTCCGCCCGGCTGCCTTGCCCTGGAGAAGCGTCGCACACCGCGCTGGTGCTGCGACCACGCGCAGAAGATGCATCAACATCTCTGCGACCAGCTCGTCCACCGAGCCTGCACTCGAACAGCACGTGAACATCGACGCTGCGAACACACCGGTGGTCTCGCCTGGTATTCAATACCAGCTTTAGTTGGCATTTGCAATCGCTGACCTCATCAGATGCACATTTCGAAGTCATTGGGACGCCCATGTCCCTTCTCTCCGTTTCTCTCTCTGCTTCGCAAACCCTCTTCACCCGCCGCGGTACTCTGATCGGTCTGAATGGCAAGTCAGAGAACACACTGTCGACCCTCTCCTTCCTCGAGCCATTCAGGCGCGCGCCCGTTGGCATACCGTTTTTGTACCAGAAGATCTCGTCGACCACGCCGGTAACAGCGCTGGTCTCCACCAAATCGCCCATTTCCAGCATTGTCACTGTCAATCTTGATGGCAGACAAGACTGGGTCATAAGCCAGAGACAGGCACTGCTAGCATGGACTGGCCACACACTGAGCCTGAGGCCTCAATACAATGTGAAGCTTGGTCTAGCGCATTGGGGAAACACATATATCACAGGACGTGGACTGCTCGCGCTCGCAGGGAGTGGGCAGATCTACCAAGTGCAGCTGAAGGCTGGCGAGAGCTATGTTGCGCATCCGGCGTAAGTGATATCTTCCACAGCTCAACTGTTTACAAGCTCATATGTGGCAGCAATGTCGTAGCATACACAGCATCAGCAACGCCGCCGATGCCGTTCCGCTTCAAGTCTTCCAATTTCCGCCTGCAGGTCCCTGATCTTGGCTTTGGGTCTTATGTACAAGATTCCAAGTTCTTCAGGAATATGAGTCGAACAGCGACATGGCGCGCGATCTCAACCACATGGCACACCATTAAGACATGGTCTCGACGGACAATCTGGGGCGACAGGGTATGTCTTGGTGTGGCTCATTACATTACTGCTGCTAACTTTGCGTAGCTGTTCCTTCGCTTCGAAGGTCCAACAACAATGCTTCTCCAGTCTCGTGCCTCGCGCATCAGTGACGTCCTCACGCTCAAGGATGTCAACGAAATTGCTGAGAGCCAGCCTGGCGCCGTTCAAGACGCAGTGGACCGCAAGATCAAGGAGGAAATCAAGCAGATTGGTGCAGGCACAACGGCACCTGGTGTTCAGGAGAGCGATGTCGGCGCAGTGAAGTACGCTACAATCAGGAGCGGAAAGGCAGTCTTCGAAGGACCGAAGACACCAGCATCGTAAGGATGCCTTGTAAAATATGTAGAGCATTTAGCATACTCCTCGACGCGAGGAACAATTATTGAGGCGGAAGATCTACTCTCGCTCTTTCTTAGTCACACGAACATCCACGAAGCGGTCTTCGTAGTTCACATCCAAAACTACCACAGTGAAGTGATTCTACTCATCTGCAGGAACGCAAATTTCAAGATCAATGTCTCAACTGGCCTTGGAATTCACCAATGAGCCTGGGCGTACGTCATCGCGCCAGCTTGCCCGGAGAGGCTGGAAACCACATCAACACCAAGCACAAAGGCATTGTATATCCGTCGATCGTTGCGCGCATTCCCATAATTCACTCCGTAAATCTCCAGAGCACAGCTCAGTTCATTGAAATACGTTCGCTGAACCAACCTCGGTCCACGAAACGTCATCTTTCCCAGCCTTGGTCCCGAGTTCCATCGCATCATCGAGCCAGTTAAAACATCACTTTCAAGACACCGTCTTGAAGAAGCAAATTTCAAGATGTGCATCATGAAGACGTACGAGACCCGCGGCCCAGGTGTCATGGACCCGCCGCCTCGACGCGGAAACTACACCTCGCACCCTCCGGCCGGCGTGATGCGCCTGCCGCGCGAATGGCGCCGCAGCGAAGAAGATAGATATGTTGAGCACCACCATCGGTATGTCTGGTCTAGCCTTTATTCTCAAATGCTGTTTGTCTAGGTTTTTCGTCATGGTTTTCAGTATGCACCTCTGGAGGAGAAAGACACATGAGGACTACGGAATGCTGACACACTGGTGGTAGGAGAAGCCAGCCCAGAGTCATTGAGTACTACGAGGAGCCCAGAGCGAGCAGGCGTAGTGTCAGCAGGAGCAGGAGGGTTAGTGATGTGCGCAGGAGTGATGTTGAGTTCCGTGAGCCGAGGCGGAGCTCAGGGTATGTGGATGAGAGGGTGGTGAGGAGAGAGGTGTCGCGGACGAGATGATGCCTACTCTCCTCGAAGACTGTTTGGAAGATCTGATTTGGAGCACTTGCATAATAACGACACATAAGCATAAGTGACGAGTACATAATCGCATGGGGGGTTGAAAGTAGATGTCCATTGGGATTGAATTTTTAGAGGTATCGAGCGCGCTATGCTCTGCTGCTATGGCACGCTTGTATGCTAAACACCGTACTCCTGACATTCGAGTTGACGCCAGCTAATGAGCTCCCGTCCCCTGCTTTTTGTAATTTTCAATACGCCGCCGGTAGGAATGGAATGGCGGTAATGTGCCAAGATCAGCCCCAATAGTCAAGCCAACCGGCTCTAAGTGCCGTGGCAAGAAGGTAGTAATACATCGGCGCTGTCAACGCCCGGAGAACGAGTTCATTGCGGGGGCTCCATCTTAGGCTGCTGCTGCTGCTGCTGTTGCATCTGCATGGGAGTTTGGCCCCAATTCTGCTGTAGTCCAGCGCTATTCGGCGGTTGTGATGTGTTTGAGTTCATACGTTGCGGTCCGCCAGGAGACTGCCTTGCCGCTGGCTGGCCGCCCTTCCACCCGGGGAACAGGCCTTGTAGTTTGACGTACAGCTTGCCGAGCTCTTCGTGTGTTGCAGGCGCAGACATGATCGCAGGTCCGGGCTGGATTGGCTGTCCAGGCTTCGGTACCTTCTCAGCATTCTGCGCTAAGTAGGAGAGGTTTGCTTGGAGACGCCTGATATAACTGGAAAGGATCAGCCTGTGCGCCCAAAACAAAACGACAGCGCAACTAACTCAATGTACTCCTTAGATGGCACCGATTTGCCCTCCTCGGGCGCTCCTATCTGCCCGCCTTTGCCCTGGCCTTGGAGGGTAGTAGCCTCATTGATGAGGATGCTGTTGATCTCGAGGAGCACAGCGACGCGCTCGTGGGCTTTCGCTGGCGTGACAGGCGACACGGGCGACTGCGGCACAGCCTTGACCGGCGTCTGCGCCTGCGCCGGCTCGCTCTTGACCTGCGAGGGGAGGTTGAGGTTCATGGGCTGCTGCTGGCCGTTCGACGACGGCAAGGTGGTGGGCGACTGCTGCGGCTGAGGCGTGGCATACGGCTGACCTTGGTTACTCAGGGCCGGCGAGGCGGTCTGGCGGTTCTGGGCGAACTGCTGGTGGGCCGGCGACGGCAACGTCTGCGAGTATGGCGCGCTCGAATACGGGTTGTGCTGCTGCTGCTGTTGCTGCTGTAGTTGCGCTGCTCCACGAACGTCAGCATGCTGATACGACACAGGCCAACACGACAATAAGCAGATTGGATGCGGTCAGAGACGGCGCGTCAGGGCAGGCAGGGCAGGCGCGACCATGACCGCGACATAGGGACACAGACGGCAGGCGCGTAACGGCGGTCGCGGTGACAGCAGCGGACACAGGACGTCATCGCGTGTGGGCTGGGGCGTTGAGCATCGCGTGCTGACATACCTCGTGCTTGGTGAAGCTGGCTCTGCGACATGCCAGCTCCAGGCTGCATCATGGCGCCACTCTGCATGCTGTTAGGGAACGACGCGCCTTGGCCGCCATTGGGGAGTCCGCCATAGGCAAACGCGTTGTTTGATTGCGCGAACCGAGCTTGTGGATCCGAGTTGAAGAACTGATTCTGCGGGGAATGTGTCGTAGTTTGGCCAAGGTGGGCGGCAGAGGTGGAGAACCCAGCAAAGGAGGAAGGATATTGGCTAGATTGGAAATCCATCGGACACACTGCAAATCATTGGGTCGCACAGTTGCGTTTAGATTGGATGTGGTGAAAGAAACGCGATAACGTGCGGTGAGAGGGGAGTGGAGGCTGCACGTTTTGGCGTAGCGTTGTTCGCCTCTCTCGGCCGTGCTGGCCGCAGCACAGCATCTTCATGGCAACATCACCAAGGGCCCTTGCAGTTCAGTATTCAACATCGTGAAGGCTGCAGCAAGAGAGTAGAGAGCAGCTACATCGGCCTATCGCCGCGGAGACGACCGGCAACATGTCTCGTCGCGGTCGTTTCCACGCACATCGCTCGGACCATCTCGAACAACCCCTGTCATGCAGCCGGGTTCAAAGGATCCACCTTTGACATGCTTCCAGATCCGATCCTACGGACCGCCGCTCACTGGCTCTACCAGCCGCTAGCTTGTGCCTTATGAGACAGTTGACGGCCAGCTGCATCGAGGGCAGCCGCGATTTCCTCGAGCACCTTCCCTGCGTGTCTCCACCGTATTGGAAGAGTTCTCAGCTCAAGCGTGACTACTTCGCAGCCGAGTGACGGCCTTACTGGCAATCCTTCCAAGGCATAAGCGAATTCGACCTCGTCACGCGGGTGCTACGGGCCTTGACGCAAAAGGGCCCTTTGCCCAGGAAAAGGCTCGTAGTTCTGCATGCTAGCGGATGTGGCTGCAGGAACCTGGATGCAACCTGGGAGACTTCCCTTCTAGGGCATCATGCTGGAGGACGGCGTAATGATCCGCGCCAGGCCTGAGTTGGTGGTAGCAATTCAATTTAACTGACCCTAACACCAGAACTGAATAGCACAAAGCTATGCCGTGACACGATGCTGCCGTCGAGGTGGTCCTTGCTGCTCGGTTCTCAAGGTTTCGTTCATGCAGGTGTCAGGAACGCAAAGCAAACTCGGAAGGGATCGAAAGATGTAGGTCGAACTGCCGATCGGTGTGAGCAACACAAATCTTGAGAACGCACCAACTCGACGTTGATCCCACCCCCACACTCAACATGTACATCTCGTAACGGCAATTTAGTCTTTGAGATTCAACGCCTTCAATTGGAACCCCGCTTTGTGGTCGAAATGAACTGCTTCGATTTCCCATTTCAGAAATAACAGCCTTTGCTGTCCTCGACTCCCACTACAAGCTTGTCATCCCTCCACTGCAACTGAGCGAAAGAAGCGTGTGGCTCCTTTTCAGCATGTGGAGAAGACGAGTCGTGACCCGTAGAAGCACGGTTGTTTCGAACGGTACCTCATCACCATGCAGATGATAAGGATTTGCGCTCACAAGCTGACCAAATTGCCGGCAACCCCAGACCCTCCTAAGCAGGTCAATGGTCCCTGCGAGGTTGATCGATAATTGTGATGCAAAGTTCGCGAATCAAGCTCGTGTTGCGAGCCTCAACACGATGGGTCCCAAGGCTATTCTGGTCTGTCAAGTATTGCAAAATCGATTAAGCTGTCCATAGACTGAACAGTTGCCTACTGCTGCATAAGACATTAGGGGAGAGACAAGTAGATTAACGAGATGAGAAAGAGACCGGTTCATAGAGCGGCAAGGGAAAGAAGCGTTCCTGTAGTCGAATGAGACTAACAGTTTACCCTAGTTGTCTGGTATCGCTGAAGAAACGGTGCATGAACGCCGTTGTGTCTGTTACCACACCTGCATCTGGATGTATGATCTACGCTTTTGTAGGTCATGAATCACAAGCTGCTCACTATTAGCTTGCTGCGTCCTCATGGGGACAGACCAGGACTTACCCGTCTTCGTTAAGTCATCAATCTTCCTCGACTGCTCCCAGACCTGTTCGCGTCCTCTCTCGCGAGAATAACGTCCCGCTGAGGTAGGCGGATACTTGCTCTTCGCAGACCTTCTGCAAACATGCGTCTGACTCTTTCGCTCTTAGATTTCTGAGGGTATCATGAGTCGGACTGACTCTCCTTCTCAACGACCGCCGCGGCGGCGGCTGAGGCTCCGGGCTAGTGACGGGCGTGTACCATACTGTCGAAGGAGACTTGCATGTCAGCTCGAGCGAACGTCGCTGAGAGTATGGTGACGTCGGAGCCGAGCTCAAGGGACTTGACACGGACGAGATCGACGAGGATATGCTGCGACGCGATGATCGAAGAGAAGGCGTCCGCGATACGCTTGCTGAAGAGATGGAGGGTATGTAGATCGGCGATTGTGGTTCCACAACTGCGTAAGCTGCGCGCGTTGGAGGCAGCACTGTCGGTCTGCTGCAAAGCGGTTCTGGGACACGCTCTGTCTCGATGTCGAAGGCATCTCCATATGGTACTGGTGGTAGAGGTTTGTCGTAGTAGTGATTTACAGGTGTCCGGCATACTGTCCTGAGACCCAGATACATCTCCATATTGGCGAAGTACTCCTATGCTCTTTTTGGGAGTCGTAATTCAGCACTAGTAGCCGATCATATACTCGTATCGTTTGTATAGCTTGTCAAACAGTATGAAAGGAAGGCCTGACAAACCTATGCGCATGGGCGCGTCGTGGACTATAACAAAGAGGCTGACTGCCTGCCACCTACCACTGCAACTTCCAACACGCAAACATGTCAGTGGACCGGTTTGAGCAGCTGGAAGATCCAAGTGGAGGCGCGGGTCTCATTGGGCGCCATGATCAGGTTGGTGGTCAGTAAAAGCTGTCTGGTGTGGTAAGTTTAGCGGTGGCTGGCATCATGCTGGGATGAGGAGCCCTGCGTCATGCAACGCGCATCAGGGTTTGGGAGCGCGGAATCGTCGAAATTCGTTCACATGAACCAAATGTCGGGTCTGGGCGAGGGCATGGTCACCGTTTGGCGTTGAAAGGCTTACGGGCTGAGGATGAGTGAGCGTGTTTGGGTGGTGTGCAGCTGCATCTGCAGACCGCCCAGCATGTTGGAGCCGAATCGCTCCTTCCCGAAAGTAAACGCGGGATGTCTAGCGGCTGCGAAAGACGGTCCAGCAAACAGCGGAGATCGTGGGATCGCGAATCGCGAACAACGGCAAGTCTAGATGAAGATGTTCGTCATAGTCGCAGTAGGCTCGTTGCGGTCCGTCATAACCGTCGAAGTCGCGAGGCATGGTCCGCGGTAGTGGGGCACCTACGCAAGACTGGAGGCTGTTCAGGTGCTAGCTCTGCCTCCAAGATCGACTGTGCTCTAGGCTTAGAGATCGCCAAACGTGAGGTTGGTGTTTACACGGTGTTTAGATGTCTTGATTTGTGGTTTGCAGTCAATGTTACTTCATATTGAGCCAGAAATCCAACCTCCTTTCACGTAGATCGTGATATTACAATCATGTAGCTGTCCGTAACGGTCAAATCGTACAAATGCAGATAGACCATAATCATGTCATATCTCTCAACCATGTAAATGCTGACAGAAAGATGCAAAACGCCTGGTATCGTCCGTGGGATATGCAAGTAGTCATGTGTAGGAATTAATCCAGTTCGCCAGGATGCCCTGTCCTGCGCGTAGCCGGCTCCCCCAAATTACTGAGGGGAATGCCGAAGTCGTCCTCCTCCCATTCGTCCTCATCACCACTCGACTCCCAAGAGCCGGGTATGGTTGCAGTGCGTCGGACACGGTAAGTAGCAAAGCCAAAGCCATTTGAGATGCTCGCTGCTATGCGAAGCATGAGCGATACCAGATGCTGTGGTGGGCCAAGAACAATCTCGCAAGTCTTGCGTACCAGCGCAGTTGTGAGCTTCTGGTCTGGCTTCTGTCTGGTGGGGAAGATGAGGTTCTGGGGTTGCGGCATCGGAGAGAACGCCCTTCTCGGTGATGCGCCGGTGAGCTTTCTCATACGGATCGTCTCTGGTGGAGTAGGTACATCCAACGACGGAAGTCCGAGGCTGTCTTCATCGGAGTCACTCACAAGTGGTGGGGTGTGAGGTGCGGATGAAGGGCGTATATCGATCGACGGTGTTGTGATCGGCATAAGAGGGACAACAGGTGTCACAACAGCGGGTTTGTCGACGCCATCTACAGAGGTGGCCCGAACAGTGAGTTCTGAAATGTCACGACGATGCCTAGTCCGGCCCCGGACATCATCTTGCTTCTGTAGGCTATCAGCCCAAGGGTTGAGTATCTCAGCCTCAGCGTCCACGAAAGGGGGCGAAGGACTTCGACGAGTCGTGCTTAACGAGTAGAAAGAGTCTGCGCTGGACAAAAGACTGGCAGCATCCGTGGACGTCTTGCGCGCCAACACTGCCGGTCTAGCATTGCGTTCTGTGTCCTCCTCCTCCTTGGACATCTCCGGGATGCAGCCCATGGAGGATGCTGTTGATGCGGATCGGTCTCTTGATGTAATTATTGGCGCTGTCACTGAGCGAGGACTGTCGAATAACTGCGCGCGTTCTGCTACCGAGAGACGTCGTGCTACTTTGGGCGGGGGTGTATTTTCGAAAACAGTTCCTGGTGTCTCCGGCACAGGTACGTCGCTTGTATCGGTATGGATGCTGGACCGATCGTCATCATCATACGCAGATGTGCTAGCCGAGTCAGACCCTTCAAGCACAGGTGTAGAAGGTCGTGGTCCGTCTTCTGGCATCCATGCCTTGTCGAAGGTCCACTTCTTTGCTTTTTGTGTGGGTTTCCGTGTAGGTCGTTTGCGGGGTGGCGTTTTCGGGCGCTCAGGTAAGTTGACTTCGAAGCTTCGTGTGAAGGGGCATTGGGTCTTTTCGTATTGCAACACTTGCCCGAGCACTAGCTTGAACTGTTCAATCTTGGCCTTGTCGTCGTCTGTCTCAAAAGGCAATTCCATACGATAGTATGAGTCTTGCCTTATTCTTAAGACAAAGACTGACTGGCCGTCAACACACCAGCATTGCGATCGAGGGAAGATTGTGTGCAGGAGGTTGCCGGAACTGAGAAACGACACATGAGAGGCGGTCACGCGGTATATGCGCAAGACCCCTACGAGATCGTGTTACTGGGTTTGATGCTCAACATAATATATGCAACATACCAACAGCAAGTGTGCGCTCCGTCGCGGTCTTCCAAGCAATGTGGGCTTCATCAGAACCAGCCGAGGCGCCCGCAGCTGTAAAGGAGACGATCCTTGAGTGCGGGCAGACGACCAGCGTTTCTATGCCGTCTGCGCTGTTGTTGGAAGTCGGAGCTGGGGCCGGGCTGCTTCGCAGTCGAGCAGGGACTGTGAAGGAGCGTCGTCCATTCTGCAGCGGGGGCGGCGCGTGTTCTGGAGTTCTCGAGGGAGCCAGCGGGGATGACATGGTAACTGCTCATGCATGCATATCGATATCGGGGGTGTCGTGCTACGTGTCGTTCGCAGAGCACAAACGGCGTTGCGGTCGTCGTACGTGTCGTGCCGTTGTATTATTGTGCTTTGATGGCTGTTGAGTCGTTGGTGGAGGCTGAGAAACTGGCGTGCCTTGCTCTCCGTGCACTTGGCGCAAGGAGCAGTTTCACGCGACCCACAGCGCTTCAGTGTCAATCGCAGAATTACGGGATCCTCAGACTATCACCGTTACATTAGCTCCTTGCAGGTGTAGAGGCTCATAAATAACGCGTTGGGCGTTTCTATGTCAACAGTCGAAATGCAGCCCCAAAGCTCTAGTACGCGCGCGGACCCTGAATGAAAGGCGCCCTCGGAAGGCGCGGGTACGTCATCTGGGTCTTGCTCCACCGGTTCGCATGCTGTACGTCTGCGAAACGAATTTGCTGTCCGCTCCAGCAACTCTCACAAACTCGCTGAGTCTCCTCGTCAGCAGCCATGTCGAACTTCGATCCAAATGCCATTCTGCGTGGCGCTCAATTGACGCTAGTCGGAGGTACGCATGTTCGCAGTGTGATGCTTGGCCTCCCAGATTGACATGTGCTCACAGTAAATCGCGCCCTCCAAAACCCAGGCCTATTCACATCAGACCACTACCGACAAGCAGCACTCGCCGTAGTAGCCGGAATTGCTATTCGAATTCTCGTGTCCGTCCCTGTATGTGTATTCCTCAACCCCGCCAGTCGTTGTGAGGACCCAGATGGGCACTATACAGCCAAGGATCCTCTCAACACCAGACCGACGACACCGCCATGTTGCTACGAGAAATTGACACCTACGTCGACAATGTTCAGTTGACCATGACGCGTTCTCACTGGTCATCTTGAAGGCACAGCTGACAATATCCATGTAGATCGTCGGTGTGAGGGTGCTACTATGGATCATCTCTCTGTTTGTGGACATGAACCATGTTACTTGGGACGAAAGCATAGTGGATGGGCTTCACTTCCTTGAGCATACCGTCCTCCAGGTGCCGTTCTTCCTTATGACAATGATGCGTTATATCACGCCCACCTTGGACCGCATGTAAAGACGCCAGATCTTGTGAATATAGGCATAATGCTGACAATCGGCCAGGTTCATGGACTCTCTCCAGTGGGTCGATCATACCTACGTGCAGAAACACAAGTCTGAAGACCCGCACAATCTCCGCGCAATGTACGCCCAGAACCTCGAGAAGTACCCTACACACGCGCCCAGGGACACGAACGAGCCAAAAAAGTCCATAAAGGATACTGTTTTCTTGATGGTTATGAAGCAAGGTCGAAAGGCCGGTATCTCACTGGCTGTATTGGCACTGTCATACGTACCCTATGTCGGCAAGTTTGTACTGCCTGCAGCCAGTTTCTACACCTTCAACAAAGCTGTGGGACCACAGCCTGCAGTCGCGATCTTTGCTACCTCCATCTTTTTGCCACGTCGATACCTAGTCTCTTTCCTGCAAGCTTACTTCTCTTCTCGTACTCTGATGCGTGAGCTGGTATGTCACGCCACGAAATATTTGCAATACGACGCTGACTACAGTTGATAGCTCGAGCCATACTTCTCACGTGTTCGCTACAACAAAGAACAGAAAAAGACCTGGTTCAAGGACCGTGCCGGCGTTCTTTTCGGCTTTGGACTTGGCTTCTACGTCTTTGTCAAGATTCCTCTTGTCGGTGTCTTGATTTATGGCTTGGCTGAAGCTTCAACGGCATATCTGATCACCAAGATCACTGAGCCACCTCTACCACCGAGCGAGGCAGAGAAGTTCAAAGAGGAGTCTCTGCGCTGGAAGAACAAGCACGAATTCCTGGAGCTACCATGGCAACATATGGATGCATATAACATCAGCATGCACAAGCCCGGCTTCAAGTCCGATGTTCGCCAGACTCCAAGGAAGACGTTCAGCTAAAAAGGTAAAAAGGCTGTCTTTGCCGAAGAGGAAGCTGTCACAGCTCCAACCCGCGCGCTAAGGAAACCGTCAATCTCTACCCAATCACGGAAATGCGGTGACAGAGACTGCAACAAGCATGGCTGACGTCGCTTTGCCAAGCGTGCAAACTATCGAAGTTTAGGGCCGCGGCATGATGATGATGTGAATCCAAACGGCGTGCGGCTTGACCCCGCCAACTCCACTGCGGGGCATAGCTCTTCTCCCAATCTGGTAGCTGAAGACAGCAGCTCTATCCGACGATACGTAACCACTCCCTATCAGCTATCACTCAAGCTTATCAAGCTCCTTGTACATAGAGGTGCTGGACTCAAAGGCCGGCCGCTGGTCTCCTCGGACGAATGCTGTGGACCTGGTCGAGATAGCAATTAGCAATTGGGCTCTCAGAAAGAAGTACCCCGCGTATGTACTGTTATAACCGTGATACCCCTCTCTTTCTCAATCGTGAATCCGTGTGCTTTCTCGTCTTTCACAGACCGATACTTCCCTCTTCCTGAGAATCGTCTATTAAAACACCCGAGCACAGTAAGATGGGTAAAGAAGGTCTTAGATACGCCGCGAAGGTCGACTTGAACAAGTCAGCAGCGGACCAGGAAGTCCTCCACGCAAGTGCCCCGAAGAATGCGCGCATTGGTATTCCCAGCTAACAACACTGCAGAACCGCTGGCACCCAGACAGTAAACAAACTCTTCCTCAAACCATTCTCTTGCTTACGCAAAGCAGTCCCTTCTGTTGGCACAATCAAGAACAATGAAGTCGTCAAGATCGAATGTGTGGACTGGACTGGTGGCCAGATTGGAAACAATGACAGCGCCGATGACATGCGCGACGTGGATCTCACCAAGATCCACTACCTGACCGGACCTTTCGACATCGAGACCGCAGAACCAGGCGACGTCCTCGTGCTCGAGATCCAAGACGTCCAGCCCTTAGACGAGCAGCCCTGGGGCTTCACAGGTATCTTCTCGAAGGATAATGGTGGTGGCTTCCTGGACGAAATCTACCCCGAGCCGTAGGTTCTCTTATAAGTCTGATCTTGTCTTGAATGTGACACTGACTTTGCCCAGCGCAAAAGCAATCTGGGACTTCGAAGGTATCTTCTGCTCCTCGCGCCACATCCCCGGCGTCCGCTTCGCAGGGCTGATCCACCCCGGCATCCTTGGCTGCGCGCCCTCTGCCGAAGTCCTCGCAACCTGGAACAAGCGCGAAGGCGAGTTGATTGAGGCTTGCGCCCACACGCACAACCGCGTCGTCGCCGAGCCGCCGCAGCCAAAGAATGTACATGCTGGATCGGCGGACGCGTCCTTGAAGGAGAAGGTTGGCAAGGAGGGCGCCAGGACGATCCCTGGTCGGCCTGAGCATGGAGGTAACTGCGATATTAAGAATCTCTCGAGGGGGTCGAAGGTGTTCTTGCCGGTGCATGTGAAGGGTGCGAAGTTTAGTGTGGGTGATCTGCACTTCTCGCAAGGTATGTGTAACAGAAATGTCAGCCTGTGGGCTTTGGTGGCATGATCCAATATTTACTCACAACGTAGGTGACGGTGAGATCTCGTTCTGTGGCGCCATTGAGATGGCGGGTGTCATCACAATCAAATTCTCCGTCATGAAGGGCGGCGTCAAGCAGCTCGACATGAAAAGCCCGATCTACATCCCGGGACCTGTCGAGCCGCAATTCGGGCCTGGGAGGTATATCTATTTCGAAGGCTTCTCGGTAGACGAGCATGGCAAGCAGCACTACCTCGATACGACCGTAGCGTATCGACAGACGAGCTTACGCGTGATCGAGTACCTGAGGCGGTATGGTACGTGATATCCCATCTGAAGTCTGCTGTGATCTGCCCTAGTTGCTGACGATGCTCTCAGGCTACAACGACTACCAGATCTATCTCTTGCTCTCTTGCGCCCCTGTCCAGGGCCACGTCGCAGGTATTGTAGACATTCCCAACTCGTGTACGACTATGGGACTGCCGATGGACATATTCGATTTCGATATTTCGCCGCACGTTCCGGCCGAGAAGCGGGATCTGGGAAGTTGCGCTTTTGCTAGCAAGTAGATAGAGGTTCGAATAGATGGAGCATAGCGTCTGCTGTGAAACGACGAACAGTATTACAAACGTGACGGATTGTACGTATTCTCAGAATTGTCCCATTGAGGCTATAATGTTATCGTTGCGTCGTGGTTTTCTTCTTCTGTGTGTGCTGCCAAACGGGAGGAGTTCACTGGTACCGAGAAAGCGACGAATCGTATAGAGGTTCCTGCATGACTGGCACATCGCTCAAAGGCTCTTCATCTGCAAAAGTCACGTTTCTTTCCCCTCACAGGACCCAAGGATCAAGACTGAATATCGCAGGCACGTCGATAAACCGTTTGAAGTCTTCTGGTGAAGAGCTACCGAGGCAACCAGATTGCACCGAGGACGGAGATGTGCAATGGTGCTCGGAAACGCAATACACGCGTAAAGAGGATCCTAATGAGCATGTACTCGGACAACCAAGATGCGTGTGTACGTGGTAGGAAGTGGCTAGAAGTTTGCAACCACAGGAGTGTAGGACCCTTACCCAAAGTTATACCCTTCCGACATACCTTGAACGAGCGTGAATGGGAGACAAAGAACGGAAAGAAAGCTCAGGAAGGTATGAGAAACCTGTGAAAACTGGGGAGACCATGAAAGCAGTTTCATTGCTGTCTTCGGGACAAAGCTCCAAATATGGAAAGTCCGTGAATACCGAGTCAAACCCCACTTGACCATGACTTCTTCAAATTATTCCCAACATGGGCCGGCCAGACTGTAGGCTGTTGACTCGGAATATGAAATTGCTCAGTCGACGTACCTGAACCTCATTCTCATCGAGCGAAGGCCGGCTATATACGAGCAAAGTTAGGGACAGCTCACAAGACCTTGTCTGCAGCGGAGACTATCGCCTGATTAGTGGAACTCTACAAAGGGACGGTCAGACATACCATTCAGTCCAGTGTTGTCTGGCTCAACGTGCGCCGCCTTAACAGCACCATCCTCGATAACAAGGGCGTAACGCTTGGAACGGTCGCCGCCGAAGATGGAAGAGCCATCGAAGGAGAGGTCAAGGCCCTTGGTGAGGGCCAAGCTAGGATCTGCCAGGAAGCGGATCTAAAGCAATCAGTCTACAGCAATGTAAAAAACGGCCGAGATGACTTACGCCGCTGGAGCCTGTGGGGTCCAAGATCTTGCCCCATGCTTTCATGCTATGTGAAGTTAGCTAGTGTACGATTCCCTAGCGCAGCAGACAGAGGTGACACGACCGATGAGACATGTGCAAGTATGGTTACGCAACATTGGCCACGATCAGGTCTTATGCTGCATGTGCCGGTCACGTTTGCATCAATCTGAGGACAACGGGCGGCACTTCCACCCGAGACAGTCTCAGCAGTCGAGGGAGTGATGAAACCAATTGCACGAACTGAGCAACTGGACAAGCGCACTTACACAAAGCTGTCGTTGACAGAGACAACGAAGACCTTGCCAGCATCCTTGAGCTTGGGTGAGTTGATGTATCCAGGGATATGGTTCTCAGAGCAGGCGGGAGAGTACGCAGCCGGCACACCTGAATACGATATCTGATTAGTACGAGTTGGTCGATGAAGCTACAGTCTTGGATATGATCTGCGTCTACGGGTGGCTTACCAATGATGAGACCTTTGCCGCTCTTCAGCTCTTCGGCGATGTTGACCTTGTTGCCAGGCGAGTTTTCCATAAGCTCGACATTGGGAAGCTTGTCTCCTACTTTGACAAGCGTAGGGGCCGTCGCATGGAAAAGGCGGCGGCCAGCGATAGGACGCGCTAGGGACAATTGACGAGCGGCAAACATAATTCCTGAGATGAGGCTTCTTGGTAATGATGGGTTGGTACCAGTTCAATTCTCGATGTCGTGAGTGGCAGCTTCAAGCGTGCCATAAATGGCCGAGGAGTTCGGAGCTGAGCCAGCCACACACTTGCAAAGTGGGCCTTATTGGTCAGAGCTTCGACAGGCAAGGGCAACCCAACGCAGTCTGCTCTTGTCTACTGAGCATTTACAACGCACAGCATTTTTGAGGCGTCTGACTGGAGCAATCGCAGTGCGGCGGGGCGCGCGAGGCTTACAAGACCGCATTGGACTGCATGGAAGGCTACCAGCCGATGCAGGCAGCCTTCATCCTAGGTTTCTTTTTGATGGGGATCGTCGTTCCTCCGGGCAGGGAACGTCATAGCGCTAAGCTCGGGTTTTGCGCACCATCTCACGGTACTTTCTCTGAGAGGAGCCTGAGTACCCTGCGGATGCGAATCGTGGTTGAATGGACCGCGAGCCATTATATAGCATGAGGAGAGTAGGAAGCGAGTATATGAAATTCGGAACATCGTGGCTTCATCCTGTTCTCTGCTGCATCCTCTAAAATCCCATGTTGCCCAAAGCCCTCGCTCCCGTGAACGCACCCTGGTCAATACTGCTCTCGGCGTGCTAGCGGTGCTGGGGCGCGCGCATTCCTGTTTAGCACCACTAACCTGCTTTAGAGCCTTTCCTAGTGTCAAAGAGCCCGCTCTGAGATGCCACGAGCCCTGCCCGTCAAGTCTTTTACACTGAAAGGCCCAGATCCTCCATCGACCTTTCGTTCCCCATCGCCTAACTGCAGGCACGCCCATGCTGCGGCATTACGACATCAGGACGCCCGTCTCACATCCCCCGGCCTTAGAGATATTCCTTTACCCAACGTGAGCCTCGCGACGCCCATACCACTACTGCCGCTTCACTTGTCCATACCAATCACCTAGACGAGGCGTTGGGGATTTGACCACCCCAAGCCTCGACGCGCAAGAGCATTTGCGCTTTACAAGAGAAGGAAGAAAATCCTCCAGGGATCAACTCCTGATTTAGCACCCTGTATATCGAGGAAGGAACGCTCCTCGCGCGACGCCTACCATAATGGATTCGAACAATGCCGGAGGCTCCGGGTCGAGCAACTCCAGCGACTTTGTACGTCTGCCGTTGCGGTGCCTCATTGTGTTACATGCTAATCGTCATACCAGGTTCGCAAGCTGTACAAGTACGTTTACAGCGCATGAGTACCACCAATCGACACTAACACGCGCGCAAGGATGCTGGAGAACCCAAGCGATGAGAGCGTTGTAAGATGGGGAAACGACGGCGACAGCTTTGTTGTGTTGGAGGTGCGTTCGCGATCGAATCGGTTCCAGTAATGAATGTTAACCACGGCGCGTAGAACGAAAAATTCACCAAGCACATCCTGCCGAAGCACTTCAAGCACAGCAACTTCGCCAGTTTTGTGCGCCAATTGAATAAATACGACTTCCACAAGGTGCGACACAACAACGAGGAGAATGGTCAATCGCAGTACGGCCCCGGTGTTAGTATACCCTCAATATTCGAAGCTTGCCTGAATTGATGACTTTTAGGCTTGGGAGTTTAAGCACCCCGACTTCAAGATGAACAACAAAGATGCGCTCGACAATATTCGCAGAAAGGCGCCCGCGCCCCGCAAGCCCAACCAGGCGAATGCTGATGAGCTCGGCATGCCCTCGCAGCAGATGGATATGGTCAGCGGGCAATTGATGGCGACACAAGCGCAGCTGCACACCCTGGAGCAACGTTACAACGAGCTCAGCATCCATCACTCGATGCTGCTGCAGGAGGTCATCGGTCTCCAGAAGACCGTTGTGAACCATGAGCACGTTATGCAGAACGTCATGACGTTTTTGCACGGTGTCGACTCTCAGCAGCGCAGGAACAGCAAGTTGCTGTTCAACGGTTCAGCAGGACAAAACGGCAATGCCGAACCTCCTGCGCAAGCCAATGATGACGATCATCCAGCTTCGCCATTGCAGCACGCCTCTAAGCTGTTGAGCGAGACCAACGCCGATGTTATGCTGAACCCAAGAAACCTGGAGCACATGAACGAAATTACCATGAGGATGAACGGTACCTTGACTACGCCTCCCCCAGATGTGCTACGTGGCGGCACTAGACCGACCAGTCGTGGACCGCCGTCAGCCACGTCGACTGGCTCAATGCGTCTTGATAATCTCGACAACCTCGTCTATCCTGTCGGTCAGAACAATGGTATCGATCCAATGTACAGCGAACACATCAACAATATCCCATACGCGATGCCACCAAAGGCGCCGGAAGCTAGTGGTGAGAAGCCTGTAGAAGTCAGAAAGAAGGGGCAGTTCGCCGATCCCGGTTGGATCCGCCCGCCACAGATTTTGCTGGTTGAAGACGATCCCACGTGCCGTCGCATTGGAAGCAAATTCTTGTACGCCTTCCACTGCGCCATTGACAGTGCTGTAAGTTTGAGACACGATTGTTCCTGGGTAGCATGGCTAACTTAAAACTCAGCTCGATGGATTGGAAGCTGTCAACAAGATGAACGCTGGGTCCAAGTATGATCTTGTGCTCATGGACATTATCATGCCAAACCTTGACGGTGTCTCGGCCTGCCACCTGATTCGACAATTCGACACAACGCCCATCATCGCCATGACTTCTAACATAAGGAGTGACGATATTTCGATGTACTTCCAACATGGCATGAACGATGTGCTGCCGAAGCCTTTCACGAAAGAAGGTTTGCTCCACATGCTGGAGAAGCACCTTGTTCACCTTAAGAAGCCATCGCCGCATGGCGATGCGATGCCAGCGCCACAACCAGTGTCGGTCCCGAGACAGCTTATGCTGAAGGAAGAGGACTCCCCGGCTAAATCACCTGCGACGGTGAGCAACTGGAACTCGCCGAACCAGCTGCCTGGCGTTTCACCGGTCGGCAGCAATATGACCGACGAATACGCTCAGGGTCTGCAAGTTCAGCCGCATCATCCGGGTGCGTATGCGGTCAATGCCATGCAACCAGGCATGGCTTACAACGCCTCGCCGCAAATACCGATGCAGGCCAGGCAACAGCAGCAACAGCAGCAACAGCTTCCTCCAGGCGGCCACAGGAGACAAATCTCTGACATCTCAGGAGGAGATGACATGAACAATCCGGCAAAGCGACAGCAAATGTTCCCACCGCAGATGCCAGGACAGATAGGTACCATGCAACCAAGGCCGCGATGATCATGTTGCACAGACGACTTTGAAGAGCATTCGCAACTGGTATCTCTGCGATTCTGAAGGAATTTCAGCCCCGCACGCGAAGCGCTCTCTGGCGGGCTGGTAATCGATCCAGAAAGTGCGATACGGAAGAACGACGGAGGACTCCTTCAACCCCGAACACTCCGTGTGTTGGAACGTGGAGATGCACACCAACCGCTCAGAGATTCGGAAGGATCTTCGCGACACGGGGGATGCATTTGATATTGGGGCCGGGGAGTTTTAATGAAATGGTCCAATTGGGCTGTCCAGGTGCATACAAAGCGGATTTTTTGGCCATGTTGGCTGTTTGGGCCGTTGATATTTAGATCTAGCTCAGATTCAAGACTAACAGATGGACATTATCAAACAATCCATCTTCAAGCACGTTGATCCGCTCTTATGCATGTCCGTGTCAAGTCGCATCCTTTTGATCCCACCTGTATCGCTTCGACTGCATCAGTGCTCAGAAGGTACTTCAAGGCATCATTCACCAAGCACGAAGCCGGATGATGATCAATAGCAACAATGGCAACATCGGCAATGATTCTTTCCCGAGGTCACACAGCATATTCAGCACAAGCTGACGGACGGCAGGGATCCTTGCGCGCAATCGAGGTCTGTCGTCGCAATAAGCATTCAGAGGCAGCGGCCTAGACCTTCCACGCCCTCCTCGTGGAAATGGCACAGACCGTGACAGACGCGTCTCGAACTGCGGGAAGGCGCAGCACAACATCGAACCCCACAGAACGCTAAGTCCAGATCTGTTCCTGGCGTTTGATGCGACCCTTGTGCGATTATGAGTCAGCGAGAAGTCCGCGGGCTGGTGTTAAGTTTCGAGCAGCACTTGTAGCTTTTCGGACTATCGATAGCAGCGTGGGGCTTTCATTGACTCCGCCCAACTTTTTGTCCGCACCACAACGCCGCGGCTGTCCACCATTCTACACGACATACCTCAGATTACCGAAGATGCCGCCGAAAGGAAAGAAAGACCAGAACAAGGGCAAGGGTGGTGAAGAGGAGCGCGAGGATCCTCTCCAGGCCGTTGTATGTACTCTTTCACACGTGCATCAGAGCAGTGCTAACATTCTAGATTCTTGCGGACCCCTTCGAGACGCGTTTCAACCCTTTCACACTTGAGCGCCCGAGAGTAGGACAACCGCTTTTAGCAACCATCTGCCATGCTAATAGCCTGACAGTGTCTTCTACCCCTCGCGAATACCCCGCTGATCGAGTACACCTTCGAATTCCTTGCCAATGCCGGTGTTGAGGAGATCTTCGTGTACTGCGGCGCCCACAGGCAGCAAGTTGAGGACTACATCAACCGATCGAAATGGGCTGCGCCATCTTCGCCGTTCTCCAAGCTCGAGCTTATCCAGTCGACGTCCCACTCGATAGGTGACGCAATGCGCGATCTTGACAGCAGAAGCTTATTAGTCGGTGACTTCCTTCTGGTCTATGGAGACGTTGTCAGCAACCTGCCGTTGGAGGGTGCTCTTGCTGCGCACAGGGCAAGGAGAGCGAAGGACAAGAACGCTATTATGACTATGGTGTTGCGTGAAGCTGGCACAACACACAGGACAAAGGCACGAGGAACAAGTCCGGTTTTCGTTATCGACCCGGCGAAGGACAGATGCCTGCATTTCGAGCAGATGCCGAACCGCGACCAGACACACTACCTGTCAATTGACCCTGATCTGCTGTCTGAACACCAAGAGCTTGAGATCCGCCAGGACCTCATCGACTGTGGCATCGACATCTGTACACCGGACGTACTCGCACTTTGGAGCGACAATTTCGACTTTCAAGCACCGAGGAAGGGATTCCTACACAGTGTACTCAAGGACTACGAGTTGAACGGCAAGACCTTCCACACGCACATCATCTCCGACCACTACGCCGCTCGAGTTCGCAACCTGCACGCATACGATTCAGTGAGCAAAGACATCGTGTCGCGCTGGGCATATCCGCTCTGCCCTGACAGCAACCTTGTGCAAGGGCAATCATACAGACTTGGAAAAGGCAACATCTACAAGGAGGAGGGCGTGATCCTTGCGCGTGACTGTGTCATCAACTCAAAATCAGTCATCGGGCGTGGGACCAGCATTGGAGACGGCAGCATCATCACCAACAGCATCATAGGGCGTCATTGCCAGATTGGGCGAAACGTAAAGATCGAGGGAGCGTATCTGTGGGACTACGCAAGTGTCGGGGACGGCAGTATTGTCAAAAAATCGGTCATTGCAAACGAAGCTTCCATTGGGCGGAAATGCACAATTGAGGAGGGTGCGCTCATCTCATACGGTGTAGCCATCGGCGAAGGCAAAACCATCCGCGGCGAACACAGGATTACACGTGCCAAGCGAAGAAGAGAGAGCAATGAAGAGCTTGTGAGAGGCGACCCAGACCTCGAGGTGGTCGGCAAGGGCGGAGATGGGTTCGAGTTCCATGACTCAGATGAGGAAGATGAGGACGAGATTGTGGACAGTCTCGTCTCCTCTGGCCCATGTAAGTCCCCTTCTCACACAATCAGGTCCACTTCTAACGGGCACAGTGTACAACCTTACCAATCTTTCTCAGGAGTCGATATCGACACTCAACTCGGACTCGGAGGCAGATGACTACGAAATACGGCACGACCGATCTGGCGCCAGCAGTTTCCTTTCCGTTGGTTCGCAAGACAGCCAACATGCCGCAAATTTCGATCACGACGCTTCCACCAGTATCTACGATTCGCTTGTCGAAGGTCACGAGTCTGCCAACATTCAACTGGAGCTCACAGCACTACGCATGAGCACAAATGCCTCAGATCACCAAGTCCGCCGCGCTGTTGTGACCGCTTTCGTAAAGCGCATCCACCAGCTCATCAAATCTGGTATCCCTGTCAAGGACGCTGTTGCTGAGGTCTTCGAAGCCCACAGTGAGCTCGTCGAACGCTGTATCTTCGATAAGGCTCAATCAGACAAAGCTGATCAGGTCGATTTCTTGCTGTTGCTCCAGGCCGATGTGACCCACAAAGAGAATGGAGATTCTATCCTGTTGCAAGCAGCAACAAAGATGTCGTTTGAGGAACTCATCGATGATGAAGGCTTTTACCAGTGGTGGGCCAACGAGAAGAGCACCGAAAGCGATGACATGAGGAAGGTCAGAGAAAAGACGGAGCCTCTGATCGACTTCTTGCATAGACAGGCGGCGGAGAGTGGGAGTGAGAGTGAAGAGGAGAGTGAGGAAGATGAGGATGAGGACTCAGAGTAGAGTTCGTGAAGACAAAGTTCAGGTTCAAAGCAATATGCGCATGTGATATCGTGACGTGCGACAGCAGTGTGACCAGCGGCGCGCCCCTGCAAGCCTACCCCTGGAGCCGTTCGACTTGCTCGTCTGCGGACTTCGAAGCTCCTTCAACGTCGTAAAGGCAATAATACCTAACTATCAGCACTGAGTGAAGCCTGCAAAAAAGTGCAGGCCGCCACAGCCCTCGACAGGCAACTGCGGCGAACAAATTCACCGCCGTCTTCGCCGCTTCCGAATTCGGGGTCTGTGCCCGACGCGCCAGGGTGCCCGCCTACCCACGCAACTGCCCACCTCTCGAACCATCCGCTGAATCTTGTGACTGTGCAAACCGCTGACCAATATTCGGACATTATCTGCTCTCTTCGAGTCGCTTGACTGCTCCACTACGCCACTTCGTTTGTCCTACCTACGAGCGCTTATCACCGCCCACCACTCATAGTCCAGTAGCCTGGTTCCGTCATCAGGCGGAACAGGCTCAAACTACACCACGACGCCGCCCACCGTCCACAAGCGGAAGGCTTCTGAGGCAGAAATCACACTCAGCCCTTCCGAAGAGCCTCGCAAAAAGGCGCAGAAGTCCCCCGAGCTCCCAACGATCGATAACTTGCCGGCCACGCCTGTCACGAACGCCTCCGGAACTATGGACTCCGAGGATGACTTTAACAGCTCCATGAGCGGAGAGGACTTCGAGGACCAGGATAGCGACCTAGAGATAGAAGATGGTAGGTCTCCCTTCTGTCAAATGGCGGATTTCTTCACTGACAAACGATCATAGACTCCGACTTCGATATGGACCAAGACGACGTTGGCTTCGAGACACAAGACAAGGATATCAAGCCTACGAAACAGGCGCACGAGGTCGACTTCGAGGTCTTTGATCCGGAACAAATCCAAGCACAGCAGCAAGTGAAGATCGACGAGGTCTCAAGTATACTGGCTCTGTCGCCGGAAGCTGCAGCAATCCTTCTTCGGTACATGCGCTGGAACAAAGAACGGCTGGTCGACCGGATGATGGAGCAGCGGGAGGAGACTCTCGAGAGTGCGGGCCTCGGTCAAGATGCGCAAACCAACCCACCAAAGCTGCAGAAGATCCCTGGCTTCTGTTGCGACATCTGCTGCGACGACAGCCCGGACATGAACACGTTTGCAATGAAGTGCGGTCACCGCTTCTGCGTAGACTGTTACAAGCAGTACCTTGCGACTAAGATCCAGGATGAGGGCGAAGCTGCTAGGATAAGATGTCCAGGCGAGGGCTGCACACGGATCGTCGACTCGAAATCCTTGGATCTTCTGGTTACAGCAGACCTCCAGGATAGGTACGTCATACACACCGAAATGGATCAAGCCCAACGCTAACATAGCCAGATACCACACACTCCTCACACGAACGTACGTCGACGACAAGGAAAACCTGAAATGGTGCCCCGCCCCGGACTGCAAGTATGCTGTGCAGTGCGGCGTCAAGAGCAAAGACCTTAATAAGATTGTGCCGACCGTTCACTGCGACTGCAGCCACATGTTTTGCTTTGGTTGCACTCTAGCCGACCACCAACCAGCGCCCTGCTCTTTGGTGAAGAAGTGGCTGAAGAAGTGCGAGGACGATAGCGAGACCGCAAACTGGATATCGGCCAATACAAAAGAATGCCCGAAGTGCGTCTCGACTATAGAAAAGAACGGAGGCTGCAACCACATGACATGCAGAAAGTGTCGACACGAATTCTGCTGGATGTGTATGGGCGTATGGTCGGAGCACGGCACCAGCTGGTACAACTGCAACCGTTTCGAGGAGAAGAGCGGCTCGGATGCTAGGGACGCCCAAGCCAAGAGCAGGCAATCGCTTGAACGATACCTGCATTACTACAATCGATACGCGAACCACGAACAGTCCGCGAAACTCGACAAGGACATCTACCTGAAGACCGAGAAGAAAATGCAACAACTGCAGAATACGACAGGCATGTCCTGGATCGAGGTCCAGTTTCTCGATCAAGCGTCACAGGCGCTTCAGCAATGCCGTCAGGTCCTTAAGTGGACGTACGCTTTTGCGTACTACTTGGCGAGGAATAATCTTACGGAGATCTTCGAAGACAACCAGAAGGATCTTGAGATGGCTGTAGAGAATCTCAGTGAGATGTTCGAGAAGCCCATCGACCAGCTGCAGGGTCTCAAGGTAGAGATGATGGACAAGACTAGCTACTGCACCAAGAGGCGGATTATTCTGTTGAACGATACGGCTGAGAACCTCAAGCAAGGTACGTGGAATCAAGTCAACTGTTTCTGAGCGGCAGCATGAGCTGTTGCAAAGTTGTAGTCGTACCCTTATGGCCTTCTGAAAACTTCAACTGACCTCTCGCAGGCAACTGGGAATTTATTGTATCCCTCACCTAAGCTTGTCACCCAGCATATTAGAATGCCGTCTCGCGTTCTAACCGCAGCAGCAGCATTGAGAGGAGATATCTACTGCAGTCGTGACTGCCCCGCGTCAAGATCTTGAGAACCCACATGACCGTCGGCAACGGCGTGCCGAGATCCATCATACACACATTGCATTTCGATAGGGAGTACAGGAAGGCATAAGGCCAGGCGTTGCACTGGCGTCCATATTAGCGAACAGGCATTTTTGAGGACAGGACAGAGAATTGAACAAATATCACTCTAGCTCAAAGGCTCCCCACGAAATATCGCGAAGACGCACGAGCATCCTGCATGACGCATGGTGCCAAAGCTCACAAGGTTTTGTATTTTCTCCCAGTAGTGTTCGTATCCAACACCTTGCGATTGAGCTCCTATTGAAGGATCTCAGCTTTTAACCGCATCTGTCACAGTCGTCAAGCCACTTCCTTCCTCGCCCCGCAATCTTCCCCACACGACAATCGATATGGGGTACAGCATTTCCCGAGGACCCACAGTCTAGTTTAGTCCTTAATGAATGAGATGACGATGCGCTTCGTCTCGGTCAGCTTCTCGTCCGCCTGCATATTAGCCCTCGTTCGAGCCGCGGAACGATGTCCAATTACTCAAAGTTCACGAGGCCTCGATGGCGCGGACTCAGGTGCAGCTGCACGATCACTTTGCTGGACAAATGAACTTCCTAACCCACCAACAATGCAGACGAACACCCCGCCGTGAAATATGCCGTGCGACATTGGCAGGGACAGCAGTCCTTCGTGATAGGGCACTTGGCCATTCACAGTCACCTCGGGTATCAGCCTTGCTGCGCACAGACGTCTAGATTTGGCTCGGATTCGACTCAGCCCTGAATCGTCTCAAGTTACTCGCAGGTGCATTTCCGCTGGAGGTACATAAAGAGCCACTGAAGCTTGCCGACAGCCTTCTGCTGACTCTTAGAACCTACAGGCTTTGCTTCACAAACAGACAACGAGATGGTGCCCGTGCCCTTGCATACGCATGGAATCTCTACGAATGGTGTGGTCCAAGAGTACGATGTCATAATAGTTGGTGCTGGGTTCTCCGGTATCAGCACTTTGCATCGACTGAGGAAAGAGGGCTTGAAGGCTCACATCTTCGAATCCGGTACGTCAGCTACAATCACATTAATCGGCATCATTTCACTCATCGCGATAGCTTCTGACTTCGGCGGTGTCTGGTATTGGAACAGGTGATTCGACCATGACTGTGTAAGTAGCAGAGCTGATCCTGACAAGATACCCTGGTGCGCGTGTCGACTCCGAGACGCCTTTCTATCAACTCAGTATCCCGGAGGTGTATAAGACTTGGAGCTTCTCGAAACGTTTCCCCGATCACGTAGAGCTGCGCGAGTACTTCGCACATATCGCCAAGACACTTGATCTGCGGAAGGACGTGACCTTGAACTCGAAAGTAAACAACTGCTTCTGGGACAAGGACCTTTCGAAGTGGACTGTGACCACAGAAGGCGGAGTCAAAGCCAAAGCACAGTTCCTCGTCATAGCAACTGGACTCCTCCACAAGCCACACCTACCATCTTGGGAGGCCCAAGAGACCTTCAGAGGTAATATCTACCACTCGGCTTCGTGGCCATCGTCCTCAGACTTTACCGGCAAGAAAGTGGCCATCATAGGGGCTGGTGCGACTGCCGTCCAAATTGTCCAAGAAGTCGGTAAGCAAGCCTCGCACCTGGCGCACTTCGTACGCCGTCCGTCTCACTGCCTACCCATGGGTCAGCGCGCCTGGACTGTCGACGAGCAACGAGCGTGGAAAGCATTCTATCCCTCATTCTTCGCAACAGGTAGGAACAGCCACACCGGATTCCCTATCGAGCGTCGCGAGCAGCGCGTCCAAGACGTGAGTCCGGAGGAACGTGAGGCATACTTCGAGCACATCTGGGCCGCTGGGGCCTTCCACTTCTCGATGCTAAACTTCAACAACGTCTCCACTGACCACGAAGCCAACTTGATTGTGTACGACTTCTGGAAGAGAAAGGTCAGAGAACGACTGACAGACCCCAAGAAACAGAGACTCATGGCACCTGACGCAGCAACGTACTATTTTGCTACGAAAAGAACGCCGCTGGAACATGATTACTACGAGGTTTTGAATCAGGACAATGTCGAGATCGTCGATCTGAATAAGCATCCCATCACTACGTTCACGGAGCGTGGAATGAGGCTGGAGGGTGAGGAGTGCGAGAGGGACTTCGATGTGATCGTGTGCGCGACAGGATTCGACTCGTTCACGGGGTCGCTGACGAATATGGGTCTGATGAGTAAGAACGGCATCGACATCAAGGATTTGTGGAAGGAAGGGGTCAGGACGTACATGGGAATCATGATGAACGGATTTCCGAATGCATTCATGGTGTATTCACCCCAGGCACCGACTGCGCTCGCCAATGGCCCTACGATTATCGGTATGTGGTCCCACTTTGCAAATGCGTTGCCAAAGGTGCCGGACAGTGGATGGTCACTGACACTCTCTAGAATGCCAGTGCGATCTCGTGGTCCAAGCCATCACATCTCTGCGCAGGGAAGGTAAGACGACCATAGAGCCTACGCAGCAGGCTGAAGATGAGTGGAAGAGTAAGCTGAATAGAATGGCTGAGAATACGCTGTTCCCATACACCAATAGCTGGTGGAACACGAGTAACATCCCGGGGAAGAAAGCAGAGAACCAGAACTACATCCTGGGCATTCCAACATACGAGAAAGAGTGTCGCGAGAGACTAGGGAAGTGGCAGGGCTTCGAGCTAGCTGTGTAGGCTTAATCTCAAGTAAAAGGAATTGCACGGCCATACCTTCCATAATGCTTGAGAAGGCAGTGTTCACTACCCTCGGTGCCTTCTTCCTGCACCACAGTACTTACCTGTGCTTCCCATTTGAACTTAGTCTCTGTTTACCAGTCAGCCTTCTTCGATAGCTCTCGTTTATTACCTCTATTACCCAGTTTTTGACATCAACACCTGCATGGTAGCGAGCTTTGACAAACCATGGACCACTCTGTTCCCTTCTCTTCTTCTCGAAAGTCCACCATGCATCTTTGACTTACACGCTATCAAACACAACATAACCTTACACTTCAAAATATTAACACGAGTATTTACAACATTGACACCATGCTGCTGGGCATCCCGGGAGAGTTGCGTAACAGGATTTACCTCTACCTTCTATCATACGGTTTAGCGATTCGCATACACGGCGGAATTATTGGCTCTGAAGTCAGACCACCATACACGTTGGGACTAGTAGGCAGCCACTACGCTATGAACCTCACATGTCGCCATACCTATCAAGAGACTCTCGGCCTCGTCTTCACCTACAATGCGCTGGAGCTCCACACCTACACCAGTCTGCACTCAGCCTTGCAGTCTTTACAAATTTCATCCACACTAAGCCTTTGAGAACACATCCTTTCATGAGAAAGATCACTATTCTGGGCATTGATGTCAGCCTCCCGGCTCTTGGCGATATTTTGACGGGCCAAAATCATAGCGACGTTCACGCCTTTCGTGTAACGTATGCACAAGCCAGCGTCATTCTGCGGCTGGATAGGTCTCTTTACGGCCCACCAGAACCTTGCCGCCTTCAAACCTTAGCACTTTTCGCATGGCGAGCTGCGCTGCGTAACGAGGACGTCTCCGGGCCCACGTCCACTTTCCCTGGGCTGACCAAGAGAATAATCGTTTATGCATGGGCCATAGGAGAGCGAGTGTCAAAGTACACGCTGAAGGAGAGGGTACTGGATAATCTCAGGGCTACACCAACGGCTGAATTCTGGGCGATTGAAACAAGAGACTTGTGGGCGCTGGGCCGCAGGACCTGGGAGGAAGGGTGTTGAGTGAGGCGAGACGCCCTGCTGCAACTATGGTCAACATGTCTGGAAGCGATGGTGCCTGATATGGAAGCAAGGCTGACTTAAAGTTGAATTTGAAGAGAGAATTCTCCAACTCGACCTCATTCAATTCCACGATCACCGCCTGTCAATACAACAAGGCCACATTCTTTTCTCTTCTTCGGGAGCTACGGGACATCATCTACGAATACGCACTCACATTCGATGAGATTGCGAGCTTCACCACACACCAACGCGTCTGTTGTTGTACCTTGCAACGGCACACAACAGCGCTGAAGGAAGACAAACGGAAAAGACGTATTCGGACGAGCACAGTCGTGCATCAAGAGAAGACTTTTGCAAAATGCAACATGAAACTTGTATGTCAACAGATGCACGAAGAAGTCCACGGCGTGGCACACCAGTTCGGCAAAGTTCAATTTCACTGAGAAAAGCACGAAGAAATTTCGGCTTTACAGGCTTGCCACGAGTACCTCAACACGGTGCCAAAGCGTGTTCGAACGGGGCTTCGCAGGATTGTCATGATCGAGAGACCTACTAGCTCTTACATAAATATGCTCCCAAAAATGGCCACGGCATTGACAGATGCGAGGTATCGAGCCATCTGCGCCTTTTGCAGAGACCGCGCAACAGCCCAGGTCATACTCCGCCTCGACAGAACACCTTACCATCCAACCACACTGCACGTGGCGCTACGCATGGCTCTGCGCGACCAGACTCTGGACGCTTTCCCAGAGAAGCATTCGAGCACGATCTCAAGGACTTTGGACTACGAGAGGAAGGATATGGAGGCTGTCCTCTGGACCGACGCAGACAGGAGCGACTTGCTGAGCAACTACCGCGTCACCCTGACTTCGGCCGCGTGGGACAAAGACACCAGGCCCCAAGAGCGTGGACTTGCTGAGCGCCTTTTCGAGGAGGGATATTGAAGAATATACTGCTAGAGAGGGAATGAATTGGATATCTTGAACTTTTGACGAAACGCCTGTGATGCTGTATCCTGAACGCCGTGTGATGCAATGTTCCTCGACCGGCCTTACAATGCCTCGAGCTCGAAGTCGTCCAGCTTGTCGCGGTACTTCATGATGTTGCGCTTGATCTTGGACGAGTCGACCCAAGTGACAAAATCCTCCATGTTTCTGCCCAGAATTAGCCACCAATAGCGCCTCTCATCATTATTCGAGAACTCACCTTGTCACCAAGTACGCAGGATCCGTAATGACCGTCGTGCCTACCCTCACATGCCCCTGCTCAATCATCTTAATCGCACTCGTAAGATGCTCGCTCATCCTCAGCCTCGTCATAACCACCGGCAGTCTCCTCCTCGCAAATGCGCTAACTGTGACTTTATGCTCGATGTCACTCAGTTTCCCGCGGCCTCCTCCACCCGTGCCCAAGATGCCCATGTCGAACAGCTTCTCGAGCAGCAGGTCCTCCTGTTTCCGGCGGAACGGATCCGCGGGGTCGAGATTCGCAATCTTGTGCGCAAGCTGCCGCAAGGAGCCACACAGCTGGTTGTACTTGCGGTAGTCGTCGCGGCCCTGGATGGCGTAGCGGCGCATGACGAGGGTCTCGCGGTGGTCGTTGTCGGACTTGTAGGTGTTGAAGTCGACCTTGCGCAGGAGCTTCTGCTCATGGTGCTTGAGTTTGCGCGTCATGGCGGCGGTGTGGGTGTGTTGGTGTGTTGGTGTCGTATTGGGTGAGGTGTGAGGGCTGCAGCTTCAACTTTTTGCGAATGCCGCGGACTTCGAGCCGCGCTAGCTTATCGATTGGCAAGCGCGACCGGCCGTCATTGCCCCTCGCGGGTCTGTGTCTTGAAACTTTTGAGTCAAGCAATATCGAGTACAAGAGGGCTTCTTCCGCTCTTCCCGCTATTGTACTGTAAAGCTCTCAATATGCCGACCGTTTATCTTCTCGACTACGTCGCCGGCAACGTCCGCTCGCTTGTCAATGCCATCGAGAAGGTTGGCTACACGGTCGAGTGGGTCAGGTCGCCCGCCGACGTGCCCGCAGCAGATGTACGAGACCTTTTGCAGCTGCTCAAACCGCCAATTGACACGCGCTGATGCAGATGTCGCCCTAGAAACTCATCATTCCCGGCGTCGGTCACTTCGGCCACTGCCTGAGCCAGCTCGAGAAGGCCGGCTACGTCGAGCCTATCCGCGAACATATCCGCGCCGGAAAGCCGTTCATGGGGATATGCGTCGGACTGCAGGCGCTGTTTGAGGGCTCCGAGGAAGACTCGCAAGTGAAGGGCCTCGGCATTATCCCGTCCAAGCTGCGCAAGTTCAACGACGCTGACAAGAGCGTGCCGCACATTGGCTGGAACAGCGCCAACACGTCGCGCACCGGCGAAGTCACAGATGAATCGCTCTTCGGACTGCGACCGACCTCCAAGTACTATTACGTCCACTCATACGCCGCCCCATACGAGGAGGGCAAGCTGGAAAAAGATGGCTGGCAGGTCGCGACTGCGCGCTACGGCGACGAGGAGTTCATCGGCGCAGTGGCCAAGGACAACATCATGGCGACACAGTTCCACCCCGAGAAGAGTGGTGCTGCCGGTCTGCGCGTGCTGAAGGCTTTCTTAGAAGGAAAGAGGTCGCAGAAGCTCCCAGAGGTGCCCTCGGCAGAGCAGACGAAGGAAGGTTTGACAAGGCGAGTCATCGCGTGTCTCGATGTGCGCACAAATGACCAGGGCGATCTGGTAGTCACAAAGGGCGACCAGTACGATGTTCGTGAGAAGGACGCCAACGCGGGAGTGCGCAACTTGGGCAAGCCGGTGGAGATGGCAAAGAAGTACTACGAGCAAGGTGCCGACGAGGTGACCTTCCTCAACATCACGTCTTTCCGCAACTGCCCCGTCGCCGACACACCCATGCTCGAGATCCTGCGCAAGACCAGCGAAACCGTCTTCGTCCCCCTGACAATAGGCGGCGGCATCCGCGACACCGTCGACACAGACGGGACCAAGATCTCCGCCCTCGACATTGCAACTATGTACTTCAAGTCCGGCGCCGACAAAGTCAGCATTGGCTCCGACGCCGTCACAGCTGCGGAAGAGTACTATGCCCGCGGCAAGAAGCTGTCAGGTACCACACCCATCGAGACCATCTCCTCCGCGTACGGCAACCAGGCCGTTGTCATCAGTGTCGACCCCAAGCGCGTATACGTCTCATCGCCCGACGCCACACAGCACCACACCATCAAGGCGGCGACACCCGGCCCCAACGGCGAGGAGTACTGCTGGTACCAGTGCACCATCAAGGGCGGACGCGAAGCCCGCGATTTCGATGTCAGGCAGTTGGTTCAGGCGGTGGAGGCCATGGGCGCTGGCGAGATTCTGCTGAACTGCATTGACAAAGATGGCAGCAATAGCGGTTTCGACCTCGAGCTCATCAACGATGTCAAGGATGCGATCAAGATCCCGGTCATCGCGAGCAGTGGCGCAGGAAACCCGGGCCACTTCGACGAGGTGTTTGCGAAGACGAGGACGGACGCGGCCCTGGGCGCTGGCATGGTGAGTCGACCTTTTCTTCTGCGAGGGGACGTTGCTAACGGTCACAGTTCCACCGCGGCGAGTACACGGTCAAGGAGGTCAAGGACCACTTGCAGTCAAAGGGGCAGGTTGTGCGACCCTTCGAAGCAGAGATATAGAAACAATGATGTCCAAAAGTATAGATTTAGAAGGACGCATATCGCACTATCTAGACAACGCCATGCTTTTTGGTATTCCCAAACGCCGCCATGCCAGAAATTCATCACCGTCATTAAAACGCCATGCAAATGCTGCCTTTCCTGACCGATTTGCCCACTCTTCTCCAGCTGAAGTCTAACTGAAGTGGATACCCTCCTGATTGAACGCATACAACAGCTTCAAGAAATCGCCCTCGTCGCACAACCGCGGCCGCTTCTCGGCAAGCTGTGTCTCGTCCTCGAGCACCTTGCGCACCTTCTCGCGCACCAGCTCGCTCACCCGCCCCTTCTTCTTGCGGTGCATGCCCTTTGCGTGCTTGGCGCGCGACTCGGCGGCCAGCTGCTTGAAGAAATCGGGCAGCTCGTCGTCGGGGTCATCTGGGTCGGAGAAGCCCTTGAAGTCGTCGTCGTCGACGTCCATGGTATCTGGCTCTGCGGCCGCATCTGTGACTTCGTCGGGATTCAGCGGCGAGTCGTCGATCTCGATGTCGTTCTGGGCGCAGAAGAGGCGGTAGTTCTGTGTGAGGAGGTCGAGCACCGCACTCGTGCCGAGGAAGGCAGCGCGCAGCGTGCGGTTCTTGCGCACGAAGGCGATGCGCAGCAGGCCGTCCCACTCCTCGTACGCGATCTGCGGCCGCGGGTTCTTGGGCTCGATGCGCACCACGTTGCTCTCGACCAGCGGCGGCGGGTTGAAGTTGTTGCGGCCCACCTTCATGATGTGTGAGACTTTGGACCACATCTGCACATTCACGGAGAGGCGTGAGTACAGCTTCTCGCCTGGCTTGGCGAAGAGTCGCATCGCGAACTCGCGCTGAAACATGAGGATGCAGCTGCGCGGCGGGTTGGGCAGGGAGAGCAGTTTGAAGACGAGGGGCGAGGAGATCTGGTAGGGCGTGTTGGATATGCAGACGTCGAAGCGCGGGAGCTCAGTCTTGATGACATCGCCCAGCATGACCTTCAGCCTTTTTCCTTCGGCGGTGCCTTGGACACGCTTCGTCAGTTCGGCGGCCATGCGCGGGTCCATTTCCACCGCTGTGACGGCTTTAGCGGCCTTGAGGATCAGGACTGTCAGGTTGCCTGTTCCGGGGCCGACTTCGAGGACGTGGTCGGATTGCTTCAGGTGCGCTTTCTGCACGATTGCGGCCGCGACGCCGGGGTTCTTCAGCAAATGCTGGCCGAGATCCTTGTCCATCTTGAAGATCGAGTGGGCGGCGGCCTGTTTGGCGGAGGGCTTCGAGTACGGCGTGCTGTCGCCGGCGCCGGCGGCGCGCTTTCGCTTGTCCTTGGGCATTCTGAGGTGTTCGCGGCCGTGTGCTGTTGTTCGGTCGTGTCACGATACAATCGCTCTCTAGTGGGATGGGAAATAATTTCAGTGGGGCCCTTGAGCGGCGGCGTCGCGGGGAGATCTCGAGACCCGCACGTGCTTTCGCGAATGCTTGACGCGTGACCTTCGCGACTTCATCCTGTATCCATCTTTGGAACAATTGGCGCCTTTTCGTCTGTATGAATGCTTGTTGGCTACGAGGTCATGTCTTCTTGAAGTTTGCTACTGCACGTCGCTCCTTACATGCTTCCGTGCACCTGCCCGCTCCCGGATCGTCTCCGTCATCTCAAGATCGCGCTGTGCTTCATTCGTTCATTTGTCGCAACCATCGTAACTCACCCAGGCGCTCATTTACAGCCTTAAGGCCGTCACAGCCCCTAGCTGAGACTTTGGCGACTCCGCAAACCCCAAAACTGCATCAATTGCAAGCTTCGTTCGCGCCGACGCCGCCCTTTACCTCACGCAACACTCACCTTCACTTCACCGTTTGGAGAAGCCTCCAGGGGCCACGTGCGCATATAAATCGACCGACCGCTCTCCTTACTTACTATCCGCGACTAATACACCTCACAACGACTACTAGCCTGCACTCTTCTGCAGCACCGGTCACTACACCATCCTACACAAGCACAACGACGAAGAAGATGGCTGAGGACTCAGGATCGTCGCTGTCACCAGCTCCGGAAGACCTCCAGACTCCCGCTGAGACTACAGAGACTGTCAAGAAAACAGCAAACGGCAGGAAGCGAAAGGCGGAAACAACCATCAAGACCACAGCCAAGGCGACAAAGCGAACTAAAGGAGCACAGGAGGAAATCAAGATTGAGGAGGTAACAGTTGAAGCTGCTGAGACACCTCGTAAGAAGCGCGCGACTGCCAAGAAAGTGAAGTATGAGGAGGATGACGACAAAGTCGACGGTGCGAACAGCGAGACTGCAACCGTCGAGAAGACTGCCAAGAAGAAAGTCACTCGTACGAAGAAGAGCAAAGAGCCGGAACCACCACTCGAGGAGCGTACTATCGACACCAAGCTGCGCATCGGCGCTCATGTTAGTGTCGCTGGAGGTTAGTGCACATCCGTCTGCTCCTCTCTCTTGACATGTAGAACACAGACTAACGCGGCCCGGCCGATCGTAAATTAGGTGTGCATAATGCCATCACCAACGTGTTGCACATTGGGTATGTATCGTCACCTGTTTATTTACGACCCAGCTTAATACGACCAGTGCCAACGCATTCGCCATGTTCATGAAGAATCAACGCAAGTGGGACAACCCAGACATGGACCCCGAACACGCCAACCTCTTCATCAGTGGCTGCAAAGACCACAAGATCGAAGTCGGAGACTGCTGCTTGCCACACGGCTCCTACCTCGTCAACCTCGCGCACCCCGACGCCGAGCGCAAAAAGCAAGCCTACGACTCCTTCCACAACGACCTGGTGCGCTGCAACAAACTCGGCATCCGCCTCTACAACTTCCACCCCGGCAACGCCAACGCCACAACCCGCGAAGAAGGCATTCGCCTCATCGCCGAGAACCTAAACCGCGCACACGCCGACCCGGCCACAGGCGACGTCATCACGGTCCTCGAGACCATGGCGAGCTTGGGCAACACCATCGGCGGGACCTTCGAGGACCTCGCGGCCATCATCTCGCACGTGACGAACAAGGACCGCGTGGCCGTGTGCCTCGACACATGCCACGTGTTCGCGGCAGGCTACGACTTGCGCACACCGGAGTCCTATACGGCCGTCATGGCCAAGTTCGACGAGGTTGTCGGCCTGAAGTATTTGAAGGCGCTGCACGTCAACGACTCCAAGGCCCCGCTGAGTAGCTACCGCGATCTGCATGCGCGCATCGGCACGGGGTATTTGGGGCTGCGCGCGTTTCACAACCTCGTCAACGATGAGCGGTTGCATGGCATGCCTATGGTGCTCGAGACGCCGAATGACAGCGTTGATGCGAATGGTAAGAAGATCGAGGATAAGAGCGTGTGGGCGCGCGAGATCAAGATGCTGGAACGGCTTGTGGGTATGGACGTTGAGAGCGACGAGTTCAGGGAGCTGGAGAAGATGTTACATGAGCAGGGCGAGCGCGAGCGCGAAAGAATTGGCGGCCAGGTCGAGAGGAAGAAGGTCAAGGATGCGAAGCCCAAGACGCCAAGGAAGAAGAAGGCGTCCGATGACCAGGATGAAGTCGAGGGCGAAGTCGAAGAGGCTAAATCGAAGAAGACGGCTCCGAAAAGGAAGGCTGCTGCTAAGAAGAAGGTGGAGAGTGAGAGCGAGGACGACGATGAAGAGTGAAGCCGACGATGCGGAAACATGATGATTTCGCGACCTAGCGATGTACGATATGACACCCCACAGTTCAATTGTAGACAGCAACGAGACGATGCTGGATCCAAGTCGTGGCAGGGCCCGCACCTCCGGTCTATACAATCAAGAACATCTCTATTGTCCACATCTCTCTCGTTCGATTTTTGCGCTTCGATCGTGTTCGTCCGCCCGTTTCGAGACCTCCTTTGTGCTTTCCAGGCAATGATTTGCTGTCTGCGCCGTCGGGTACGACGTGGCCAAACTAGACAAGATCTTGGGCACAGTATGCGCGGTTCGGTCAGACTGAATATACTGGCGGAGTAAATATGAGAACACGATGGATTACGAGACTTTCGAGGGTGAGCTATGGTGGGACGTCGGGTCAATGTCATACTATCATAAGTCAGTGGACGCATATACTTTGGTGGCACACGATTGGGTTGGTGGTATGGCGAGCGCGTACAGCGGCAAGGAAGACCCCGCGGTGTATGCTTCCAAGTACCGCTCAAGTAATGGAGTATGGCTCGTTTTGTGCGCGTTCCTGGAGATGGGAAGATCCAAGTCCGCATGGAGGCAATGGCAGAACGTAGCTGTCTTGACCATTGTCCGTGTTTGGCTCATGGCGAAAGCTTGGTATGCCTTGTGCATCGAAGACATGACAAGACTGCATCTCACAAGTTATTGTCAGTACATCACACATGAACGTCGCCAGACACGGACCAATAGAGCTGCATTGCGAAATTTACAGACCACCGGTCAAGAGAGCATAGATATCAGCACGCGTCGACAGAGCGTGTGGTGCACATAAGCTGGACAGCCCTGCCCCTCTGTCGACCATGTGGGATGCGGAGCGACACGGAATATTGCGCTCGAAGGATTCGAAACTATATGCAGCTCGCGCTGCATGCAGTGAGCAGGTAATCATGCTTGGATGATCAAGCTTCTGCAGGGACAAAGCATATCTGCGGCCCGTGTCTCTCTCTCATGCCGCTGGTATTGGGAAGGCGGGATGGTGGTAGACCGTGGAGCACTTGGAGATACTCAAGCTACAAGCGCCTTTGCTACTGTCGGTGTCCATTGCCTCATGGCTAAACAGTCGAAAGTAAAAGCGAGTCGCAGGCATGCAGTTCCCGATCAAAGCGGAGATTGAGGCGTAAGGTTTTCGAGCTGCTCGTGTAAGCTGTCCCTTGAGGCACTGTCCAGCGCAGGCACATTTCGACACAACGAACCTTGACCTGACAAACCCTCTCAGGCAGGGCAGCAGCTGCTGCAGTAGATGACCACGTCCTGGGGACGCTTTGTTAGCGCGAGCCAAGCTCTTCGCCTACCCATATCCCTGCTTGCACGCTCTCGAGTTCCGCATCCGCACAGGCTCCCGTATCTATACTTAGTCGACAAGGCCAGGCCTGATATTGCTAGCAACTCGAACGGGACCGTCTCTGAATCTTGGCATCAAGGTCGCCCATATGTGAGGCCATTCCTTGCACTGTGAACATCGGACGAATTACCACTAGGAATGACAGGATAGCCGTGTCCACAGGCCGCGGACGAGTTGCCATCACTGTCATAGCTCACGGTTTTGCGGTAGCGTTGGGCGCCAACATTGGACACTGCCTTTGACCGGAAGGCGTGATTCAATGCTGTCGAACTTGACAGGCGACGTCTTGACGCAATGATAGACGATCCTGGTGACTTTCTGACATACACCTCGCTGCAGAAAGATCAAGAGCCTGCACAGGATCATGGTTCGCGCGCTTGCCGCCGATATGCGAACCTGCCTCTATGGAGCTGCCACAAATAGACCTACATGCTACTGTGTGTGCAATTGTGATGTCCTGATGTGCATATGTCGTGCCGAAGTGCGTCTGAGGCGTACCGGCTTCCATCGATCACTGTAATTGCTCTTGATAAGTAAAGCATGCGACATCGAGAGCGGGAAAAGATGGACAGTCGTTCGTGGTCTGCTCCTAAATGGCTCGAACCGCGACAGCCGTTACGTTCGGCCGGCTCCTGGGGTTGACAACGTAACAGCTCCCAGGATGAGGTCCCGAGTGCTATCGGGTGCGGGCCTTCGGCGACAGCATACCGGGTTGATCGTTTCGAGGAACGAACCGGCCAATAAGCACACAGGGCGAAAGCTGTGGATGTGGATAAATAGCCAACGAAATCAGAGAATGGACCAAAGCAGCCTGAATTTGGCAAGCTGCTACTACGGGAAGGAGCCGCGGAATAAAGCGACAGGGGCGAAGAGCAGGTCGAGAACGTTGCGAGTTGCTTGAAAGGTGTTGATAGACGGTGGGCAGGTGGAAAGGAGTACGAGCTAGTGCGGAGGGCAGGCAGGCGTAAGCGATCACGTGTAAAATTACGCGTCTCCAGGGCTACTTCCTTCCTTCTCAAGTCAACGTTCCTCCTCAAGACGAAACAACTGTGTCCAGCAAGACTCGACAACCCAACTTCCACCCATTTTCTGGCAGGCTTCTCTGTTGGACTTCCAGACCCAAGGTTCAATGCGGTAATTCGGCGCTTCCCGTTTGGGTTTCATCCCGCGAACATGTGATTTCGCATATTCTTGGACATCAAATCACTCCGAAATCCAACATCGGCTCCCAGGTGGCCAGCCTTACACGCTTTGACTCTCGGGCTAAACCCTGTCCGCCGCTGTCAGGATTCTGTCCGCCAGCCACGACGGGACTGGCAATCGTTTATTGGATCCACACCCCTGCAGCGTGCTGGGGCCCTGAAATACCAAATTGCACGTTCCTATATACGGCTGGCATCTGTAAATAACCAAGTCGTTATTTCTTGGTTGTTTTTTGCCTGCGTTTTTCTTTCTAGGCTTGGGTTGACAGTATGGTGGGAGTACCGAAGGTGAAATTGACCAAGCCTCCATCTGGACCATGATTAACATTTTGACAGTCAACCGGCTGCCTGATCTGTAGAAAGAGAAAGATCAAATGCGGCAAGTTCTAATGTCTCCCATTAAGCTCTTTCATTGCTGACATCTCAAAGATGAGACATGGCCAAACTGTCTCAATTGTCAAAAGAACGGCAAGTGCTGTCCCGGCCCTCCAGCACGACATACCTTCAAAGACCTTGGGCCAAGTCTTGTCACCGGCGCCAATACCGCACAAACCGGCAGAAATCATTCGGTATCAGCTGCAGCAGGTATGTATCATTAGAAAACAGCGCATGATTGATAGAGAGGTTTTGACGGGATAGATCCCAACCGGGCGTACCTAACTCAGGTCCACGAGAAGGTCAACATAGATGGATCGACGATACATAAGTTCAAGATAGCGGGCAAACATACTCCCCAATCACGGAAACCTACATCCCGGTCGCCTTCGACGAGCACAGCGAGCCTGAGCCCCTCCCGCTCACCTCTTCTTCGACAGCCATCACCGCCGCAGTATTACGAGCTCTCCCGCGCTTTGGTTGCAACCATAAGTGCGGGGAGCGTAGGTCTCCAAATGTCTGTATTTGGGCCCTTCATCCAGGAAGTACCTGCTCGGATAGGTCATAGTCCCGCTCTCGATGCAGCAGTGGCTGTTCTAATCAACGCTCATATGTCTTTGATGTACAAAAAGACATCCAACGATGTCGTCAGCATAAATTTGTACTTGCGTGCGATTAAAACACTTCAGAGCTGTTTGGAAGATTCTCACGAAGGAATGTCCACGAACACACTGTGCGCTTCAGTGCTTCTTGGACTTGTGGAGGTGAGTCGCGCACCCACTCGCCGTGAGTCCAGACTAATTTGTCTCAGGCACTTGCAGGACCCCGGAAAGGCAACCGATACCTAGCCCATGTTGGTGGAGCTGGCCGACTCATGGAATTGCAAGGGCCCAATCAATTTAACGATCCTTTTGCGAAAGACATATTGAGGTTCAACAGAGGAGGAATTGTGAGTCACATGCCCTCCACGCACTACCACATACCTGACAATTCTTAGATAGTGTCTGCATGTTACGAACGAAAGCCTTGCTTTCTCGCCGCACCAGAATGGCGAGATATCGCCTTCGACGACAACGGGCTCGACTTCGACGAAAGGCTGCATACAGACCTTCTACGGGCCTTTGCGCAACTACCGGATATCCTTAAAGACCTCAAAGAATTGAACGCCTTGCGAGCGCCGTTCGCAGTCAGCGGAAACAGCATGCGTAACGATTCGTGCATTGACCCCAACCTCGACATGATAAACTCGAAATTTGACCTCAGTCACAGCCCGCCTGACACATGCCCTTCACTCGACCACTCAGTCGACAGTTACGACAACGCCGACTTCATTTCGGAGCCGCAGAATGAAGGGACGTATGATGGCGGGGCATCTTTTGCCTATATCTCTTCGCGCGCAAATGTGCTCTGCAAGGTTCAAAACCTCCGGAACTCCTTCTGCGCGCTGGGTGTCAATATGAACACCAAGTTCACCAATGGTACAACGGTTGCCGAGCTACCCAGCGTCGAAGAGGGCAATCCCATAGCAACTTCATACCACTTCAGCAGCTGGCGTGACAATGTTGGGTACAACAGCTTCTGGGCCCTTTGCATAATGGTCAACGAGTACTTGATCAAATTGCTCCCACCTTCTGATCCCATCATCAACATACTGGAGTCGGAGAGTCGGGCTCTAGCTCTCGAGATTTGCAAAACATGGGAGGAAGCATGGTCAACAAAGCCAATTGGCGCTCTGCACACCTCCTTCAGTTTCGTCATGGCGTACGAATATGTCGCCCCCAACATTCAGGCATGGATCCTCAAAGGCCTGAACGCACTTCTGGATTACCAACGGGTCGACGCCTCAGCATTCCGATGGACAGACGAAGTGATCAAAATGATGAGCGGACGGCTCACTGGTGACGGTCAGGACACCGTCTTTTCGAATGTGAGTGTTACGAAAGAAGCGCAGTAGCCACACTCACGACACTTAGTCCCTGGTTGGGTGTTGACGATTCTTAGTCGGAAGCGGGACAAAAGCAGGCATCTAATCATACGGCCCTAAAGCTGGAGCCAAAGAAATCGTGGGACATCACCGTCTCCTCGGCATCGTGGGGATCAGCTTACGACGAGAATGTCCTCCTGATGGCCATCACGAGGGACTTCACATGTGCATATACCACCGTTTGGCAGGCGCCGACGGACATATACTTTACGAAAGATACCCCAAATAGACTGTAACGACATTGCATTCATGACAGCGAATGTACTCTATTCATACATCATGACTTCATAAGCAAATCTTCACCATCGCTCAAGACCTCCCTTGCAAACCCACTAGAACAGACCGAAATCTTACTGCTGCTGGTTTGGCCCAGACCCTACTTTCCGTGCTCAATCCCGCACTTCTTCCGGCACTCAAAACTGCCATCAACTGCACCAGTCCCAACAGGTGGAATTTTACTGCCCAGATGTGTGGTGTTCAGGTCTGGCATGCCGAACGCTGCTCGCCTCATGTTGTCAGGGATCTCCATGAAGCCATTAAGTAGATTCAGTGTACCACTATCGTCGCTGTTTAAAGCACTGATAAGAAGAGCGGGTTCGCAGCCTGAACCATATTAGCGCGGTACCGAATAGTGAGGAGCAAGCGTGAGAGCAAGCGTGAGAGCTAACCGTTGTTCTGCATAACGTGCAAGCTTCCCTGCGGAAAGAGAGTCATCCGGAAAGGTACAATGTCGACTTTGACCGTGCGCACGCCATTTTCATTGATCATCCAGCTCGTCGTGATTCCCTGGATACCCATGACAGCGTTGTGTGCGCGCTGGTGAAAATGCGGAGGGAGCATGCTGCAGGGTCCGAGTTTCAGTAGGGCGTAGCTGATACCCATGTCGGTCACTGCTGGGAACGTCGCAGCGTCGGCAGTGATCACAGCGCCGACTGTACTGTTGTAGTTTGGGTGCTTGAAGAAGTCGTAGTACCAGTCACTGTCATTTGGGAGAAGTGTATGTCTGTCATAGTTCGTTGCTGCCTCCTTGAGCATGGCGTTGAGATTTGGGTTCTGCGCTTTCGCAGCGCTGGCTGAGTTGATGAGACTCAACACAGCAGTGATGGCGACACCAGGAGTGTACATCGTATCGTGTTTGTGGGGGAAAAGTGCGGTGGAGTGGTGGTCGAAGTAGGCTTCGAAAGGTCGTTGGTGGACCAGGTGATGTTTTGGTAGGACTGAGAGTCTTCGTGGTACACACAAGCACCTAGTGCGTGGCAAAACACGATCTTGAATGTAAAGGGAAGAAACTGCAGGAAGAGATCTGAAGTGTTGGTATGTCAGTGTACGAAGTGACTGCTTGATGTATTGTGTATCCGTCGTGGAAACAAAGACTTTTATATCCCCCTGCAAGGGCAAGGCTGCCAACATAGTCGACGTAAAGCATCAAGGTGGCTGCTGACCGCCGCCTTCAACTCGTCGTAGTCTTCCAGCCACTGTTACTCTGCCATGTTGAGGCGCCTCTGGAACTGAGGCCACTCGCTGGGCGCCTTTCAATCAGCTAAGGCGTCCGGCATATAAGTTAGCTGTGAAGGTCCGAATGCATCCCGCTTTATAGCAACTTCGACAGAGGCACGTCAGTATAAACATGCTGTCAAGCATAGAGTTCCCAAGCGAGGTCAGCGGTATTACCGCGGTCAGACCCAATGTCGATGCTTGCCTGGTACTTAGGTACCTCGAAGCGTCTTGCATTCCTCCGAACCCGGTCAGCGGGTCTCTTCCAGAGGTAGCTGCAGTATTGCCCGTGCGCATCGAGAGTTCTGGATCCATCAAGCTCCCAAGATCGTTTGAGATCCATGCTGATTGCTCTTCTGAGGTCGTCATCCGAGGTGAGACTCGAAACGCGAGGCTTGTGCGAGCCCGTCTGTTCTAGCTCTGGTTGCTAAGGCGTGATCGTGATTGAGCCATCACGAGCTCCGCCCCCATCGATTATGCGGTTGGTCTTTACAAAAGTTGTTGTCGTACATAGAAAACCCTGCAGACTGCGAAAGGCTTGAAGTCAGCAGTGGCGTGCATGAGGGAGCCCCTGTGGGTAAGGAAGAGTTGGAACCTGGAGGCCTTGTGCTCAGCCACGATGCTAAAGTCATCTTCTTCGACCAGACGTCTTAGCCCCCATCACGGACGCCTTGACAGATGCCATTACACATTTTTCTGCACAAGTTCTCGGTTTGCCACAACGCGTGATACGAAGAGACGTCTTGTCGCTAGTACAGAGGTGTCGTCACGAGCGCCGTTGCAGTCTGGCCAATGGAGGGTTCTGCACGTGAGGATGCTGGAGATGGAACGTCGACCAAAGGGAGTACAGTTATAGGTGTCACAAATGGTAGGTAAGGCGGTTGCCAATCGCGTTGTGGCGTCGTTGCATCGGCCGTTTTTGCTCGACAACTTCGTGCGCCACTATATTGGATATGATTCGTCTTAGACGTTCAACATATCCCTTTGCAACAACCGACCGTGATGAGCTTGTTTGACAAAATCTCGTGTGCTTGTCTCACCTCGTTTCTAGAACCGTGAGGGTCACCTCATACGAGGCCTTCGAAGTGCAACGTAGGGATACACGCAAGGTCCTTGGGGTACGGCACGGCATTTCTGTACAGCCAAAGTTTAGCCTTTGCTTCAGATAGATTTGTAGATCAAGAAGATTGATGTTGGTGCATAGGCTCTATGACGATAGCTTCGTAAAGTGTCGTTACGAACATCGACCTGGTCCCTTCACAACGCATCCGAGGATCTCCGGAGAAGCGAAGGCGAGTTAGCGTCTTCGCATCATCCAGAATCCGGGAAAATGAAATCTGACTGTGTCGGCGTGCTTATTGAAGCGTTCTCAGGCTTCATCGTGGGGTCGTAGGGCGCGAGGCGGGTCATCATGAGCCCCCCATAACAGTGTCTTCTTGGCCCCCATCCTTAGCTCGCATCAAATAGGATATGACCCCCCAAAGACCTCTCATAGCTTCCGTGCGGTCATCCACGTTGAATAGATCGAACCATCGAGTCCTTTGAAGCTGGGGGTTACACCACCCAGGATCCAAGGGCTGGTCATCGGGAAGCTTCCCGTACATGATATAGTCCAGGTACGCTGAATGCACGTGCAGCTTCAACAGGCTAACGTGGTGGTTCAATGACGAAACCATGAAGACCTGTGCACATGTCAGCAGAACTTCGACATGCAATATGGCCGGGGCAAATGGCTTACATCGTCCCACTCGCTGCCTGTGTCTTTTCCGATTGCCTCATAGACGACTTTGGGGTCCCAAAGAGGATTACCTGGTTTGACAACCTTCCAGATTTGCGCAGGGGTGGGCCGCCTCCGCACTCTTGAGCCGTCTACGTTCCTGTGAACGGGCCCCTCCTGAGCGTTGGATGCAGGTTCTGTGCCTGACGTCTGGCTAGGTGTGGCAATGTCTTCAACCTCACCTCCGGGGCCGCCTCCCCAGCGTTCCTTTGTGGTCCACCACTTGCCTTCGCCAGCGAGTCGTTCAGTCCTGCCTTCCCTTGAGCGTTCTTGAGCCAATAGTAGAAGACCACCGAGCTCGCGGACGGCGTCTAAGTTGGACTCTGCTTCTATGTTGCCAGAAGCTCCAAAATTAACATCCGGTCGACACTGAACTCCTAGTACAGGTCCTTCCATCCAGCCCTGCCGTGCTTTCATCCGGTCCTGGGATCCTCGCCATGCTACCGAGCTCATACGAACTGGGAAGCGCACGTGCTCTAACATCAGAACAGGGGGCCTTCGATGCTGTGCAAGAGTGACACCAAACGCCCAAGCAACGGGCTCGACGAAAGCCCGAACACAATCGACGCGATACTGATCAGGCATCTCTGCACCATTGCCGATACGGTAGCCTCGGTAGGACCCATTGGACATGTCGGCCGGCTTCTCTTGAGGTTCCATATTTATTGGGTTTGGAAACCTGGAAGGGGCAACTCTGGATGGCAGTACCCTGCTCGGGGTGATCGCTACTGTCTGGGCAGCGATCGATCCACCAAACCCGTTTGTTCGCGCAGAATCAGCCATTGTTTGATCACTAGCCGCCTCTGTCTTTGCTTTCTTTCGAGGTTCACTCTCATCGGGAGAGCCAAACCCACTGCTCATCTTTGCAATCCAGTCGGTCTTTGTTTCAGTGCGTGTTTCTTGACCAATGGCTCCTGAGTCTTGTTTGGGAGAGGTAGCTGTTCCGTCACTTGTGTCATCAGCTTCTACTTCAGGTGGCCTGTAATCATCCAGTGAATCATCCCAGTAATACGCCATATTGTCGAGGCCTTCCCAGAATTTGCGGAAGTATGCAAGTCGCAGTGGGACTTGGTCTCCAGTGCTCTTCCTTGTGAGTGTGGAGAATGCATCCTGGTTCTTGAAAAGCAACTCTCTGGCGCGGATGAAGAAGTCCTTGCGGTCCGGTGCCCTTCTATCATTACTGAGGAGTGTGACGGCAGAGTCTTGCTCAGAAGAATCCTGCTGCTCTGGGGGTTGCAACCAAGAAGCGGGCGGTATGTGCATGAGCGCATCATTGGACAACGATGATAGTATTGTTTCGAAGTCACAGTCAGACTGAAACGTGACATTCAGCTGCGCCAGAGTCTCTCTCGTAACGTCGGATGGCTTCTTCAGACTCAAGAAATGTTTGGTGATCCCAGTCACATTTTCCTTGCACCAGGATTCCGGCGGAGTCCCTATCGACGGCTTGGGTGGATCAAGAGCCGGGAAAGTCGCGGGTGTTGGTATCGCTGGAGGAGGCCGAGCTTGTTGCGTGTCATGCTGCCCCGCTAGAAGATGGCCTGAATAGCCTTAGATCAGCAACATTGTTACCTGTGCGGTTGTGTCTCAAACGAAACACGTGTGATGTTGAGGGGAGAAACGAAACGTGACCACAGGGCGATGACCGTGGTCGCCGGATGAATGGATGTGAAGCAGTACGCTGCGAGTCCTGTAAAGACTTCAAGGTTGATTGAAACGGACAGACGTCTTCCTGGTGTACAAATGGAGCCAACGAGGTTCGTAGAGACATGACGTAGATTGGGACACACGTCAAAGGAGCCGCGATCGGTACGTACCACTGAAGTTGAACATGGCCTTGAGTGGGGTGCCGGAAGCCGCATATGCTCAGCGAACTAGGGGTGAGGCTGTTGGTGTAAGGCTCTTGCAGTTGTTGAACGTGTCTCTTCGGTGCTTGCCAACCCCGGGAGGCAGGTGCTCGGTTGTTGCCATTTCTGCGCGCGCATGCAGCGCTGGAACGATCGTCTCCACAACAAACGGTCGCAGGGTCGCGCAATCATGAGCGATCAGCAGCCGAAGCATCGAGGATACAGAAGACTGGTACCGGAGGCTGTTGACAGATGTCACGCTGTCGAAAGCACGCGTTCGTCTTGGCCGCCGGAACTTTCACAACGCTCGACACAACGGCCTCAGTTCAATGCAAATTGGCGTGCAGTATTTTCCAGTGACATCGCGGCGACGCGACTCGAAGCATCCGAGAGACTGAAACGCCCATCAGCCTCAGCGGCTTCGGCAGAGCTACCCAGCTGAGGCACCAGTATCACGTGTGCGCTCGGTAGCTCCGTCCAGCTGCGAGGCCGCACCTCTCCCTCCTTACAATTATCACCATTCTCAGGACAACATCGTCTAAGACATGTCGCCCTCCCACGACATTATCCATGCCCAACGTCCACCACCTAGATATCCGGTCGAGACGATCATGGGGCTCGGACCTGCGATGGCGAGGCCTATCACGCTTCAGGTTTGTTGTAGTCGCTGCTTGGAGGCAGCTTGAGCGGCACCTGAAGCTGCCCGCGTTTCAGAAAGACCCAAGCGCACCATCTCATGCCAACGAGCAACAGCGCTCCAATGCGTGTTCGAACGTCTACTACGAACTTCACTGTCACTCCAGATCTCCAATATTGCCAGCGGCAAAATCTTCATTTCGTTGTTAATATGCGCAAAGCGTCTGCGGCGCTTGCATTTCCTCATTTCTGTCTGTTTCTCTGAGCCCTTGTAGGCGTTTCTTTTATGATTGTGCCGCCTGCATGGCCACTCCGCAAGAGTCGATCACGACTGTGAGCGGGAGACGATGTACTCGCTCCCGGGCCCGTACAGCGGCCACGTCGACTTCGACACCAGTAGCAACGCCGACAGCAGCTGCTTCCACTGTAACAACCAGTTCATCGGTCGCAGAACAACCAGCACAGACACAGCAAACCGCCGCAAGTCCTCCAGCATCTCAACAACAGCAACCGCCGCCACCGCCACCGCCCGCATCGTCATCTCCAGTCGAACAGTCAGCTGTCGTACCTCTACCTACGACACAAGTAGCAGCATCTACGGCATTAGGTACGAGTAACGAAGTCCTCATCCCGCTTGCGACGACTCCTTTGCCTGCAATTCTTCAGCCATCAGCACCAGCGCCAGACATTCAACCTACAAATACACCTTCTCAGCCTACAAATACACCTACACCATCCAGCGATACAGTCAATGTCCCTTCGCAAGTCGCTGCGGCTCCTGACCTTCCTCCTGCGAGGATAGCACCAACAAGCTCTGACATTATCGAAACAGCTGTAACCGGGTCGCCGTCATCGTCGCCGCCAGCGCCTGTCGCCTCATCGTCCTCAGCGCCAGCAACTACTGCTCCTATTGCCCAACCGGTTGTGACTGAGTCCACGGAAGCCACAAGCCCGACATCCTTTGCGGCAGTCCCGGACATCCTAGCATCCAGCGCAACATCGCAAGCGGTGTCACAGGCAACGTCCATCGCAGCTCTCCTCTCGCAGACTAGCTCCGTTGCAGGAGGGAAACCTACATTCGGCCCTGTTGGTATCATTGCACCGGAGCAAGGCGCACACAGCCCCGGAAATGGTCACACTGGAGATGGAGAGCACTCTTCTTCTTCTTCTTCTTCTTCCCACACCAGCAGCGAACCTAATGTTGGCGGGATTGTCGGTGGTGTGCTTGGAGGTCTCACGGGTCTGGCTTTGCTGGGTCTTCTAGTGTTCTTCCTTCTGAGACGACGCAAGTCGAGAAAAAGCTGGAGTGAGAAGAGCCCGGTGACCTCGAGCTTTGAGCAGTCCACAAGCTTTGTGTCGAAGATAAAATCGATACCTGCCAGATTTGGGGGTGTCGTTGCAAGGCTGAGGAACGAAAAGACAGGACCGCTGGACAACCCGTACCAGCGGCATCAGCCACGATCAAGTGTTGGCTCGGTACACTCAACGACCTCGAGCGGGCGAGGTCGGTCCGTTAGCGAAGGACAAGGACAGTCTGCAGTGGGTGATGGCTTCGTTCGACGCATGTCGAGCAGAAAGAGCGAACGCAATGTGCTGCGTAAGAAGAACAGCAGCGTATCCTCTCAGTCGCCGTTCATTGGGATCGCAGAGGAACCAACGCGCAACAACATTGGGAACCCTTTCGCAGACCCGACACCAGATCCACCCCGGAACTTGCGCATCTCCAATCCGGACACGATGGACGAGCCAGCTCGCGGGCCTAGCCCACCTCAGCCTACAGCAACACCTCGTACAGTCCGCGATCCATTCGCATCACTCATCGACCAGATCGATGGCGCGCCGGACTGGTTGCGAGATTCGCAGATGACGGCCCTGACAGCTACTACGGCACCAACACATCGACGCACGCAAAGCTCAGCATCAGCCTTGAACTCTCACCCAGCATCATCAGTCTACAGCAGAGACCCCTTCGCGGACCCTTCACCCATCCCGCCAGTACCAAACCAGGCCTCCTTTTCCCAACCCAAACCACCACTCAGCACTTACACCGCCTTCCCAACCGCTCGCGAATCCAACTACACATTCTTCGGCGAGCCCGGTCCCAGCCGCCCCGGCACAATGTTCACGCCAGGCCTGCCCAGTAACCCCGGCGCCAGCCGTCCGCCAACCAACTACTTCAACGCACCCATCACACCAGCACCGCTCACGGGCGGGCCGCTCACCAGCACGAGTCGCCTGGACCGGCAATCCGATCCGTTCGATCTCGACCGGCCCGAAGTACTGAGCTTCAAAGGCATCATGAACCAGATGCGCGATAGCATTGCGCGGACGGCTACGGTGCGGAGTCGGCGGACGAGCAGTGTCGGCGGTTGGTTTGGGCGCGACGCATCGCCTGCACCACCTGCGCCCCCTTTGAACGGGGCGAGCGCGCGGCGGTGAAGCCGTAGATGAAGCTACAGGTGACAGTCGTAGATGACACCAATTACAATCACCAATGACAAACGAATACCCACATCAGCAAGCCTGATGTCAAGAGAGATGATGTATACAGAGACGACGGAAGAGAAGGGAGAAACGCACTTGATGTGCTCTCACGATGGCAGGAAGCGTTCCGTTGGTTCCATCGTTGCGGTAATGAATGTTGCTTTGTTATATTTTGTTTACGTATTCCCTAGTTCCACATCGCATCTGTAATTGTAACGCATATATCCCCACGAGTAGCACGTAGCGCTGGCTGCATTACATAGAGCGATCTCTCGTTTCGCTGGTAGAGTGACGATAGAAAAAGAGTGTATTATCGTTGGTGAATGGCGACGACAGATCTTCAGATGCTTGGAGGTGACACTACTGATCTTTACGACATCAGTACTATTACTATTAGCCTGTCTTACATCCACCGTTGCATGCCGCCAAATGGGGGGTACTTCAACCCTCCCTTCCTCTTCCCTTTCTCGCCTCCCCGCCCTTTCCCGACGCCAACACTGCTCTCCACAGTACTACTCACACAGTCCCAGTCCCACGGCACACTCTTACGCAACACCTCGTATCCGCCTACTCTCCTCATCCTCCCTCGTACTCTCACATCCCTCATCTCCCGTAGCGCGTGCGCTGTTCCTGCCCGCACAGCCGCAGGCTCCACGATCTGCGTCCGGTACACCGGCTCTTTCTTCTCGAAATCCGTATCCGACGACGACGCAGAAGCGCAGGCCGCAGACGGTGGATCACGGCAACGACTCACGTTTCTCGTAGGAGGAGGTGGCGGACAGGCGGGCGCGATGCGGATCTTCTTCCCGTGGCCGTGCAGCGGTGTTAGTGGATGCAGGTGCAGCGGGTGGATGGGGTGGAGGTGTGGGTGGCGATGGTGGTGCTGGAGAAGGCCGTGCGGGAGGGGAGCATGGGGACGCAGATGCTCGGGGACGTGGAGGTGTAGGTCATCGCGGTGGTGGTGGTGGTGGTGGTGAGGGGGAGATGTAGAGACGGTGCTGGGCATTGATATGCTGACTTCGCTGAAGCGTGGTTTGGGACTATGTCGGACGCGCACGATTTCCGCAGATGAGCAGTCTGAAGCTGCGCGCTTCGGCGCGGTTTTGTTTTTCGTGGGCGTGAGGGTTATCCAGCACATGCTGCCGTCGAGTCGAATTTCTATCGGACAGTGGCCTGTAGGATAGTGATGGCCTGTCGAGTAAAGATGGAAGTGGTTTCAGACGAGTCGGAGGAGCAGCACGATGGTAGCTGGACAGTGAGAAAGTCGGACTGTACGAGTAGGATGGCGGATGGATCCAGTGCGAGTGCGAGTGATTGCTTTGACGAGACATCTGGCGTGCGAACAAGAGGGCTGCGGGATACTTAACCACGGCAAGAGTCAGAAGATAGTTTCTCCAGAACTCGCAGACGATGACAGACATGATGGCGTCGAGGTGTGCGTATATACGTCCGCATCTGCATCACTTGGAGACGTCATTTGGAAAAGGTACGAGCACACGATCGTGTATAGCGCTCCCGCAGACAAGCTATATGAGACAGGGTGGCAGTGACTTGTGCCTGCATGATGTTGACGGTGCCTGCAGCTCGGGAAGACGAACGTTTGTTCGAGGATCTGTGCGGGTGACGGTGACTGGTGAGGGTGGAGGACGTGCGCGTGGGTTGCGGCAGTGTCTTGGATGACCGCGCTCATTGGCGTGTGACCATTAGCAGGAGTGCAGCGGACGGTACTTTGTTCAAGTACTCTGGCCAAGATGAAGCAAGAATTTTGGTCAAATGCTGGACATGCATAAAGAAACAGACGATAAAATTCGCACGGTTGTCTAGTGAGCCCCTTACGAGCTTCGTCATAACCACAATCATCCCATCAGAATACGTGATGAGCCAGACTGAACAGAGGACGCCGCGGTCGTGTCTCGATAGACGTTGGAATAGGTCATATTCTGACCGGTATCGTTCGCGCGTGCGAAGGTATCAAGGCCGTACTATTTGTATTCGCGTTGTGGTGCGCAGGTGAAGTGGGCTGGGCTGGGCTGGTGTTGCGGGGCGGAAGTGAGAAGGCACCCGCGATGAGGCGCGTCGCCAAGCCCTCTGTTGCATCAACGCCGGAGCTCTAGCTACTACCACGACATCAACCTCTCGCCCGCCTCAACGCCACAATCGACCGTTCGCACGACCGTCCACCGCCGTGACGACTCTCAGACCTCTACAATACCACCACAGCAATCATGGACTCGTTAGTGGCGCAGTACAGCCGCCCCATCGACATGGATGAGGGCCAGTCCGAGCAGGAGCAGCTGGAGCTGTACAGCGGCGCGCCAGAGGCATCTCTCAAGTTCGCTCTGCCGCCGGTCGCTCAAGTACGGCACAAATGCCTCTCCCAATGACGCTCTATATACTGACGTGCGCTTCAGGCACAATCATGGCTCCGCGCAATGACAGACGACTACTCCAACCCCAACTGCCCCATCAAGATTGCCCACGGCACCACAACCCTCGCCTTCCGGTTCAAGGGCGGCATCATCGTAGCAACCGACTCGCGAGCGACGGCCGGAAACTGGATAGCAAGTCAGACAGTGAAGAAGGTCATCGAGATCAATAGCTGCTTGCTGGGAACCATGGCCGGTGGCGCTGCTGACTGTCAGTACTGGCTAGCATACCTGGGCATGCAGTGCCGTCTCCACGAACTCCGACACAAGCGTCGCATCTCGGTCGCCGCAGCCTCCAAGATCCTCGCGAACCTGGTCTACTCATACAAGGGCATGGGACTGAGCATGGTAAGCATACACTCGACCGTGTCACCTGGCCACAGTATCTAATCTGCATGCAGGGCACCATGTGCGCCGGTGTGACCCCGCAGGAAGGCCCCGCTCTCTACTACATCGACAGTGACGGCACCCGCCTTGCCGGTAACCTCTTCTGTGTCGGTTCCGGTCAGACGTTCGCCTACGGTGTGCTCGACGCAGAATACAAGTACGATCTGGAAGACGCCGAGGCGCTGGAGCTTGGAAAGAGGAGTATCTTGGCTGCCACTCACCGTGACGCCTACTCCGGTGGTTTTATTAATCTCTACCACGTCAAGGAGGACGGATGGGTCAAACACGGCTTCAACGATACCAACCCTATCTTCTGGGAGACAAAGCTGGAGAAGGGCGAGTTCTCGAACGTCACCAGTGAGTTGGTGTAGTCCAGTGTGGAGTAGGAGAACTAGAGATCTGTCAGGCTACTTAAGCTGCCGCATGAAACTAGAGCTTGTAGAACAGGCATCAAACGACATGAATGAATGAAAGAAAGCATGCATAATCGACATCACTCGAGGATCTCCCCAAGGACAGAGCCGCAGTGAAGGCCGAGGGCCGTGGAAGGCGTGCGGTAGTATGTCTTGATTTCGGCATATAATCTGCGCCTGTACCATACATCCGTGTAATTTCAAACGATTAGCGCAGCTGCAGCTGGCGTGAAGTAACCTCCCAAGCCAAGTCGATAGAAAGATGATGTCAAATAACGCCGCCCAGATCCATGCGGAGGTAAAAGGAAAGTATGGCGTCGGTGCAATATACACTGTCCCAGTGCATGGGTATAAGCAACCTGACAAGTAAACCCCGAGTGCGCCGTGCGCCTGATGCTGGCCGTTCCAAAAAGCAAACGCCTAGATAGAAATAGATGCTAAGAAACACATATGGGGGAAGCAAAAGATGGTATTCGATGGTTGCTCAAGCGCCCGCCTGGGCGCGCGTGGGTGTGACCTGCGCGGGCGGATGTGAAGGCGATGCAACTGACGTCTCGCCCCGACTGCGGCGCCGCAGACCGTGCTCCTCGGCTTGCAGTTGCTTGATGAGATCGCGGCTGGCTTGGTCGAGGTTCGGGTCGATGAAATCGAGGTTGATGCCCATCCCCAGTGTCATCGCCATGGTTAGCCCCTGCTCAAGCTTGACGCTATCTTTACTATCGCGGCGTCGACTTCCCGGAGTCTTCGGCGTACGACTGCCGCGCTGCCCTGACTTGTGCGTCGAGGAAGGAGCGGTTTGGTGATGGGCTGTGGGTGTAACTGGGGGTATGAAGTCGGAGCCAGTAGTAAACATGTTATGGTTGTGTGTGGTTGGTGATGTGGGTGATGGTGCCCGGACGTGCTGGGGCGATACTGGTGAGGAGTATCGATGGACCGCTTCGTGCTGCGTTGGTGGGTAAGGCATATACCCATTCATTTGATGATGACCGTTAGTGTGCTGCACCGGATCGTGATAGGCTGGCGGCCCGGGCGTCAGTGGCTCAATGCTGGGACCTTGCTGCTGACCGTTGGCCTCTGAGTACTGCACCCCATCCATTTGCCCATGATTGCCGTGCTGCTGCTCGATAGACGACACGATCATATCCCCGTTTGGTGGGTAAGAGGGCGCCATACCTGCAGGCGCATATTCCTCATGAGCATACCCTTGGAGCGCTGGATCGATGGGCATGAGCTCTTCTTCCGGTTGCTGGTTCAAGGCCTGCTGGGCCGAATATGCGATGTCTTGGAGAAGAGACCCGCCAATATCGAACTGATGTGGCAGCGAGTGACGGGGATGATGTCCATTGCTGAATCCTCCATCATCCATAGAAGGTTCCTGCTTCATCCTCTTAGACATCGAAGCCGAGTCTTCTTCGCTGACACGACGGCGCTTTGCTGCAGAGCCTCTAGGAACGGGTACCTCATTTGCCTTGATAGGGTCGACATTGCCGTATTCATCGTGGATGCAGCGGCGCTGGCGAATGTTAGTCGTGATTCTTTCAGTAATGTGGAAATACATACCTTGCTCTTGCGACAGTCAGCACAAGCCTTGACACGACCAGACTTCAGTGCGTAAGGATCGCCATTTACGTCAGCCATGATGGGGCCGCCATTGACTGGGCCGGCCACAGCTGCTGCGAGGCCTTCGGCGATAGAGTGGTCGCTGAGGCGACGCTTGACAGAGATGCCATAGGAACCTGAGAGGTCAATCGTGTGCATGCCCGGCTTGGAAGAGTCCACAAGCTCGTCCTTGTGCTTGCACCTGATCCTTCTCTTGCGGCAGGCGTCGCAGGCAACTCGCTTTGGACCAAGCTGAGACGTTTTCGGAGTAGTGATGTGAGGGTTGTTTGCGCTCGGGCGGAGGAAGCCGGTCATTGGCGCGGCGGAGGAAGGTGTGACTGGCTCGACTAGATGTCCAGCATCTGCGACGTCTGGCGGCGACAGGTCATATGCTCTGACCGGGTCAGGCAACCTATCAACTAGAGGCCTGGGTGGTTCAGGTTGGGGTTCGTGTTCGATCTTTCTGACTGGAGGTAGGCTAGCCCTCTTAGTAGCGACTTCTACTGGCGCAGGTAGTGGAAGATCAGAGACAGCCCAAACTGGAATGCTTTCGTTACCACGCTTCCAGGCAATCCACATTGCGAAGTGGCGTTCCAAGACAACGGGATCGCCATGACCCTTCGGTATGGACCTAGTCACCGCGTTACGTGTCTTTTGCGGCATCTCAATCTTGTCCAGCGAGATCATGACGGTTCGATGAATGTAATTCAGAACGTCAATAAGACCTTCAAGCTCGTGCTTTGAGTAATAGCGCCTGTTGTAGTTTGCTGGGCCCAGGTGCGAGTTGTGACCAAACTTGCTCGGCTCACACCAGATGGGCGTTTCTCGATTGAATCGCTCACCCCTTTGCAAAAGCTCTTGCACCGACGGAGGTACAGGATCTTCCTCCAGATACTTGATGACCGTCAACCACATGATCTTCTGGAAGAAGGGGTAGCGGAACATCTGAGCGACCTTGGTACTCTTCTCGACCTCCAGGACTTGGAACTGCATACCGTAGTGTATGCGAGTCAGGAAATTGCCGCCGATGACCAGACTATCTTCAGGAGTCCAGACAGCGTGGATCCAACCAGAAGGAATCAACATAGTATCTCCCGGGTAGAGATCGACGCGGTAGCATTCTTTGACTTGCTTTCCGAGCCAGTCGTGGCCTTGGTTGGGTGAAAGACACCAGTCTTCGTACTTCTTCATATTTTGCTTCGTCGGCGGAATGAAGAAGAACACCTTCTTTCCCTTGACAATGTGGTAGTAGACTGAGGAGCCACCGAAGTCGATATGAAAGTCTGTAAAACAATCTGCCACGGACATCAGGCAATAGAACTGCACAGGCGGGGGTGCGAACTTGTCGTCTTCTCGCCAGACAGAGTCTTGCAAGTCCATGTCTCGTACGACCTTTGGCCGTCTGATCAGCTTTCCAAGCCGGCTGCGCGAGACTTCCAGGCTGATGACGTTCCGTACGGGCTTCTCGCCTTGCTGTTCGTAATAGTCTGCCCACTTGGCCATTGTCCACTTCTTGCCTTCGCCTTCCTGGGCTTTGACGTCAATGACAGGTACCGTCTCGTTCGCTCCGTACAGCTCGGCGACTCGACGAACAGTCAGCCCTTGCGGTATTACCATGCCTAGTTTATCTTGTCCATCGTCGGCGGCCGTTTCGTATTCGAAGTGAGAGTCTGGCTCTTCGTTCAGCTCGGAGGACTTCTCGACCGACGTAGCGGGCTCAGACCCTGCGTCTGCCGAGTGCCAAGGTCGAGGATTGAGCTCGCGGGGAATGAGGATGGGCTCGCGAAAGCCGTTGCTTTTCTCCAAGTAATCTGCTGAGAGCAGCTCTGGTGGCATGCGAGCAAACGTCTCGGGTGTGAACTCGATGCTCCCGTCCTTGAATGCAGCAATGTAGTGATGCTCGGGGTTATCGTCAGATGTGCGCAGGACGCCTTGGTTCAGGCCGGCGTAATCAACGGTAGTGTGGGTTCTGACAGACTTGCGAACCTCTGGGCCAGGTCAGACTTAGTACTCCAATATGCGTCGGTAGACCTACTCGTTGTTTGACCAAATTTGGGTCTACACGGTTCGCAGTAGAACTTGTTTACATCCCGTACCTCACGCTCGCTGTTGAAACCAGCGCAAGCGTAGTGGTACCACTCTTTGCATCCGTCGCAGCCGATCCACTGCTCGCCATCTCCCACTTTGACCTCCGAGTCTGAAGACTTGCACGAGGCGCAAATGAGATCCGGCTCTGCATTCTGCTGGGCTTTGGTGCGCCGCCTGGGTTCGGCGGCAGGTGGTGCTGTGCTAGTAAACGTCTGGAGTGGGACAGACTGAGCGCGCACAGCGTTAGAAGGCACATCAGTAGTCGGTAACACTAAAAAAGAATTCGAGAAGGAATGACGGCGTGGACCTGCCGGCTGATCATAGGGTGGCGTGACATTGGCGGATGAGGAAGCGGACGCGTTCGCGCTCGTGGCGACGCCATTGCTCAGCGGCGATTGTACCAAGTCGGTGGCTGCTTTGGCACTAGTAGAAGACGCAGCCTTGGATTTCGGCGCAGCCTTCTTCCTCTTGCTGCTGGTGGGTGTGTTGCGCGGCCCGCGTGGTTTACCCTTTGGCCAGCCCTGGTGCTTCTTCGGTTTCGTATCCTCGGCAGCGGCAGCGTTGGACATTGGAGGTGGCGGTTGCGCAGCGGAGTTGTCTTCTGGAGGTGTGCGAGTCTGGATGGCCGGTGCAGGCAATGTAACATCAGCGGGAAGCGAGGGCGGTTCTGGAACGTGCGCGACGTCAGAGAGAGGACGGGGGTGCTGGTTGTAGTGAACTTGCTGCTGGAAAGATACGGCGTGCGGGCTCTCTGGCACAGCGGCGTGGTGCGTCTGGTTTGGGGAGTGAAGTGGAGGATACTGTGCAGGATAGGCGGGTGCTACTTGCGATACGCTCAGCCGCTTTGCTGTCGATGGCGGCGTTTGTGCGGTATGATTTGCGACCTGAAAGAAGTCGAGCAGCAATTGTGCGTCCGAGAGTCTCTTGTCTGGGTTGTGCTCTTGTTTGGGTGCGGCTGCGCCATTGTCCTGGTACATGCGCATACCCGTGTCAACCATATGCTCGACATTGTAGGACCAGCCCGGGTTGTGGCTCGTAGCCGGGCGAGAGTGCTGCTGTCCGTAGGTGGGAGAGGAGGCGCTGTAGAATTCGGAGCGTGCCCTCTTAGCCGGTCGCTCGTCGTATGCGTATGCTGGGTCGCGCGGGTAGGCGTGCTTCGGGGCGCGTTCGCCAAGCGGATGAGGGAGGGTGATGGGCGAGGTCGCGGCGTACGAGGCGCGACGTGTGTGGTCTGCGTAAGCTGGGCTGGTGCGCTGCGAAGTCACAGCAGCGTCGGCGAGGGCCTCAATGGGCGAGCCTGGCGTCCAGGCGTGGTTCGGGAGTGGTTGCGGAGGAGGCAGAGCAGCGGAGCGCTGCGGCGGGTAGTCTCTGGATGCAACCAGCCCAGCATGCTGCCCCAATGCATGGCCGCCCTCGAGAGGAGCAGAGACGTGCGCTGGAGGGCCATTGGAGTGTGCGTGGTGCGGCGCTGGCTCGTCGCGATGGCCGCGGGGTTGGTTTGCTGCCGTGGGCGCGGCTGGGTGCAGCACCGGCGACAGCGGCTCGAAGGGCGGCGGCGGAGGAGTCGCTGAGCGCGCGCCCGGCTGGCGGTACTGCGGCTTCACGCTGGTTATTCTGCGCATGGTGGATGGCTACGCGGAGGGGGGTGGGTGTCGTCGGAGGTGCGTCCTCGGTCTGGCGTGTCGGTAGTCAAGCTATCGGGGCGCTGCTGCGGTGCGGGAGAGCGAAGCTGGCGGGCGCGAGCATGTCCTACGGCGAAGCGACTCGGGCGCAGGGCGAGCGCAGAATGAGCGTGGGCGCGGCGGGGTGGGTGGGTGGTGTAGAGGGAGGTGCTGCGGCTTGCGAGCACCGAGAAATGCTGGCGGAGGTGTGGGGATCTTGCTGCAGTCGCTCAACGAGCAGCGGCCGCCGGGCGCAGCAATGCAGCGAATGGGCGCGGCGGAGATGCGGCACGCGAGAGCAGAGGCAGAGCGCAATGGGCGACTTGCGCAGAGAGAGAATGGCAGTGTGCACTCGCCGGTGGTGCTGCGGAGGTGCTGTGGTCGCGCTGGGGGACGTTGGAGCACCTCTGCCGGAGTCAGGCCCTCCTTCGCTGCCGCAGACGTCTCCGACTGGTGCTCTCACTGTGAGCGAACGCAGATCGCTGGACAAGAGAGCGTGCACCACAGATTCCTTTTGCAATATCTACCACAGTCTACACAAAGTCATTCTCAAATAGATACTATCATCTGCAGTCTATCTGATCTTCTCCCCTGGTCCAGCTTATTTCCTGCCCTTGTCCGAGTCGCACCTTCCTGTGACCGAGATCACGTGGCAGGCCCTAGCGCGTAGCGCCTCATCTGCCACCCGCACTGGTCTCACTACCTCATCCACCCCACGCCGTTCTTCGACCGTGCACCCATACGCCCTCTCTGAATACTCCACCACAGTCGCCAAAGTATGAGTCGCGGTGGAAAGCTTGCCCCCGAAGTCAATCGGTGAGCCCGCCCTGCCCGTCGCTGTTGCTGCCTCTGCTCGGCGAGTCTCTTGCCGTGCCATGCGCATGCATGCGGCCTGTCCACACGACCTTCGCTAACCTGACATTTCTGTATAGAGCTCTCTTCGTAAAGAACCTGAGGTCAGTACTCTCTGTGTAGTCTTGTAGGCCTCTTACTGACCTACGACAGCTTCAACGTTACTCCAGAGGAGCTTTTCGACCTCTTTGGCAAGTTCGGCCCGGTGCGGTACGTCGCTCTCTCTGCCTTGTCAGGCCTCTCCACCGGGCGTGTCATGCTAATGTGTCGCCAGCCAAATCCGCCAGGGTATCGCCAACAATACCAAGGGAACCGCATTCGTTGTCTATGAAGACGTAATGGACGCAAAGTCAGCTTGCGACAAGCTGAACGGCTTCAATTTCCAAAACCGTTACCTCGTCGGTACGACCACCACCCATCCGCACAAACGTCAGGAACTAAGGAACTAACAAATACAGTATTATATCACCAGCCAGACAAGATGATCAAGGCCGCAAACGATCTCGCCGAGCGCCAAGAGAACTTAGAAAAGCTCAAGCAGCAACACGGTATCGATTAGCATGAGGAGAGGCCCCAGGAAACGGTGAACTCGCGCGAGCGAATTAGTAATAAGAATCCTGCGGGCCTCAAGACTGATAGCGTACACTCGAAGCACTCATCGGATCGTGGCACCTCTCGGTCATCCACGACAAGTTCGACCAGTGCGGAGCGCTCCAAGACCTCGAAGGACACCTCGACTCCCACCTCTCGCGACCGCGACTGGTACAGCGTCAAGGTCTCCATCAAGGGACTATGGAAGTCAGTTATTAGGGTCGGCGTTTAGGAGGTCATGACACGTTTACGAACGACACATGCGTTGCCAGACAGGTTTTCGCTTCTTTGACAGCTGGGAATGGCTTTTTCGCGGAATTCAGTATGCGCCCATGCAGGGCTGCGTCGCATATATCAGATAGCCGACATCCGGCTTCAGGCGGTCGATTCTCGAATATCATCAAGTTCTCTTTCGACAAAGGCGATGTGTTGTACACCCCACTCACAGCACATGGTGGTGATAGAGCAGGCAGGGTTGTCCATGATTGATCGTCAGCTGACTTGCGCTTCTAGGAATCGCCTTCCGAGAGCTCCGGTCACGACATGCAAGAACGCCGAGCCTAGGCCTGATCCCAAAGGAAGACGATAGCACAGCAGCAGAACATTAACCTTGAAGACGTGTGAACACTTCGAAGTACAAGAAGAGAGCCTTGCCGGCAACCTCGCAGGTTGAAGACCGCTGAGCGCTCTTGGAATCCAAAAGGGGTTCTCACCTACCAATCTTTTGTCCCATGAACGGCAGATGCCTGCCTGATCAGCATCCGTGGCTCATGGGGCAAAAGGCCGACCACGCTTTGAATTTGATCAGCTGGCCACTTGAAGAGAGGCACTTTTTACCTCGAGCTCGCAAACAATGCGCGCAGACGGTTCAGCCTCTCCCAACGGCACCTTAGAACGATCAAAATACAGCTCAGAAATCAGGATCAGCCAAAGGATTATGCGCCATGCAAGAGGTCGTCACAGGCACTTTCTTGCAAGCGCATAGTGGCTGCACACGTCGCCAAACACGCGGAATTTGCTCGCCCTCAAGAGTACCGCTTGTGCTGCTCAATTGCAGACTGCATCTGCGTACAGCCTAAGACATGGCACAGGATCCTGTGTGTACCATAGCCATTCACCGATCGTCTCGATTCCATACTTAGTCGCCTCCAATCTACGAACGTTGCCACAGGGTCGTCTGGGGTAGTAGGGCGACCGGCCATGCTAGGTCGAATATGCTTGCACCAACTTTCCGAGCGATAAGGCTTTCAATCGAAACGCAACGAGCTTTTTGAAAAGTCTTTCGACCGCAAAGGAAGTCGAAACCCGATCCCTCTAGCCAGAGAAGCGCAGACGAATTCAAAGCCTATTTGCGGGACTCTTGCACCCTCAAACAGCGTCTTCTGATAGCAATATATTCTCTGCTTCTTGCAGGTCGCGCGCTTGTCGCGTGGTGTTCCGCCGGATTGGACCTGCCGCTGGCCGTTCATGTTTCTCCCACGGTTGCAGAACGCTGCATGCGGCACTTACGTGTGGCAATGCAGACCTCCCCACACGAAAACTCCAGCCATGGCAAAGTCGCGTGCTGACATACTTGGCAATCGGATGTTGCTACCGACACGTGATGTCGGAATGCCTTTTGGGGCATCGATCTTCGTTCGCCCAGCGGACAAGCCCGCCAGTGTCCGTCCAAGAGCCTCAAAGCCAAGACAACACCACCACCGTCATCGACCGTTCCTTCAACAATCTTGCAAGCCTCAATTCTGCACTCTTGGTCCACGCCATTGGTCCCCTTGAGGCTCCAGGTCATCAGGCCTTCCACTGACGAACGTGCTTGGCTCGTAGCTGCACGCTAATGTCCGCCCTCCCACTCCGCCGCCAAGTGCGTGCCATTTCCGCCCAGCGAAGCCAACACCCTACAAGGATCCACTATGACATCGACTGAGAGTGCTTTCACAGGCCAATCTTCTATGTTCACTACTTGGCATGGGCGCTCCGATGCATAATCTCACGTACGGTTACATCTGCCAACCCAAGAATTGGTGTGGAGTAAGAAGTCTGGAGTCACTGAACCCCACGGAGAGCGGCCCCCAGTTCGATCGAACATGCACTGAGAAAGCTGGGGTGTGAGACCCACGTATATAAGCCGTCGTGCCATGGCCGGCAGTGGATATTCGTAATTCACTGTTCACCTCTTGGACCTCAATATGTCGAAACGAAATCCTGACATCGAGGCCACCGACCCTGACCTTTCGCTGTCTGGAAACAGCAGCAAATCGGATCTGAACTCTACATACCATAGGGAGAATGCGAATGCCACCAACCTCGGCCACCAAGAGCAAGGAGGCCGTCAAGCATCGGTCGCTGCTAAACTACGCAACCCCCTCGCTGGACTCAGTGAAGAGCAGGTCATCGCTGATGTTGATCAATGGTGTCTAGAGCGAGGTCTCACTGACCATCAAGATGCCTTCCGAAAGGGTGCGCTCATTGCACGCATGGGCCAGCGAGACGATGGTTACGAATATGTCAGCCAGTTGACAGAGGAAGAGAAGGCCATATTCAGAAACGAGCAGGCGCATCGATGGTCCCAGCCCTTCATGCTCTACTTCCTGGTCGTGCTCTGTGCTGGTTCCGCGATCGTTCAGGGCATGGACCAGACTGCCGTCAACGGCGCGCAGCTGTTCTACTTTGCCGAGTTTGGCATCACAGATGTCTGGATCCAAGGTCTACTGAACGGTGCGCCGTACCTTTGCTCGGCGCTCATCGGCTGCTGGAGTAATGCGCCGCTCAACTACTACTTCGGACGCCGCGGCACGATCTTCATCTCCTGCATTATTTCGTTCATCACTGGCATATGGATGGCCGCGGCCAACAAGTGAGTCTAGTGTAGACTCTTTTGCAACTCAATTACTTACAAACTCCAGCTGGGTCAATCTGTTGATTGCTCGCTTTGCGCTCGGCTTCGCTGTCGGTGCAAAGTCATCTACGACTCCCGTGTACGCTGCTGAATCTGCGCCCAAAACTATCCGTGGTGCCCTGACCATGATGTGGCAAATGTGGACTGCCTTCGGTATCATGTTGGGCTTCGTCGTCTCCGTCGCTTTCCAAAACACCACCATTCTTGGCGAGGGATCTCAGTGGAGGTGGATGTTGGCCAGCACATCGATCCCGCCACTCATTGTCTGCCTTCAGGTCTACTTTTGCCCTGAATCTCCTCGTGTCAGTGTCTCTTGGTCGATTTTGATGGCTTCAAACTGACAGGTTACAGTGGTACATGGAGAAGGGGAAATTCGACAAGGCCTTCGACGCCCTTTGCCGTCTTCGCAACCACAAGATTCAAGGTATTCTATCTAATCCATCTCTTATTTATAAGGACAATGGACTAATATATTTATCTCTCAAGCCACCCGGGACATGTACTACGCTTACAAGCTCCTCGAAGTCGAGCAGGCAGAGCGCGCGGGCAAATCAATCTGGAAGGAGTTCTTCACTGTGCGCCGCAACCGTCGCGCAGCCCAGTCCTCTTTCTTCGTCATGTTCATGCAGCAATTCTGCGGCGTGCGTAGCCTCCCCCGCCTACCCTCTCTAATTGCTGACCCAAAGCCCAGGTCAACGTCATCGCATACTACTCCTCCTCCATCTTCGAACAAGCAGGCTTCTCGCGCTCCGAAGCCTTGCTCACATCCATGGGCACAGGGATAACAAACTTCCTCTTTGCCATCCCCGCAATCTACACAATCGACACCTTCGGCCGCAGAAACCTGCTCCTCACCACCTTCCCCCTCATGGGCATCTGTCTGCTCTGGTGCGGCATGTCCTTCTACCTACCTACCTTCTTCGACCCCGAAGCCGGCGAGCAGCGCCCGACGCCCGCGCGCCTTGGCTCCATCGCCGCCGCAATATACACATTCATGGCTGTCTATTCGCTGGGTGAGGGGCCGGTGCCGTTCACATACAGCGCCGAAGCGTTCCCACTGCATCTGCGGGACGTGGGCATGAGTTTCGCGACCGCGACGTGCTGGGGCTTCAACTTCATCCTGTCTCTCACGTGGCCCGCGCTCGTCGCTGCGTTTGGCGAGCAGGGCGCGTTTGGCTGGTACGCGGCATGGAATTTCTTCGGCTGGGTGTATTGCTATTTCCTACTTCCCGAGACCAAGAATCTCACGCTCGAGGAACTGGATACCGTGTTTGATGTCGGCAATAGGCAGTTCGCGGGGTATTACTCGAAGAAGCTGCCGTGGTATATGAAGAAGAATGTGCTGAGGAAAGAAGTAGAGCCATTCCCGCAGCTGTTTGATTTGCATGATGATCCGATTCCTGAGGGCGCGATTAGAGGTGGTGCGGATAAGGGGTTTGGCGAGAAGAGGGCGATTCCGCCGGACGTCGGTGCGATCAATGGCGTCTGAGGCATAGATTCGATATCGGTGCTGTTGGGGCTGGAGGGTAATGTGCTTGCAATTCGAGAAGCGGATGCCGATTGTATTGAATACCCTCTCTTTTAACAGTAACTGGAAATTCCGGCCCAAGGACCAAGACCTCCAGAATAGAATCCGTAATCCAAACAGTGCGCCTAGATTGACGCGGTACAACGCCGAAGTGCACCAATATACAGCTCTAGTCAACGGTCTACATGACTCCGCGCAATGATTGAACCCACACTCCGAACCCGCAACGCCAGCGCAATGCTCAGTAACCCTTCCTCTCGCCCCCATCTAATGACTGATATACTGGAACACGGCACTAACCTCATTACACCCCTGCGCTGTCTCCTGCCTAAGCAACAGATCCTGGATCTTGCCGAGTGGCCCATTCTCCCCATCGTTAACAAAGTGATTCCACGTACTCGTATCGCCATACAGCATAGCCGGGGCTTTGATGACCTGTCTCCCGTCCTCCTTGCGACAGCGCTTACACTTGAATGTATCGTGTGTATCGGAGGTAGTATTATCTCTGTACATGAAGAGCTCGCGCAGAGAGTCGAGGGAAAAGTGTCTCTCAACGTCCTCAGCGGAATCGACGACGCAACTGGATAGGGATTGCTTGTGTGACTGGCGCTGGAAGATTTTCTCCTCGATGGTGCCCGTGGTCATGAAGCGGTACACGAAGCAGTCTTTCTTCTGGCCGTCGCGCCACACTCGGGCAAGCGCCTGTTGATCAGCAGCAGGATTCCAGTCTGGGTCGAACAGGACAAGGCGGTTTGCGCCGATGAGATTGAGACCGCAGCCGCCGGCCTTGGAGGACAGAAGGAAGACGAACTCGGGACCTTCGGGGTCGTTGAATTTGTCGACGAGCTTCTGGCGCTTGCTGACATTCATGGTGCCGTCGAGGCGCAGACAACCGTATCCGCGCGACCGGCAGAGTGCGGCGAAGATGTCGAGTGTTTGGGTGTAGTTGGAAATGAGGACGATTTTGTCGTTGGTCTCGGCGCGGATCCGCGCAAGCATACGATCGAGGACGAGCATCTTGCCCGAGTACCAGACCTTGACTTCGCGGTCTCTCCCGCGAGCATCCTTGGGCACGAAGTCTTCGGGGAGCCTGTCTTCGCAGCCGGGTAAATCGGAAGGAAGGTCGAGCAGGTCAGGGTGGTTGCAGAGCTTCTTCAGCATACCGATAGCCTTGAGAGGCTGAGAGCCCTTGCCCTTGAGCAAAGCCTTGATCTCAGATGACTGAAGGAAATGGTTGTAGAGATCCTTCTGGAAGGGCGCGGCATTGCAGAATACGACGTGCTCGTACTTGACCGGGAGGTATTTCGAAAGGATGTCGTTGGTTCGGCGGATGATGAACTTGTTGACGAGCGTCAAAAGCTCTTTGAGACGCTCGTCACCCTTCTTCCTCTCTTCCTCTGTGCCATCGGCGTCACGACCTCTCAGAATCGGAATCTCGAACTGCTTGCGGAAATCTGCACGTGTCCCAAGGTAGTTGGGGTTGGCGAAGTTCAGAAGAGCGAAGTATTCCGAGAGATCGTTCTGGATGGGTGTGCCAGAGAGGATGACACGCCGTTGGACGTTCAGCCCATTCAACGCTGTAAAAGTCTGACTCTCTCCGTTCTTCAGCCGATGTCCTTCGTCGCAAAGCAGCAGACCGATCTGTGTCTGACCAAACTCCTCGACGTACAGGCGAAGTGTCTCGTATGAGACAATAAGGACGGGACGGACGACTGAGCGTCCAGACGCAATCGACCACTGCCGTATCTGCTGAATGAGCTCTTCCTTTGTGGCTTTGCCGTCGATGGCGAAAGGATGAATAGCATCAGGACCTAGCCATTTGACGAGTTCGTTTGCCCAGTTCCTCACCAGACTGGATGGGCAGGCGATGACACACTTCTGTATCGTTGACTTGCCAGCGTCTGGGGACTGTTTGATTAATGTCCACATGAGAGCGATACATTGCAGTGTTTTACCGAGACCCATCTCGTCGGCCATGATGCACCCATTCGCTTTTGGGTCGATCAAGCCGGTTGTAGCTCGGTACAAGAACCGGACGCCTTCGACTTGATGTGGGCGCAAGACCTTGGCCAGTCTGGGATCGATGACAACCGGCACTCTTGGTCGTTCTTGATCGACCTTCTTCTTCAAGCCGAGAATCTCCGCGAGACTTTTGTGCACAACGGGTGTGTCCATCTCTTTCTTCTCCTCCTGGCTCATCTTGGGCACCACCTCTTCCTTCGGCACAGGCTTGTCGTCGACTGTGGGATCGTACAGAACAATCGCGAACTCTCCACTCGGGTCGTGCAGCGGTCGCGCTACGAAGACGACACCCTGCCGCATGCCCAGCAATGGTGCGGGGCGATTAGCATTGTATGCCGTCGTGTCCTTGTTGATCAGCGGGACTGTGAACCTCGCTCTGAACGTTGTATCTTTGTCCTTTGCCTTGAAAACCGGAAATCGGTTGATGTCTCGCGTGGCAAGCGCGAGTCGGTCGTCGTTCGAATATGGCTTGTCGTCACCGTTCTCGCCGTCGGCTCCAGCGTAGTCGACCTTCCGTCTCTTTCTGGCGGGCTTCTCTGATACTCGAGTCGATGTTGCGGAGCCGGGGCATTTGAAGGGCTTGTGCAGACGCTCTGTGGACTGCGGTGTGCCGCCATACAACCGGGCGATTGGCTTCGCGGGGGTGGATTCAGCCACCGTGAGGGCCTTGGGACGATGCCTGGAAGTCGTTAGTCTCCGATTGTAAAGTGCCGACTAGGACTGCGTACATTGTGAGGTTGGAGTGCAATGTCAGCGCGGAGCGAACGTCGAGTAGGAATGTTGACTGGCGCGGCAGGTGGCAAGGCAGTCGCGTCGCGCTCTCTTGGCGTTTCGCGCTGTCACGTGGCGAGCCGTCTCATCTGCACCTTTTCAAATCCACGAGTCCGACTCAGTGTGAGCCCGGAAGCAACTGGTGAAGTCATTGTCTAGCTCTCGAGTACGTTGGAGAAGTTTTGTTGGCTACACAGCACCTTTATACAACGCCGGAAAAACTCATCGGCCAACCTCCATCTCGAGCTTCGGAGGTCCGCATACCCCAGCCAAACCACCCATACACATCACAATGGCTAAGAAGGCGATACAGAAGGACCAGATCGTCAAGCTCATAGTCGGCGCGGGGCAAGCCTCGCCCTCGCCACCCGTCGGTCCCGCGCTGGGCAGCAAAGGTGTGAAATCAATGGATTTCTGCAAAGTACCTTGCCCTACCCTTCAAGTACATGCAACCAGACTTACAAGACCCTCAGGAATTCAATGCGCGAACCGCCCACTACAACCCCGGCACCCCCATCCCCGCGCGCATCACAGTGCGACCAGACCGCTCATTCCACTTCAGCCTGCGCACACCGCCGACGGCCACACTGCTGCTCTCCGCCGCGGGCGTCGCGCCGACGAAGAGCAAGATCCGTGGCGCGGGGAATGTGCCGGGTCCGATGAACAATCACGATGGGCAGAAGGGCAAGACGAGCACGAATAGTCCGACGGTGGGGAATGCCGTGCTGGGAACCATCGGCACCGTCAGCTTGAAGCATGTGTATGAGATTGCCAAGATCAAGCACAGCGAGACGCGGCTCTCGGGACTGAGTCTGGAGGGCATTGCGAGGAGTATTGTGGGGCAGGCGGGGAGTCTGGGGGTTGTTGTTGTTCCGTGAGCGTGGAGGAGAGAGATGGGAGGTGTACGATCAGGAGTGTGATGAGCTATCAAGATTTTCTTTCTCGCATTGGGCCGGAGTCGTGTGCGGAACTCACTTGTTGCTGGAGACGCACAGGTGGCCCGCATGAGGCTTGTACAAGATGTGTATATTTACGCAGGATGGGAGCAGCAAGACATATGAACGCGAGATCCCAACATATGTTGCGTGATAGAGCACTCTGAACCATGGCATGCGTTCATTGCGATCATACTATATGTTGAGGTATGCCGAATTCTGGCTGGACGCTGTTGTGCATTGCGGCCCTAGAAATAGCAATCGTCCATACGCACTACGCGAAGCCATACACCCCACCCTGTTCTTGAAACTTGAGCTGGTGGTCCCTTAAATCCGCCCACAGCCTCAACTCCGTCTCCTCATCGACACTCGCCGACGGATCGCTTGCTTCGGGACTCACGCGCTCCAATTTACTCAGAATATCTAGGAACTTGTACAAATAGTCCTGATGCTGCAGCGCAACGCTGCCCTTCCTCTCCTTGGGCACTTCGAGCAGCGTGCTCGCAATGGAGCGGATTTTCTGGGTCTGCGTGGCGACAAATCGTAAGCTTGGGATCGGGCTGATGTTTTTGATGTTCGCGCTGAGGAGGAAGTGTGTAGGGCACGAGAGCCCGGTGTCGGGCAAGTCGTACAGGAAATCAGAGTCGCGCAAGCCGGAGAGGATACTTACGAAGGAATCGCCGTTGGGCTCCATGTTGACCATATCGATTGCGCCGAGCACGACGAGCAGGTCTTTGACGACGAGCTCGCGCTCCTCGGACATTGTTTTCTCGAGTGCGGCGGCGTCGGCGGCGTTGGAAGATACGAATCTGTCCAACCCCGTTGAGAGGATGCTGGGCGAGCTTTGGATGCTGTTTTGCGCTTTGGCGACGGCCTTATCCAAGAGCATGAAGTACTTCTCGACAAGATAGGAGCGGGTTGCTAGGTGAGTAGCGTATATGTTCGCCTTCTGGATTTCGTAACGACGGAGATCTTGGGCTTCGGGTGAGGCGAAGTTGTTCAGCGCAGGGTCACGCATGCCATCGAAGTCTGGCAGCGGTGGGAAGTAAGGTTGCTTCGGCTGTGCAATTTGTGCGATATTTTCATGTGCACCTTTTGACCGTACCTTAAGGACTTCCGGGAGGCTGTCGAGAATCTGGCGGCAGCGTTGCAGGCTCTGCTCGAATATGCGTTGTTGTCTGTCCCAGTCGAAGATCTCATCCATGCCAAACGCCATTTCGGCTGTGGAGAGGGACGAGTACGTCAGGAAGATGCGTACATTCACGTTGAAGCCTGCAACGATGGGAACGATGCCAGGCTGCTGAGGATGTATCTCTTCTGGAAAGATGTGGATGTCGTCGACTTCGACGGGCAAAGGAGGCAGGGGCTCAGTCGGGGTCGCAGGTGCGATGGTGAGCTCGCCGAACGATGCACCGAGTTGCTGGATCGTTCTGTTCACAATTAGTATGTGAAATGGCACATGCACACACAAGACCTACCGCACACCAACGAAGACAGTCCAGAACACCCTCCGCCCGATCTGTTCTGTGATGTGATCTAGCTTGAAGTCGCGTGCGCCATCGTAGTTGGGTCCGTTCGAGCCCCAGGCGCTCGGTACAGCTCCGAGATGTGTGTAGCCTTGTTCGTGCGCCTTATGCAGACCCAAGGAGCGTATGATGGTGAGACATTCGGCAAAGTACAGACGCAACTGGCGCCATTGAAAGACGTACGCGCCTGTCAGTCCGAGGAAGTAGCTCGTACAGGCATCGTATACATTCAGGGTAGGACGATCGAGATAGCCCGGTCCCCGCGCCTGAGCACATACCTCACGACACTTGTCCACCAGCGAGAGATGAGATGGGTACTCTTTCCGAATCTGCGTCTTCAAGTGGAGGCGCGGCTTGCGTGGGAACGAAGAGACCAGAGCGGCAATCATAGACGCCAGCAGGGCGAGGAAAGACGGGTTGGTGTAGTCTTCGCGGCGAGCCCATGCTTCACGGAACGACGGCTCGTGTGGGAAGGGACAGAGCGGGTGGATGTACGTGAAGAAGTCGTCGATCAAGGCGTTCATGGTGTTGAGGGGACATATCGTCTCGGCGGAGAGCTGGGTGGGATTCGACGACTGCAACTGGGCGAGCGCATGGGCGGCGTTCGTGGGCGACTGCGGCGAGGCATAGGCTGAGGCTGGGTCGCCATCTTCCAGACGGCGCTTCTTGATGGCCTCAGCATGGCGGTTGGGAGGGCCTCGTCTGCGGCTGGGGCGGTCGAAGGTACACGGGATCTCCAGCGCGGTGCAGGCCCTACACGGCGGGCCAGACTCGTCGCATTTGACCTTTCGTATGCTACACGAATCGCAGGCCTTGCGCAGACGATTGGGCTTGTTGTTCTGCTGCTGCTGCTGCTGCTGTTGCTGCTGCAGCGCGGGTATCTGCACATGGCCGGGCGGCGGCGGCGGGCGCTGGTCGGTCAGGGCATGGTTCGCGTGGAGGGCCTGCGCCTGGAGCACCTCGTTGATGTTCTCGAGCTTGGGGAAGCCCTCCGGCGGCGGTGGATAGGGCACGCCGCGCGGCGGTTGGCCGTCGAGCAGCTGCGCATTGGGGTGCTGCGGGTAGAGCGGCGTGTAGGGATGCGGCGCGTCCTGGTCTGGCGGTGGGTACGCGCTCTGCGACATGACGATGGATGCTCGCGCTCGCGAACTGATCCGGAGATCTACCGCAACGAACGAGGGCGCGTCAGGCGAGGGCGTTAGCTTGAGAGACGCGGACGGAATCGACGGATAGGACGCGGAAGAGCAGAATGGAACGTCCCGAGTCAATGCTGGGCTCCACGCGTCCACTGTCCACTCAGTCGCGCGCGGTCAAGAGAAAGTTTTGCGAGCATCGCAGAGCACGCACGTCGAGCTCGATGCATTCGGCAAGTCCCGGCCGAGGGGAACGCCCACTCGATCGACGTTGATCCGTCATAATCCTCCGAGAGACGCTAGTCCTGCCATCCTGAACGAAACATGGTGAGATACATGAAGCGGTGAGTCCGTTCATTGACTTGCAATCTGGTATAACTATGCAACGAATACAAATTAGGTATAAAAGTCCAAACCCCTCCCCTGTTTACATCTCAATTGCCTCCCACGGCAATGGTAAACAACGTAGCATCCCCAGCATGCAGCGTGCCAGCAACATCCTGCCCACCGTCCGGCACAACATCATCATACGGGAACGCATACCCCCTGCCATCCTTCTGCACAGCATGCACAGCGCGACTGTAATGATTCGTCGTTACGTCCTGATAATACGTACCCGGGTTGCCACCATTTGGAAACTGATTCCCCGGCGTATTAAGCAACTGACTGCGATTAAACGCAGCCGCGAGCCTCGGAATCACGCCGTCGCGCGCAAGGCTCTGCCCAGTCTGAAACGGGCCCGTCGAACAGGTGAAGATGTCCGAGCTGGAGGGAGGCGAGAAGGACCCGGCAGCGCCCAGCTGCAGCTCATTGCCTATGACGCGGCCCGTGATGTTTCCGGCTGCTGCTTGCGTGTTGATTGTCAGGTCTTCATTGCGGTACTTGTTCCACACCGCTGTCACATAACCGTCCCAGTAGTTGCTCCACGCGTTGCCGTTGGTGGCGAGCAGGTTCGTTGGGTTGAGTACGCGCAGAGGATTGCCGTTGGGCGCGTAGATCAGTTGGTCCCATGGCTTGCCATCGCGAGCAGTCTGGGCGCGCATTTCGTCGACCACGCGCAAGAAGCCGTCGGGGCCCATGCCAGGGACGCTGAGAGTACCGCTGTTGGTTGTGTTCAGCGTCAGAGCAACAGGTATGCTGATGAAGTCGACGTATGAGATGTTGGCGAAGAGTTGCTGGTCGTTGTAGGTGAATTCGGCAAAAGTCCAGTTCAGGTTGTAGTTGGGATCGGACGGGTTGGTTACGCTGGGATTGACAATGTTGGGGCCTGGGTTTACAAAGAACGTCAGACGAGCGTCAATTACAAACCAGATGCGCCCGCCAGCGATCTTGGGTATCGTAGCTGTGACTGTGTTGCCCGGAGCACCGAGGGGGATGGCTACGTCTGCGGCAACATTGGCAAGCGGTTGGCTCGGTGAAGGAGGGGAGTAGACCGTTCTGCCGTCAGCCTGGATGAAGATGGGTCTGTTTCCATCGTTGAGGGCCAATCCGGTGATGTATGCAAACACATTGCTCGAATTGGTCCTGTTCTGAAGAGCCAGTTGCAATGTTCCGGGTGTGTTCGCCGCCAAGACTTGTTGTCCCTGCTGCTGTTGTTTCTTTACGAGTGTAGGAGCTGGCGTTGATGATGCCCCCTTGCCTGTTCCGTTAGTTGCTCCATTGGTCGTTCCGTTGGTGGTCGTCTTAGTCGATTTTCCCCTGATCTTAGCAAGCACCCTCTTGATTGACTTCATAATGCTGGAAAATAACGGCGCTATGCAAAAGCAATGCTAGTATGTACAATGTGACGGAGGCAGATAAAACCAAAGGACTGTGAATGAAATCCATGACGATCTTCTGGCGCGCATCTTATATGAGCTACCACAATGTCCCCAAGCTCCAACTTTGTGAATGGCAGTTTGATAAGGAGCACCTGATGTCACACATGCGATGGGGTGTAAACCGGTTGCGGGATCGGCAACGCCAGTGTCAAATGAATGATGGTGGCGTTGAGGTCATTTCGAAAACGCGGCCAATCAACGCCTGCATTCATGCACCATTTTTGTTCGGTTCGCGCCGACAACCCCAGGTTTCAGAACCACGCGCGTCACGCAGGTGGTGTTACCACGGCAATGCGAGAAATGCCGAGTTGAAGTACGACTTGAGTGAAGGTCGAAGTAGAAGAGACGGAATGGATGATGTGGAGACTGGCATTTGATGAAACGCAAGAGACATAGGCACCCCATGTAGAAACGATGACGACCTCCAGGGTCGCAAAAGGAAAACCGGTTGACAGGTGAGCGTGCGCAGAAGCAACTACCTTACAACAAGACTCAGAGGAGACTTCGAGGAGCCAGATTTGGTCAGTCCGAGCCAAGCGCCACAGTTTTTGTCTCATGGCATGTTGGCGGCTCTCTCTACGCCTACTGGCTGTGCGACCGTCCTGTGTGGGTGTTCTTCAAGCGTCCTGTGACGCTGCGATGTCAACGCTCCAGGCGGTTCAAAGCACTCTCGAGAGCTCCATGTCAGCAGGCTGAGTTCACTGCAGTGCGCGGGTGCAGCGGTGGCAATCGGTTTGATGCGACAAAAGAATCACGGTTGCCTTCTGTTACCATGAGGTAGCACAGTGATGCATGTCTTGGAGCGATGTAAGAGCCGAGTGAGACCTACTGTCGTCGACGAGGTGGCGCGCGCCCGTGTTGTCGAAAGATTCGGCTGCAACCTCCGGGCTAAGATGCAGGAGATAGCGGCCGCCTGTGTGCTGGCTTTCCGCGCCACGTCAGAAGCTCTGAAGGCGGCGATCCATGCTTTGGTGGAATCGGTCTGGTCAGCCAGCTAGCCAGCCAGAGAGCTTTCTTGTGACTGCCGTTTGATTTTGTCAGAATCCAGATCCGTCCTGGGAATGTAGTCGTAGCACAGAGACATTGATGTAACTTCTGACGGAGGGAAGCCGGGACGGCGACATCTTTCGTCGACAGTGATGACGGAGGTGGAGTAGAGGTCGTTGGAAGAGGAAAGCGCGACATCTCGCTTGTACCTTTGTGCGACCACACGTGATGCACTCACCTTGACATTCGTGCAACATGGACAGGACCTTCCAGAAGCCTTCGGCTGAAAAGCGGTGAGTCACTGTACAAACATTATGCATTACGCATTATACTTTTGAAAACGATATACTGTCTTATGTGTGTACTCGAAGAAAAGATCCCATATGTATCATCTTTCCATCAGCTCCGCCACACCCACACACCAAATCCCAACAGCTCAAGCAACAGCACCAGCACGCCAACAGCCATACCGCTGCCAACCCTGTTCGCGCTTTGCAGACCAAAGTCGCCCATCCAGCCACTGCCGACTCCTAGAAAAATCCAGAGCAGAGCTCCTAGCGCGCTGGTGACAAGAATCAATCCCAATGCGACTAGGATGCGTAACGTCGAAAGTGTGTGCACAAACTGCACTGTTGTAATGATGTCTGCTGGTGATTTGATGGCATGACGTATCACGCTGCCCTCCTTCCCATCTACGCTCTCTTGATAAGACGTCGGTTGACTTGAGTTGGACGTGTGCGGTCGGGACTGTGACGTGGCGTGCGAAATGGCGACCCGTCGCGCCCAGTGCACCCACGTGTATCTCGCCTTTCCTGACTTAGGGTGCTTGTACAGATGCATGAGCTTGTCCTCGGTGAAGGTTGCGGCCTCGGTGTCTGTTCCGGAGCCCGTCGCGAGCAGCCTTCTCGCACTCCCTTCACCCTCTGCGGGAATGGACGGCGAATCACTCCATGCGCTATCCTGAGAGAGTCGAATGTATTGCAACCTTCTTGCACTGAGACACCTCTTCACCCACGAACCGGCGATCTCATTGTGCGCCTTATGCAGGCGCTCAGCAAGATACTTGTCGTCGAAGTCGATGTTCTGGTTACGGTCGGGGCTAGTCATAGCAAGATCGCTCGGAATGACAATCTTAGCTCGGCGCCTGTTCACCATGCTTTGGTGCTTCTGTAGCTTCAAGTACAGCACACTTTCGCGGCGATGCAGGTCATCATACTCGTGTTGCCGCACAACTCCTTGCGCTTCGGCATTACACTCTAAGCGGCTCCGTAGGTCGTATTGACCACTGCTGGGTGCCAGATTTAGTACATGCTTTCCTTTCATGTCCGAGTACTCGAGCATTGATCCTTCACCTCCATATCCGCTGTCCCCACCGTAACCGCTATCAAGTCGACCATCTCGATTGTGATGTCGCGGCCTCGTGGCGGGTTTTGGGAACTCTTTCTTTGCAGTGAACGGGTACGGAGTCTTTACGAAATGACTTGGCAGATTATTGCGGTCTTTGACCGAGATGGGTGACAGTTTGATGTGCCGAGCATCACTCAATGATCTGGCCTTGGGTAGCTCGGAGGTGGTTGCCGAGTAGAACGACTGGCCAGATATCTCAGGGATCGAGCCGGAAGGCGACAAGGCTTTTAGCGCTTCCATGGTAGTGAGGTGGGCGTTGATAATTGAGTCGGCAATAACACTGTCCGAGGTGTTGCGACGGTGACGGCCTTGGAATTCGTCCTGTAACACAACTGCTCCGCTCCGCGCATCGATGGGATATGGCTTTACGATATCTGGAAACTGCATCGCAGTATCTCCAGTCGCATTGCTCCTGATAGAGCCTCGTGGGGTGCTGGCGTTTGAACCGTGGTTGTGGACGACCCTTACATTCGCTTTTTCCATTCGAGTGAGAGACACATGTCTTGCCTTCTTCGCTCCGTCGTTGTCGGCTGTATGGCTGGAGTCGTTCAAAGTGTGTCGGCGAAGTTCCTTTTCGAATCGAGGTAAAGCAGTCAATCCACTCCGTTCGCGGCTTCTGCCTTTGGATCCGCGCTTTTGTCTGACGGGGGAGTGCACTAAGCTGCCCAAGCCAAGCCCAATACCTCCATCCTCTGAGAAGGTCTGTGTCCTATCTTCGTCATCCGCATCCTCCCACTCAGATCCTGAAGATTGATCATCGAAGAAGTCGATACCAGGAGATACACCACGCTCCATCGAGTTTCCCAGTGTTGGATGGACTGACCCTTTTCGCTCGATCGACGGCTCCACGATGTTCGGTGAGGATGCTGGACTGGACGATAACCTCGCGGCTGGATAGTTGACGATCAAGGTCTGCGTTGCGCTTGGCGGTCCAGAGGATAGCGGGAGGAGCGGAAGCACATGATGCTGCTTGAGCGGAGAGATCTTAGGCTTCGTAATGTCCATCTCGAAATCGTCCGTAGGCTGTATGGAACCCATAGTTGGTGTGTTTGAATGGTCGGCTTCTCGGCCGACGGCTGGCAATGAAGGCGAGCTCAAGTCAAGCCTTCTTTTCTGTGCAAAAAGAAGCTAGCCGGTGATATCGCCTCTCGAAACAGGTCACAAAAGAACGGTCCAGAGGACAAAGTACACAACGTGACAGCTCACAGACGTACTACAAGCATAGGAGAACTGTCGGCGGGAGATCGACCATAACAAAGAGGAACGTACATAAAATTGCAGATCTGTTTTCGGAGATTCGTGACCCGGAGTAATGGTAGGGTCGGTCCGTGGTTGCTGGTGAGGAATGCTTGTCCGAATGTGGAGTTGTAGTTGCCGCATTCCGTAATCCTCCCTTGGTGAATTGTTCTTCTGGGAGGTCAGCAGGCAGATTAATGACGGAGCTGGTTCTCGACTGCGAATCGGAGTTGCTTTGTAGACCTGAACAGTCGAATTGTGACCAATGGTATATCCTGATCTAGAACAGCCCTCCTCTATACAGTGCTTGGGCAACAAAGAATCAAACGCCGAGTGCGATGCCTCCAGGGGTAGGGGTACTGAACTTCGAACATGACGAAAAGAATACATGTGGGCTTCGTGACGCTTCTACTGGTCATCGCCATCGAACATCTTCCTCATTGCCTTCTGGGCAAGCTCAACACCAGCGAAGGTTGCCGCATTGGCTGGGACAGCTCGGGCCATCGCGGGTCCAATACCAGGGAAAAAGGCCTTGTAGCCTCCGTTCGCGTAAATTCCCTTTATCGTTCCGCTAATAGTTGGTCGACCCTCGGCACTCTGCAACCGGGACTTGATCGTGTCAATAGGGAAGACAGGAATCCACATGGCGATACCGGCAGCACCGCCAGCGGCCATAACGGCGGGCATGCTGAGCTCTCCTGGCCGACCGGTGACTGGATCCTTAGGTGTGAGGTTCCTCTTGACGGTCTCGTAGGTTGCGAAATAAAACGCCGATCCTGGACCGTCACGCGCAAGCGTCATGGCAGAACCGCGGTATACTGAACGAATTCCGCCCTCCTTGTACAGCTGTCTGACGACATCGACACCACCGTTGTACTTGGGCTTTTCACCCGGGGCCAAGTTCTTCTGGCCCTGAATTTGCAGAAGTACCTTCACGCGCTCGAAGGGTGCGGTGATGAGGGTTTGGGGAATGGCAGAGAAGAAACCAGCGGCGGAGACCTGAGCAACGCTGAATTGGCCATTCTCGACCTTCGAGAGGGAAGTTACGAGCTGCTTTCCGAGGTCGTAACCCCAGAAAGAAACGGCGACTGTGCGCAATTAGCAAGCGCTCTGACGCCAAAGGGCAAGTGCATGTCTACTTACACATTGGTGTTACACCGACAAGAGGCGCGGAGACACCTGCGTACAATCCTCTTGCCATACCATCTCGTGCAATCCCCTTCCTCAGAACATCCATAGCACCGTTGTAGACACCCTTCTCAGCAGTCTGCATGCGCACCTTGACTAAGTCGAACGGGTGTCCCACAACTACAGCAAAGACACCACCTACGCCTCCAGCAACAAGCGCACGAAGCGACTGTACCGAAGATTTGGTCGCCTTCTTGACATCTTCTTTGAGCTCTTCCTTGGAGGGCAGCTTCTCAGCCACCTTCTCTGTGGTGGTAGACATGGCTCGTGCGAAGGTCTGGGTGTGTCTATGAGTGAGGAATTGCGCGCAGGAACGGTGCGCTGTAGCTCAGGGAAGCTTGAAGACACGTGGGCAAGGGACTGAGAGAGTGCTTGCAAGAAAGTAGAAGTCGAAAATGTTGTGTGAACTGGAAGAAAGTGACGGTTGTTTAGGCATGTGAGCTCCAGTTCTCCGGAGCTTGGCCCACGTCGACCAACCGAGCGAGGCCCGGCGGTGCGTGTGCCGAGGCAAATCACCTCCTCCAAAGCTCGAGACCGACAAGCTCACCTGCTCTGCAAGTCATCTTCCAGAAGACCGACGTTGGTCGGGCCCGCTTGCTCGAACTCTGCAAAAGCGATCATGCCCTGATTGATTGCGAGACAGCCAAAGGATATTCCCCGGATGATCGCCGCAGTCCCTGAACGCGGCTACGCGAAGCGCGTCAACAGATGCACCACCGACTCAACGGCCAACAAGCATGCAGCCATTGCCAGTCGGATACCTGAAAACAATTAGCTGAACTCGGCAGGTGTAAAGCTGGGTTGTGGCAAGTGCGCCAGTCATTACAGCATTGTTTAAACCTTGAACGGCGCCAGAACTTCCAGCATGTGAAAATCCGGGGCTCCACACTCCAGTTCTCACTACCACGATCATGACCTATGATCACAAAACACTTCCACTTACCGGCCGGGAGATATGTTGGTACTTTTCTACTTCGTCAATCACTCAAGAGCTGAGCTTGGAAGTAGCCCGACCCTCAACGCAACTGCACAGGCTGCCGCCGTGGATCCCAAAAGGTACACAAACCTGCCCTTAGATTCTCGACTCTGCAATGGTGTAGCTTTCAGTCAGCTTCCAAGAGACGTGCAATCCAATCAGGAGGTTCATGCACAACGACAATTATTTCTTATGAACATGCTTAGATATATGTGACTTCCTACAATCCTCGCTTCCGCCCGAGGTGTCAGTAACCATCAGCGAACGTCAGAAACCATATTGTCGTCTCAGCCGCTGAAAGTTATTCTGCAGCTCGAGTCTTATTCAATAAAGGGCCTGAAGAGGCATCTACCGGTCTTCATCACAGCACTGGTTCCAAACTGCGCAAGTGGAGCAATGTCAGTTGAAATGTCAGCACTACTGAGTAGAATACCTTGAAGATGTCCGCCAAGCGCTAGTTCAGGTTCTGGTCTGTTCTTCAGTGTAGTCGAAGCAGGAGCAAATAGGATCACGGATCGAATCTGCAGTCAGGAAGGGCACTGATTTAAACAGCATCACACGTGCTTCGGAAGGTCAGTACCTGAGAGACAGTGAGATGGACGAGCTAGCTGGGTATCCTTGCCATCGATGAGAGGGCATACGATTCCTGCGTCAATCATCCGAAGGGAGCTCTTAATGGGCCCATCGAGCTGGAGTGACAGCATTGGCTGGAAGGGCATGTTGGGGGCCATGTCCCAAGGTCGCTTAGGCTTATGGCGTAATTTGCCGACCGACATCGGCGGAACCCACGACATTGCGGATTTGACAAGTCGTCCTTGAGAGGTTGAGCTGATCCTCACCTTTAGTGATTGATTTTACTATATATAAGTTTTACACGAAGGGACGAACACAAGTCAATCCAACAGCGTTGGAATCTCCCACACCACCACTGGTGCAGGGCCCTCTTGGCTTAGTGGTAAAGCGTATCACTAGTATTACCCAGGTATGCAATGATAAGATCGCTAGTTCGATTCTGGCAGAGGGCATCTCTTTTTGTTCGCGAGTCGATTGTGCCGCTGATGTGTTGATCTTCCTGGTTGATTTTTGGCCCTGGCTGCGCTTGTTTCAGACCCTTGTGGGGAAGATCGCACGCGACTTGGCCAAGCGCAACATGTGCCGTGATCTCATCCGGAGTCCAACAGGTCTGCATCATATTTTACACGACACTTTGATGTTATTAACACGGCGTCTGCGAGACGCAAGCAGACTTTCCCTCTTTTTGTCTCTGACTACATCCTCAAGTCAATGTCCGTCGCGTTTGCACTGCCTTTCGCTCTCTTTCGCCGGTTAGATGAACACTGGAGTATGCCGAAATTGCGACTTGTTCATCCCCCAGCTCAATCTAGCAATTGAACCTAGGATGAAGGCCGCATGCTTCCGCTTCCGAGGCAACCACACGCACACCATCTGACGGCTGCAAGCAATTCCTGGCTCCACAAGCCGTTCGTTCACGTCATCCAATTTGACCATAGCCAGCTGCTGATGTGATCGATCAGCCGTACAGGAATGCGACCAAGGCTGGATATCCTCAGCAGCTGCTCTCGCATCAACCTCTCGTAAATGACCCACCTTTCCGTTCTTCCGAACCGTGGAGGATTTTCAAGACGCCTTCGCGACCTCAAACACGCTGGGAGCCTTCGCACAGGGGCTCCCGCACCGCCGTCTGCACCACCAAGAGGCTGAAAGTGAAAAATAGCTCGAGCTCATCAACATCCCGGGAAATTGCAAAGAGTCAACGAATCAAACGCAAAGTGTACCTGACTCTAGCCCGCCTCTAGTTCCCATTACGGAATGATGAACGATAGCACAGACCTTAGCGTGGCGCGCTGTGAAGGCACGCGAACGTTTCGAAGGACCATTGGCTGCGTCTGCCGTGTTTCCTTCAACCCTGCGTGCCTGCCCTGCCTGAGGCCGGTTCGCTCCTTCTCTCGCCCTCTCCCGTTCTTTCACCTTCACTGACCGTCCTCTCTGCGGCCAGGCTGTCGTGCTTCTTTCAAGCCCAGAGCGCGACTTCGGCACCACACTCTTTTACCAACAATTGTCACTCTTTATGTCTAGTACTTAGTTCACGATCAACATTCCACGCGCCGACGCGCCGAGCCCAGAGCCTATTGTACATTCCTTACAGCACAGCCCTCACTCCCTTGAGCCACTGCTGTAGTAAATATTTGACGATCCTTTGCGTTTGTACACAATACTACGTAATCGCAAAATCAAACCGAAAAGAGGTGGTGAATTGAACTCACTCACTTGACGCACGACTACACCGTCCCGCAAACGAATACGGCGCATAATTACACAACTCCAACTCCTCGGATCGATACTCGACGCGCCTTGGGAACAACATGGCGCACCAACACGGACACGCGCACCTTGCGCGCCGTCAACGCAACCAGCAAGAAGAGGACGATTCTACGGTGGTGGTCGTCTATGTCACGGCACCCAATACCTACACTGGCAACGTGAGGTGGATTACCGTAGCAGACAGCAAGCCTACCGACGGCCCAAAGACGCTCGTTCCGCCTGCCGTAGCGACAAGACCTTTCTCAACCGCAACGGACGATGATGATGATGACCGCACGACAACCGCAAGAGCCACAGCGACAGCTACATCGAGGAGACCCGCTTCTAGCACACAGAACACGGAGTCCGAGGTGGAGGAGACCTCGACCGCGAAATCGACGAAGGAGCAGTCTACTTTACTGGTCGCGACCAAGTCTCCTACTGCGTCTCATTCAGGCTCGCTGGTTGGCGCACTCGTGTCTGCCACCGCTTCTGCCACTGCTTCCGTTTCTGCGACTCCCACGTCCGGTGCCTCGGAGAGCGATGAGGGCATGTCTGGCGGTGCTAAGGCTGGTCTTGCTCTCGGTATCTTAGTTGGTGTAGCTGCCTTGCTTGCCGGCATTTTGTTCATGTACCGTCGCAAGAAGAATGCCATGGCTGCGGAGGACAAAAACGAGAAGTTTGGCATGCACGATGCACCTGCACCGATGCCACCCCAGGTTCCAATCGTCGCACCCGCCTCTGCTCCCAGCATTCGCACCAACCGTACCATGTCCACTGCGCCACGTCTCAGCCTCAGACCAGTCACTCAGTTTGACCCTACCTTCAATGAGCAGCGTAAGAGCGGAGGAAATCTGCTTACTGTTGCCGCCACCGCCGCACCTGCTGCGGCCGCAGCTGCTTCCCATGACGACCGCCCAGTCAGCGCCTGGGAACGTCGTGGAGCCGCCAACGCTGACCCCGTTGCCAACCCATTCAATGATCCTCAAACTCCCGCTCGCGGTCAAGCTCCAGGGAATCCCTTTGGTAATAGCGCTGCTGTTGACGCCGCGCATGCGAGCATCCCCGACTCTCCCCCTCAGACCACTCAGCATTCGGCTGCCCCAAGTACTGACCTTGACGCTCGTGTTAAGCCCCTTCCTGGTCCTGCTCCTGAAGTCGACGCAGTCGCGGTCGCTACTGCAATGTTAAATGTCCCCATGTCAGAGCACGAATTTCCTGCGCCTCCTAGCATCAACAACGCCGATGGTGTCCCGGCGAGCCCAGCTTGGACGGAAGATGCTCCCTCGTCGCCCGCTATGGGTACTCCAATGATTGCTGGCAATGCTGGCGCCGCGGTTGCCGCCGGTGCCGCCGGTGCCGCCGGTGCCATGGCTACTGGTCGTCCTAATGGTCCCCCTCCTGGTCCTAACAATGTCCACCGCATACAACTTGACTTTAAGCCTTCCATGGCTGATGAACTTGAGCTAAAGGCTGGGTCACTGGTTCGCATGCTCCACGAGTACGATGATGGATGGGCTCTTTGCATCAGCATGGACCGCACCCAGCAAGGTGTTGTTCCCAGAACCTGCTTGTCAAAGCACCCTGTCAAGCCCCGTACTGGACCACCTCGCCAAGGACCACCTCCTCCCCACATGCGCGGCCCACCCATTCGTTCCCCCATGGGTCCTGGTGGCATTCCACAACCTCGTCCAATGACTCCAACCGACGGTCGCAGCTCGCCTCACCCACCTGCTTTGTCACCCGCAAGCGGTCGCATGTCCCCCGGTCCTCGCTCCATGAGCCCTGGGCCTCGTCAAATGCCTCCTCATCATATGCAAGGCCCTCGCAACCGCGCGCATAGCAATGCTCCCTACCCGGGCTCCCCTCAGGGACGCGGTCGCTCGAACAGCAACGCGCCGTACGCCGGCCCTCCTCGCTCAATGTCTCCTGGCCCCTACGGAGGTGGCCCTATGGCGCCTCCACCCCAGATGGGTCGCCCAAGATCGAACTCCGCCGGTCAAGTCAGCGGCGCTCGTCGTGGACCCGCTCCAGGCCCTAGTCCGATGAACCCCAACGCCGGGCCTGTTCCAGCATCCATGAACAGTGCTATCCCTAGCAGGAAGCCGGTTCCTGGTCAGGCCTTGTAGACCCTGCCTAAGCGATCTTTCATGAGGGTTATGTGGAGCATTTTTGCGATTTCCTTTTGCGGTCAAATCACTCGCTTTCGTCGATATCTACCCTTTTGCTTACTTTCGATCTCCTGCATTGCGCCTGACAAGCTATCTATCCGCCTCTCTATGCAGCGGCGCATTGTAGACTTTTTACTTGCTTTCGGTGTTTATACCCAGGCCTGCGTCCGCTTCTGCGTCCTTGGTGACCTGGGAGTAGACCAGGTCGTTTCTCTAGTTGATAATGTCTTGAAGATATTGGGAGGTTTGCGGACTGTTACCTGTTCGCTGGGAAGGTCGGATAGGCTGGACATATTATGCACGACTCTTTGCTGCCCCGTTTGGTGGGCTTCTTTGGAAACTTTCTGAACTCTTGGGGCGGCCCTGAGATGATCGACGGACTGCATAGGTGATTAGGTAGAAATGTATAAGTTACTCCAGCATTTCTTCCACGCGTACTTGCATAGGTTGACGCACCGCTTTCCATTTTCGAGGTCCTGTCTTATGGTACATGGCTGCTTAGTGACCCGCCCACCGTCTTGAGGATATAAATCCTACCATGCCCTTATGTGCAACTTTCGATTCACTGCCCAAGTGTCGACTCGCATGATGTCGCTTAGTTTTAAATGCCCACACAAAGCCATACGGCATCCAATCACCTTGCGTGTCAAGAAGCCTCAAGCTGTTGAGGGTTTCGTTTTACCATCACTAGTCCAAGCTTCGGTGCGCCTACATGGCTGGGCGTGGTGGCGGTAGAGTGTAACCCAAAATTCCTCTTTATATGAGAAGACGTCTTCAAAGCTCTTTTTTCCATCGTTCTAAAAAAAATGTTCTCCAAGGTAGAACCTTTCGATCGCCAGTCAAGTTCGACATTCAGATGTGACCGTAAATGGTACGTCGACCTATCACGCTTTCGAAAGATCATCTTGGCTACATCTGCAAGGCACTCAACACTCTATAGGAACGACATTTATCTCCAATGCAGACAGTGAACACCAGACATGGTCAATCGAAGCCATCATTGCTCTAATAGCTTTGTGTGTGACCTTGCCGCTGTCTGGTCTTGGACTTCTACAAAAATATCGGCCACGACTTGTAAGGCTGACGCTAGACTTTGCAAAGCAGCAGAACCAGATGACTGTTCCAGAAGCCGGTAATACGCTGCATTTGCTGCAACGCAGAGTTGATCATATGCCGATGTGGACGCTGCAGACATTGAGATATGTATCCGATCTTACCAGACCGCGCTCATGGCTGGGTTGACATTACGGCTGCACGTCGATATCAACAGGAGAATTATACCTCTCTCGTGCGCATGCGGAAAGGGTCACGTGTACCGACAATCCAAAGGGACAGCACGCGCATGTAGGATTCGCCAAGCGCACCATCTTGTCCAAGGATCTCTCGAATTTGTCGCGGAGAGCGAGGATTAGTCTGAGTCTGAGGAGAGGAGAGCGGAGGAAGTAATGGAGCGAATATTTTTATACAAGACGCTTGACACCTGCAATGCTCGTCCCACACCATACGCCAAGCATGTCTACCCGATACGAAGTGCGAAGCTGATGCTATTTCAAAAATGGTGACATCCAGCGTCATAACCCAAGGGTCGGAACATGCTACCCTGCACTCTAGCTGATCTTTAATCTGCTCATCCTCGTGTCCAAGATCTGGCTTAGTCGACCTTGATAGACCTGTAGATCCTGAGAGTGAACAGCCAGCTGGCAAAGAAGCCGATTGTACCTGCACGATTTGTCAGTGTTGCTTACAGCCGAACAGGGATGTGACTTACCAGTCAAGACAAACACCAACAAACTCAACAGCGCCGAGTATCCCAGATACACCACTCCACTCGTCAGCGTCGAAAAGCTAACATCCTTAACCCAATAGAGCAAACAGCTTGCAAAGACATAAAACGCACTGGCCCCCGCAGTGAAGAAGCTACGCCACTGCCAATGATAATTCTCTGCACACAAGAGGAAGTAAATCATCAGCACCGTGACCGCCGCAGACGTGATAATCATCAGCCCAAAGCAAATGAACAAGAAGCCAAACATGTAGTACACCTTGCTGAACCAGATGCTGTTCATGATGAAATACAGCTCGACGAAGATGGCGCCAAACGGCAGCACGCCCGCGAGCGCCATGCTAGGCAAAGGGCGCAGGTATCCCCCAGCAGGCGGAATTTGGCGGGGGATCTGGTTTGTGCGGACGGGCGCCTCGATGGCTGATTGCTTGAAGCCGAGCCACGAGCCGGCGAAGCTGAGCGGAACGCTGATGATGAACCAGATGACGACGATGACGAGCATGGTGGTGAAGGGGACTGCGCCGGACGCGCCGCGGCCCCAGAGGAACAGGTTGAGGAAGAAGAACCATGCGAACACCACGACCGGGAGCGCAAACGGCGTGTAGAAGAAGCACAACTTCCACTTCTCGCCGTGGAAGAACTTGTAGGTCCGCGAGGAGACGTAGCCGCCGATGAAGCCGAAGAGGGTGTAGAAGATGATGATGACGGTGCCCAGGGCGCCGCGGTTGCTGGGGGAGAGAAAGCCGAGGAGCGCAAAGGCGATGGTCAGGGCTGTCATGGCGAAGAGCTGGGCGCCGTTGCCGAGCAAGACGGATAGGAACAGGGGGTTCTTTGGGGGACGGAAGACGTCGCCGTGCACCAGCTTCCAGCCCGAGTCCTCTGCGACGCCATCCTCGACGTCGCCATCTGCGCCGAAATCGTCGAGCGCGAATGCGTCCAGGCGGTTGTATCTAGCAATATCCTTCCTTAGCGTGCGCACCAAGATGGTGCTGACCATGCCAACGAGGAAGACGACGATGACGGCGGAGTTGATCAGAGAGAACCAGTGGATCTTCGGGTCGTACACGTGGAGGTACTTGTCCCAGCGTGTTGCGAATGGTGTAGGGCTGAGGCGCCAATACACACTGTACGTGAAATCCACCTTGTCGCCCTTGTCTTCGTTAAGAATGATGGGTGTCTGCGCGCTCTGGCACTCGGACTGCTTCGGGTCCTTCATCGAGTATGGGTCCACCAGAACACCGACAACGCGGTAGTTGTCCGGCCCTGCCTCGTGGTAGTCGATCACGATATCGTAGTGGTTATTGAAGATGGGTGAATCGCCGTCCAGCAGCCCAAGCGCGAATCCAGGACTGTAGAAGGGCAGGTCCGAGTTTGGATCCTTGAGCAGCTGCGCTGCTGGCAGTCCGTCTATCAGCCAGTTGATGTCGTAGCCCATCTTGATCTTGTTGTTCACAAACACAGCGTCCTTCGAGTTGTATTCCTGCGGCCCGCAGAGCGCCTTGCACGTCTCGTTGATACCCATCTTTAGCTCGAACGGGCTGTCTTGTATGCGGTCGCCGAACAATATGCTCCCCAAGCTCTCCCTGACGTATTTCGGTCCATCTTTCGGGCGGCAGAAGTGAAAGTCCTCGTGATAGTAGTCGAACGAGAATACGGATCGTAGCTTCGGGTCGTTCTGCGAGTCGGCGGGTGTCAGGTGGTTGACGAACAGCGGCACTGCATCGCCGTGCTTGTAGGATGTGGGCGCAGTTCCTGGGAAGTAGAATGCGGCCGCTGGCAATGGCGCGAACGCTAATAATGATGCTAGGACTGCGCCGGACGCAGATATATCGAGTCGCCGCATCGCAGTTGTCTATTTATCGCAGCTGATTTGGTGTTGGTGTCGCGCAGGTTGCTCCTACAATACGTTGCCTTCAGCTCAGCTTCAAGGCAGGCCGCGGAGACCACCGGAGGTGTGTGGAGATCCGTCAAATGATGAAGATATCCAATTTTATGCGTGTGGAAGTTGCTATAATGCTATGCAGGTAATAGGCAGCCTCCGGCGTGAGCTGGCTAGATTGGTGCGAATAGCAATGATGTTACTCAAAAGCTACCTGTCCCGAGCTCGACGTGACGAGTTCGCAAGGGTACGCGTCGGTCGCCAAGTAAAGGCCACCCGCCGCCACGATGCCTAACATTGGCACAGGGTCCAGTGTAACCAAACAAAGAGACCACGATACGAAAAGCAGACAATGGGATCGAATTTTCATGTATTGCACCTCGGATGCCCGTACTGATGCAGCAAGTCATATCTACATCAGTCATGATGAACCATACGCCCAAGCGAGACAGACCTCCACCTGATGCGGCATGCTGAATGAGCGCATGCCAGAAATTCCACGACGCGATGTGGTATCGAAGAAGTCAAGAACAAGAAACAACAATGACGCGTCCGCTTACACCAGACCGTCGTAGAGGGATAGCGCCGACACGATCGTCTCGTCGCGCTTGGAGCCTTCCTTGAACTCGGCCATGTCTAAGCTGCCATTCTCGTCCTTGTCCATCATCCGGAAGATCTTGCGCACACGCTTCTCGGGCGTGTCTTCGTCCTCGGGGAGCTTGACCATGGAGCCAACCTGATTCTGTCAGCACATGTCGTCCTACATCGTCTTGTCACACATACCATCTTGTAGATAGCTTCTACAATCGCCAGCATCTCCTCATAGCTGATCTTGCCGTCGCCGTCAATGTCGTATAGCTGGAATGCCCAGTCGAGCTTGTCCTCCATCTTTCCTCGACTTGTAACGCTGAGCGCGCAGATGAACTCTTTGAAGTCGATCGTGCCAGATTTGTCCGCGTCGAAGACATTAAACACGTAATCTGCAAACGACGATGGGTCCCCGAACGGGAAGAACTGCTTGTAGATCTTTTGAAACTCCTCCTTAGTGAGCATGCCGGATGGGCAGTCCTTCAGGAAACCTGCACTATGTCAACGACGCTCCAGCGGTCGAATTGAACACCGCGTACCCTTGTACCATTGCTGCAATTCCTTCTTGTCGAAGTGGGTGGCCTTCTGGAGATCGGCCAGCTCCTGCTGTGAGAGCTTACTCTGGCTGTAGATTTGTAGCATCAGCGTCTCACTCTCTAGTTTCATGTATTGCACAGCGCTCCTGGCGGACAGCTCCCTCCACAGCTCCCTCCACAGCTCGTTAACGGCATTGGCGAGCGCGACCAGCTGCGCAGACTTGTAGTGGGCGTGCTCCGGTTCGCTGCGGTTTATGTTCATCCTGTGGCGACGCGTAAACTTGAGCGGTGGGTGCTCAAGCAAGGGTATCTTTGGGGGATCGATTGGTATAGGAGGCGGCGACATGTAGTGGGCTGAGAGCGGTCGCGGTGTCCGTACTTGCGGGTGCAGCAATAGGCTACGCGCAATATTCGGCGAGACTGCGTGTTTTGTGTCCATTTGCTGGCCATGACGGACGTCGGTGGATCGTCTCGAGTCGGTTCTGCTGAGTGCGGACCATGTCGAGGTGAAGGGAAGGCGTAGCTGGGAGCTGAGGTGGTGGTCCGCGGTCGCCCCGCGAGGTGAATCAAGAAGGAAGATAGGACTTACGATTTACCCATGTCGGCGGACGAGGTCTAGAGGATAGTAGGAGAGGATAGCGAGGCGCGCGTGGGTGCGTTTTGGTGAGAAGGTGAGGTCCGCAGGCAGAAGTCAGGCGCAGCAGCAGAAGTGTGAATGCGGGTCAAGCTGTCGTGGCGGGGCGCTGCGTTTCTGGACCGCAGGAGCAATCGATTTGGTATGGCGGGGTGCAGGTGGGCAGACAGAGCGAGGCGCAGCAGCAACACGCAGGAACAGGTGCGGGAGGGTCTCGGAGTGATGCGAATGTTACAGGGACGAGGAGAACTGGGGATGCTACCGAGGGCAGCTGGTGCAGGTGAACGGTATATGGTGCTATGACGAATGAGCATGGGACTTATATTTAGCGGTCGACATGGCGTCAAGTTGGTAGAGGAGTCGCGGCACACGACGGAGACCCCGAGCCTCCACCCCACAGGACAGTCAGCGGCCTGCCCAATGGACTGTGACAGCGGAGCCTGGAGGAGCTCGATACACGTGCATACGCAACAGTGAGCTGCAGTGCTGTGAGACTCCCGAGGCACGACCAGCCATCCAGCGGACGGCATCTGGTGCTCACAGCGTTTTACTTACAACCCTGCGCCCACGCGACCCGTGGAAACTACCGTAGCTGCGCGTAAGTTGCCGCGCCGCATCAGCGCAGCAGTTCGTACATAAACAAATCATCACGTGCCATTCAAGGCTGTTTGTCAAGTAACTTTAGTTGGTCTGACGTCGTATTCTTAGCTCCCAGACCCTTGTCAAGCTTGTCGAGCTTGTTCGCACTATACAACGTGCTCGCAACCATGGACGACATCCTGCAGGCGCAGTTTGACCGGGTGGAGCAAGCATTGGGCACGCTGGTCGACTCCATCGCGTCCTACAATCCCAATCCGCAGGCCGCAATTGACTTGGTCGCCGCGGACGAGCAACTCAGTCACGGCCTTGACCAGCGTAAGCTCACCTCCCCATATTCCACGACCGGTACCTAACGCGCCCAGTCGCCAGACATCAAGCCAACTATGCGCGCCTCCAGTCCTTGCGCGCCGAGGCCGCCGCTCTCGAAGAGCAGCTCAAGTCCTCAGTCGCCACGCTAGCCACCCTTCGCAAAGAGCTCTCAGAAACGCCCGCGACCGTCTTTCCCTCCGACTCGCGCCCTGTCCCCTTTGACGAGCTGCTGCAGTACGCGCAAAGCATATCGCGCTACACCGTTCCACCAACCTTCCGCGAGCGCGCCACAGATGCAGAAGATGTCAGCAAGAATGTTGAGACAAAGGAGCTTGAAGCCCTCGACGCACCCGCCAGCGCACCAGCCACGAACGGCCTTAACACGCCCACAACCGTAACCGCGCCCGTCGAAGCACCGCTCGCCGCCGAAGCAGCAAAAGAAGGCGACGCACCCGCCGACGCCGCATCGCCCGCCGCAGTCCCAGAACTCTCCGCCTCGGAAGCAGAATGGCTGCAGAAACTCAAAAGCAGCGGCCACCCATGGACGCCCTGGCCCGACAGGGACAAAATCCTGAGAGGCAGTCTGTGGAAACTATACTGGTACCGCGAGAAGCAGAAGCGCAACATGGACGAGTTTGACATCGAGGCGCATGAGGAGGACTTGAGGAAGCAGTTTGCGGATGATCCTGAGGCGCCGATGCCTGAGGGACCGGCGGATGTGCAGCCAGAGCCGCAAGTCCAGGAACAGCGAGTTCAGCAGCCGCCGCCGCCGCAGGGAGCGCCTGCGGCCCCAGCGGCTGGTGGGTTTACGCTGTTCGATGATATGGAGTCTGATGAGGATTGAGACTTGGGGCGGAACACAGAGGAATAGGTCAAGAGCAGCGCAATGTATTCTGTGAAAGGGGTATCTATCTGAGCAACCAAACGCTAGCTAAGTAAAAAAAGACCAAGTAACTGAGTTAGCGGCCGTCAAGATCGTCATCATATCGAACATGTGTGTTTATGCGCGCTGAGCACCATCATAGACAGGCTGCTCCTGATGGTACGCATACTGCTGCTCCTCAGCAAAGGCAGTCGACTTCCAGACGGGGTTCCTTGCAATGATGATGACCGAGACGAATGATAGAGCATAGAAGACGGCGGAGAACCATTGCAAAACTTCTCGGCTCACCCTTGTGTAGTAGAAGGCGCTGCCCAGTTGCATGGCGTTTTGGGTAAGAATCCACACGGTGCTGAAGAGGATTCCAAAATGCAAGACGGTAACCCATATCATAAGGGACTGTTTGCGTGTCAGTTGCGAACACCGAAAGTACAACGGGGATCTTACAGTCTGAGCCATGCCCCTTTGCTTTAGGGACTTCACGGCGAGGATGGACAGGACGCCGGAGCCGATAACGCTTAGGATCTCAAATGCGTTGAACGAAAGGTCGATATACACGGTTGCAAAGAGGCTAGAAGGGTAATCCCAGTCATCGCCCCGGTGAGCGTACCAGTAGTAGTACTGGCAGAGCATGGCGGTAGTGGTAAGAAGCAGGACACCGAGGATGAGCAGGTCAATTCCAAAAACGACCTTGAAGACGGACAAGCTCTGACCAAGCTGTTTACGGAGCATGATGTTCAACAGGTAGAACACAACGTAAAGGTACAGCATGGTCTGAAGCCAAGAGAACACCAAAGTCGCAATGTTAGTGTCATAGGACGACTTTACATCGTTGAGTGCGTCGCAGGCGCTGAGGGTGCTCAGGACGACCTGAAAGATGTAGTTGCTGTAGGATGTCAGCTCTTGTGCATTGCACTTTGAGCGTTTGAGACTTACAGGACCGTGAAAAACAGAGCACCGGTGTAGGCCCAACCGATCAAGCGCTTGCCAGCTCCAGCTCTCTTACGCACGACGAACAAAGTGATGAAGATGCCGAGATAAACGGCGAGAAAGACCCAACCGCGAGCATATTGTGATAGGGCGTCGGGTGTTGTGTACCATGAGCTTTGGAAGCAGCTCGACGAGGAAGAGTAGCTCGAGCCGTACCTGCGCGCCATGTTGCTATTGTTGAATATCGCTGACGATCTTTGAGATGTGTTCGTGCGGCAGGAAGATGTCAATACAGCAGCCCCGTGGTGTCTTTATGTTTGCTTGAAATCTATTTCTGCACTGCCCACCTGCTGCAGCCTTCTCGTGTCGTTCATTTTGGTTTCCCAACTTGCAAGGGGCCTGACAGGCTGGGCTAACCGCAAGGGCGCTTTTCGAAGCTCCTGAGTGGTTCCACACGAGACTTCATGAAGGAAATTGACCGATGGTCAAGGCTGAGTAGGGCGCCTGACGGCCGCAGTTGAACTTCTCCAGGACATGATGCATCTGTTCCATGTTTTGTATAAATGCCAACGCTCTATGCGCGATCTGCGACGACCGGTGAGAGGCCTCATGATGCTGTTTTCGAGGTGTATACCGCATCCAGAGAGCCCAGCGAGGCTGTGTTCGTGAGGCCGGCCAGTCAAGAGAAGCAGGCCACCACCGTCCTAGCCGAGATTGGTGGGTCGCATAGAAGTAAGACGAGGTCGTGTCACGTCGTCGTGCAGAAGTTTGTTGGCAGTCCTGACTCGACTTGGAAGTGCAGATGCAGCCCTATGGTGTGGCGTGTGGCTGCTTCCCGCTGTGGCTCCGAAATCCATGGATGCAGCTTGAAATGCAGTTGCGGAGGCAGGTACGATCATGCGTCATCGCTGACCCTGGCCTCAATCTCACTACCGAACGACCACTTCACGGCCCTTTTCATCTTGTCCGCGGACCTCAGCGGATGTCAAAAGTCGCGTGCACCGCATAGAGTTTGAAGTTGGACTGCGATTCTTGTACTTCCTTGCCAATTCCTACTGGCGCAATATCCCGATGCTGTCGTCACACGGGTCCGCACACACCAGAGCTCGTGTCAAAGCTCCTTCATAACCCACATGACGGCCGCCTGATTCTTAAATCTTACACATCCCAGCAGTACTTTGGACGTCATTCAGAGTACTGAGGATGGCTACGAACGACACCGAACGGCGACCTTCGGTCATCGCACACGCCTTCGACGGGCTTTCGAACACACCACGGATTGAACGGGAAGGATCGTGGACACCAGAAGGCTCATCAGACATGTCAGACATTGACGGAGCTGCCCAATTGAAAGCGTCTTCAAAGAGCAATGCCGCGGGCAATCGCAGTGGAAACACGACAGCGATACCGTCTGATGGCAGCGAAGATGGGGCATACGACGACAAGGAGAAGGACGACAAGCACATAAAGAAGAGGAAGAGCATACAAGTTTTGATCGACGAGTCAGGAAAGAAGACCCAACACAGTCTCACAGCCGAAGATTTCCGAGAGATCATGCGTTCTGGCATGCAGAAGGAGGTGGAGAAGCTGAGCGGGAGGTCGAAAGCCAGACTTCGAGATCTGGTCTTCACCCGCCAATTCACGACGTTCGATCGTCAGAATCCGAGTGCGTCCCAATCGCCATTCCATGGATTCTTCACACTGTTCTGGATCGCTATGGCTCTACTACTCACGCGAATTGCCGCATGGAACTACAAAGAGGAAGGCTCTGTGTTCGGGAAGGCAGAAATACTGCACTTGATGGTCGATCGCGACCTGTTCGTCCTCCTCGCAACCGACGCAGCTATGTGTGCTGCCACTAGCTTCGGATTCTTCCTGCACAAGGCTATCGCCGCAGGCTATCTGTCCTGGAGTGGACCAGGATGGATCATACAGTCCGTGTGGCAGTTGTTCTTCACAGGCTTTGTCATCTTCTGGACATTCTGGCGGGAGTGGCCCTGGACGCACACAGTTTTCGTTGTTCTGCATGTGTTTGTGCTACTCATGAAGCAGCACGCGTACTCATTCTACAATGGTTACTGTAAGTTGAGGATTATCTTCCAAAGTCCCTCGCTGACCGGCCTCTAGTATCTCGTGTATACCGCAGGCGCAATCTGCTCGAACAGAAGCTCCGCCAGCTTGACGACCTAAACGCTCAACAAGGCCTCTCGCCAACTTCACCAAATACTGAAACGCTATCAGCGACCGGTGCGAAGTTTGCGGCTGACAACACGGTGACTCACCGGAAAAGCCGTGGTCCAAAATACTCGACCGATTTCTCTACAGAAGAGTCGCAGATTGCTTCAATTGGTCAGGCCATCGAGACCAATGAACCGCTGGACAGTGAGCAAATACAAACCTTCCATCGTATCCTAACAACCGAAGTCACAATACTGGACGAGGAGCTCCGTGGCAAGTGCTCGACGACCGACAACATGTATCCCAACAACCTGACTTTGTACAACTTCGCCGAATGGACGTGCTTGCCTACACTGGTCTATGACCTTGAGTACCCTCGTCAAGAGAAGACCAACTGGTGGTATGTGGCCGAGAAGACAGCGGCTACACTGGGTGTCATCTGGGTGATGATCGTCATCAGTCAAGCATACATCTATCCAGTTGTCGTCGAAACGACGCGACAGAAAGAGGCAGGTATGTCGCTCGACGAGCGGTGGAAAGAGTTTCCCTGGGTAGTCAGCGACATGCTGTTCCCCATGCTCCTCGAACAACTGCTATCCTGGTACGTCATCTGGGAATGCCTTCTCAATGTCCTTGCCGAGGTCACACGGTTTGCCGACCGTGGCTTTTACGGCGACTGGTGGAACAGCGTCAGTTTCGATCAGTACGCGCGCGACTGGAATAGGCCGGTCCACAACTTCCTCTTACGCCACGTCTACCACTCTTCGATCTCGTTCTTCCATCTGTCTAAGATGCAAGCTACATTTTTCACTTTCCTACTCAGCGCCATTGTGCATGAGGTTCTCATGTTCTGCATCTTCCATAAGGTCAGAGGGTATCTGTTCACGTTCCAGCTGACGCAACTCCCGCTTGCGGCATTCATGAAGACGAAGTTCATGAAAGAGAGGCACACTCTCGGAAACATCATCTTCTGGTTTGGACTGTTCATTGGACCTAGCGTGATCACTAGTCTGTATCTGATTGTGTAGGTAGACCTCGTGGCGTACGTATCAATAGATGCTTTGCAAAGATCGCTTGTCCAAGAGGCCTACCACGTGAGACTCCGATCTTTACGGGAAAACTCATTGACGACCAGCTCAAATTATTGACAAAGATGATGAATCTTGTGTGAAAACGTACATGATTGGGGAAGCATCTGGCTAACGGGTGGTACCAAAGCTCAGCGAGCGAGGGGTGCAGCCTAGTGCCCCACATTGGAGCTATGTCATTGCCAATCGCCAGGAACCGGCAGCAAACTGCAGGCGCGCCACACCTACGCGTTTGCTTCTTGTCCTTGCCGCCGACTTTGCTTTCATTTGGTAAAAACAATTTCAGCACTTTATACTCTCCTCGTTCAAGCTTAAGACACAAATCATGGCGTGCGTACACGTAGATGCGCCAGGTGAGGACCCCGCTCTGCCGCTCGCCCCGCAGCTGTATTTATATGTTGACAGAGCTTCGACCGCCTGGTCCAAACCAGTCTGTGTACCGAGAAGATTGTACACAGTGCTTCGACTCAATCGTTAGTAGCTCGGTACCATGCTCGCCTCAAAGCTGACGATCTAGGATGATCCTACTGGCCTCGATGTCTGCCTCTACTGCTTCAACGGCGGGTGCACTGCTGAGCGCAGCCACTCTATCCTCCATGTGTCAGGCAGCTCTCACCCTCTCGTTCTTAACATCAAGCGAGCCCGTAAGCAAGTCACTCGTGACTCAGAACCTCCAGCGAAAATGACGAAGCTCTCGATCGCCGCTGAGACCGAGACTGACCGCTACAACACTACAACAACCGTCAAATGCTACGAGTGCGGCGTCGACGAGGTGGATAAGAGCTCCGGGAAGCTTCCGCAGCTGGTCGACGCAGTTCTCAAGGCCAACACGTTCGCCAGGCAGGAGGAGGTGAAGGCTTGGGAGCAGGAGATGACGGCTTGCGAGCACACACTGTGTTTGGAGCAGCAAGAAGCGCGACAGATTGAGTCTGGTGCTCTTGGACACTGCTCCGAGTGTGAGCTCAATGAGAACTTGTGGCTTTGTTTAAGCTGTGGCAACCTCGGTTGTGGCCGACAACAGTTCGGTGGTATCGGTGGCAACTCACACGGGGTTGGACACACAAAGTCGACGGGGCACCCAGTTGCCGTCAAGCTGGGCTCTCTGACGGCCGACGGCACTGCAGACATCTACTGTTATGCTTGCGACGAGGAGCGAGTTGACCCGGAGCTACCAAACCACCTGGGGCACTGGGGCATCAACATCAAGGACCGCGTGAAGACCGAGAAGAGTTTGATTGAGATGCAAGTTGAGCAGAACCTGCGCTGGGAGTTTTCGATGACAACAGAAGATGGCAAGGAGTTGAAGCCTCTATTCGGTTCAGACTTCACTGGGCTCAAGAACCTCGGCAACAGCTGCTACCTTAACAGCACACTGCAAGCGCTGTTCGCGATCCCAGAGTTTAGGGACCGATACTATCTTCCAGAGCAAGGTCCGCCAGAAGCGGCGCTTCCTGCTGAAGATCTCGAAACGCAACTTCGAAAGATCGCCGATGGCTTGATCTCTGGGCGATACTCCAAGCCAGACAGCGACGTCATTGTCACTGAGGACATGCCTGAAGTTCCTCACCAGCGCGGGCTTGCACCTGCCATGCTCAAGCATCTGATCGGTCGAGGGCACGAAGAGTTCTCCACGATGCGACAACAGGATGCGTTTGAGCTGCTCTTGCATCTGCTCAAGCTAATCTCCAGGTCACAGCATGTTGCGCCCTTCAAAGATCCCGTCGATTCTTTCAGGTTCATCATGGAGCAGCGACTACAGTGCGTCAGCTGTAAGCGAGTCCGCTATCGATCAGACGAGCAGGAGAATATCTCTATCCCTGTCCCAATCCGGAGGGTTCCTAAGGAGGTGCAAATGGAGGCTACGGATAGTCAAGGCAAGGAGAAAGAGAAGGAAGAGTTCGAGCCTGTTACACTGAAGGAGTGCTTAGACATCTTCACTGCTGAAGAGATGGTGGAGCTTACCTGCGCTGCTTGCGGCAGTAAGGATGGCTTCACAAAGAGGAGCCTGTTCAAGACTTTCCCTTCGGTTCTGGCGGTAAATGCGCGCCGCTTCGAGATCGTAAACTGGGTGCCCACAAAGCAAGACGTTCCGGTCATCGTGGGAGACGAGAAGATCCCGTTCGATGCATACAAGTCGCCTGGTCTGCAGGATAACGAAGAGATCCTCCCTGATGACACGGACACAGGCAGCCCCTCCAGGTGGACGCCAAATGAGGGCGCGTTGTCTATGCTTGAGGCAATGGGCTTCCCTCGTGTACGATGCGAGAAAGCGCTGCATGCTACTGGCAACCAAGACCCAGAGGCAGCCTCAAACTGGCTCTTCGCGCACATGGAGGATCCTGACATCGACGACCCAGTTGATTTTAATGCTGGTAGCGGAGGCAGCTCTGGTGGTGCCGCAAGTACCATTGACCCAGGAAAGATCGAGCAGCTGGCCATGATGGGCTTTAATGCTCCACAAGCTCGACAGGCGCTGAAGGAGACTGGTGGGGATATGGAGCGAGCTGTAGAATGGCTGTTCAGTCATCCCGAGGCTGCCGGCGACTTCGGCGATGATGCAAGTGCAGAGGTGAGTCAACAAGACCAATTTGACAATATATAATCTAACATATACAGGCGTCTGCGACATCACAAGAGAAGTCAATCCCAGGAAGTGACAAGCTGCCAGCGAACTTTCAGCTGCAGTCCATTGTCTGTCACAAGGGCAGTTCTATTCACGCCGGACACTACGTTGCATTCGTTCGCAAGCAGCTACCTGACGAGCAAGACCCTGCATGGGTGCTCTTCAACGATGAGAAGGTTGCAAAAGCTGCTGATATCGACGAGATGAAGAAGTTTGCGTACGTGTATTTCTTCAGGCGTTTGTAAGAGGGTCGGTCTAGGTGCATTGGAGAGGCTAGCATAGCGGGAGCGGAGTTGGTTGCGATTGGCGCGTTTGGACATGTCAAACCAAAAGAGAGAAGTTACGGCGTATGATCATGAGCATCATAGAGTGGTTTGAAGCCAACCATGTCACGAATTTACGACTGTTATACAGCATTGAATGCCTGTTGTGCCGTGGTAGCTGCATCAGATTATGCATGTGATCATATCTGTGGTTCATCTGATAAGGAGAACTCACGGAGATGACGGTCGCCGCTCGATGAGTGGCTCTTGTCCGACGGATTAACCCCACATGCCAGAGCTTGGGCCAAGTCTATGACCGAGTTCGCCCCCGATAATCTACGTCTTTTCGCTCGATGCCCTCGACGTTCCATTACATCGACATCACCACCTACACCCGCGCTTTCACACATCGACTACCTTTTGCAACCAATTGATTGAAGCACTCAAAACAACCAAAAACACACATACGCACCTTTTCGCCATGTTCAGGAGAGTCGCCGTAGCAGTTCCCGCCCAGGCTGGCCGTGTGCTCGCAACCGCCGCCAGACCCAGTATCGTCTCGCCCCTCCGCACAGCAGCTCCCACAGTATCGGCGGCAGGAAGGCGGCAATACCACGAGAAAGATGAGTCGCACCTTTGCGCAACTCAGATGATGATTGAAGCGTGGCAAGCATCGGAACCGATTCCGAGCCGCAGCTCTCATCCGTCACTGGCGCCTCGTAAAGTAGGACGACCAGCTAACATTCGCAGCACTGCTCGATCACTACAGCAAGCCTCGCAATGTCGGTTCCATGTCGAAGACGGACACTGATGTCGGTACCGGTCTCGTCGGCGCTCCCGCATGCGGCGACGTCATGAAGCTGCAGATCCGTGTCGACCCCAACAACAACACTATCAGCGATGTCAAGTTCAAGACTTTCGGTTGCGGCAGCGCGATCGCCAGTTCGAGTTACCTGACAGAGCTTGTTCGTGGTATGACACTTGAGGATGCTGCAAGGATCAAGAACACAGAGATCGCAAAGGAGCTCTGCCTGCCGCCTGTCAAGCGTAAGCTTTCCAAATCCAAGACACATCTTGACAAAGTACTGACCGAGGAAGTCCACTGCTCCATGCTTGCTGAGGATGCTATCAAGTCCGCCATCTCCAACTACTACACAAAGAACCCTAAGGCCCGCGCCACAGACCTCGGCGGCAAGTCGGCGCCGCTGCCTAAGGTCGAGGTTGAGACTGTCTCGGCTACCGCGTGAACGATGGATGGAGGATGAAAGAAATTGTTATTGATACCAAGATGTGGAGCGACGCTGGATGTCGAAACGAAAGATGAAGTTGATGAGATGTTGAGCGATGTACAAAACCTACCTTGCGTGTTATCCGCATCACGCCTCTCGCTTCTCAGCTCTGGTTTGGCGTTATAGGCTCATCAGCGGAGCTGATAAATGAGTCGAAAGTACTTGAAACGCACACAAGTTGAATAAACAATTGAAAGAAAGATGCAATGCTGAAATGATGATCGAAAGTCAGAGCTTATAGGGTCGCACAATGAGAGTACCTTGATGACTACGGAGCGCTATCTGATAAGAGAAGTGAGTTTGAGCTTGCGAAATGCGGGAGCAGATGTTATATGAACGGCATACAATGAATGTGAATGTGCGGTGTGCCACGGTTGTGTGAGCTGAGTGTCACGCCACTTTCTGGTAAATTATCGGCAACGCCCAAGGATCGAGTAGAAGTAGTTGTGCGCCAGGCCAACCGACCTGGGCAGACCTCCGTTTAGGTGTGTGCCCGAGTAAGGAAAAGGCTTTAGCAACGCATGTTTTCCGACATGATTTAGTATAGTGATATGCCCTGCGACGACCTATTTCACTGGCAATCCAATTCTAATCTCGACAATGGACTCATTAAAGGCACGAGGAGCTGCATATTCACCAGCGATTTGATTGAGACCTGGACAGCCAGGAAAACTTCAGAAGCCTCTCATGACCCTCTTGAGCACAGCAGGGCCTTTACCTGAGTAGACATGACTCTTCTGGCGGAGCTGCACGCATGCGGCGCAGCTCCTTCATTTGGCGGGGTTGACCGTGTCAAATAACAATGAGACCACTGCCTTTTATATCCACTGCCCTGGTACGAGTCCTAAGCATTAACGACATCCGACCCGGACGCCCTTGCTACTTATTCGGTCAGCAATGGCAGAAGCATCAGATACACGAGACGAAAGAACCTATCACACAACACAATCTGCGTACATTCTGCCTAACGAGTAAGCTTTTAAACTTAGAGATCCGAAACTTACGCAGTAAAGGTCTAATTCAAATCGAGTGACCGCGAGCACCGCAGACTAGAAGCAACCGCCTCGCGCATCCGCTCACTTCTCGACGAGAGAATCGCCCACGCACCTCTTCGCCCGGCTTCTCTCCACAAAGTGATCGATATAGGCTGCGGCACAGGCGCCACAACTAACGAGCTCGGCACCACATACTCCAAAGCAAAGATTTGTGGCGTAGATCTGTCTCCCGTGCCTGCCCTCCGCCCAAAACTAGACAATATCGAATATCTTCAAGGCGACATCATGGAGCTTGCTGCCACGGCCACAGGCAACTGTCTGACAAAGGGAAGCTTTGACTACGTATTCTCGCGGTTCCTGATGGGTGGTATGACAGACTGGAAGAAGTACATCGACCTGTGTATCAGTCTGGCAGGACCTGGGGTAAGTCACGACCCTCCCAGGCTCATTCGAGTGTTGACGAGTATGCCCAGGCGTGGATCGAAATGCAAGAGCCGGACATGGCGCCCTTCTCGCTCCCTCCGTCCGGAGACACGTATGATGTGTATCCCAAGACTCCGAGCGTAGGAGATCTCAAGGCAGAGGCGAGAAGCTCTACACACGAGGACTCGGAATCCTGGCGCGTCGTCTGGCACAACATGATGCGGTCTCGCGGTCTCGAACCGCGAATCGGCACACTGTTAGGAAGGTATTTAGAGGACGCGGGCTTAGAAGATGTTCAGATCGAGCGGTATGTGCTTCCTTTTGGGACTTGGGAGGGCATGACAGAAGCACAGAGATGCATGGCTCCGATCCATGAAGCTTTCGTACGAGATGATGCTCCGGGCTTGATACGAAAGCTGGGAGGCGCGGGATCGATGAGCGACGAGGAGGTCAATACGGTCGTTCAAGATTTGAGGGCTTTTGTGGAGAGGTTTGACGGTAACAGGGAACATGGACGGATCTATGTCGTGTATGGAAGGAAACCACAAACTGGACGGCACGTATAGATGTTCAGAGTCAGCACATGGGTTTGCTTAAGTTTGCGCTCACTAGGCAAGTTTTTGCATGCTTTACTGCCTGTCTCCCACGGCAATGTGAACTCAATACTTGCGTTGAGGGTATAGGATAATTATCATTATGGTTGGCGATATCGTTGCCGTTCACACACGCTTCTATCTAAACAAAATCCGGGTATCTGGTGAAGGGATGGACCGGGTATATAACAAACAAAATGGTCCAGATGACAGGAAGATCGCTACGATGCATGCAAAAAGCCAAACGCGATGGGATGCAAGTGTACAGCTCCGGTACAGTGGTGGTGATAACAGCGCAATGGTGGGTCGACAATGGTGGTGGTTGTGTGCTGGCCTGAGCCGAGATTGCTCGGTTTCAGATGGTGTGGAGGTGGAGATGCAGGTCGTGAAGGCTGAGGGTGCGGAGGGCAGCCGTGCGCTGGCCCACCGAAATTTGCGCGTCGCGAACGCGCGCGTTGGATCCCGAAATCGATAATCCGCAACCATGCTGCAAGGCAGTTCAGAAATCGCTGGTAGCAGTCGCACAGCAGTCGCAGCATGGTCTTGACGCCTGCCAAAATCGGTCCGACTGGCAAGATGCGTCACAATTTGTCGCACTCGCACCTGCCATCGCCAGCAGCCGTCGTCTACCACGGCATCCATTTCGCCTTCTTGGGCAGCGGCAGCATATCCTTCCTTGGGATGAACCTCATCCAACCCTCCCTCTTTGTCTCCTTCTTCTCCGGCACCTGGCCCATATAGATGGCGTGACTTCTCCTGGCATTCTCCATTGCGAGCTCGTAGTGCTCTGGTGTGTCGTAGTCGATGGCGTGGTCAGGATTGTTCTCTGGTGTGTGGTCGCCGTGGTACCGTGCTGATGTGGTCTGGTACCCAAAGTCGCGTACCATATAGCCGTTAGGGAGAGCATTGGGCGGCATGGAGAAGTTTGAGACGCTGCTGGTCTCTGAGTTTGACATGATTGCGATAGAAATTTCGTGCGTATCGGTGTGTGGAGAGCAGGACGTGCAGACTTCGTGACGGACAAAGGATCGAAATGTGGTCGGCGGTGACTGTGGATGAAGAAAGGCTTGAAGGTTGATGCGGAATGCAGGCTTCCAGGTTAGTGTGAGTTTTATGTTTTGGAGCCGCACGATGACGCCCTTGCGCAGGTTCGCTGGACGATTTAGCCAGAATGTGGCGTTGGCGACAGCGAATGGCCAGTTAGCTCAGGGGGCCACCCTTCTAAATTGCTAAACACAAATCGTGGCTTCCCAGGTCCCGCCGCTTGCAGCTAGCTGATCGTCATTTGGGCACCAAATGGCTCTGTCTGGATCTCTGTACATGAACGTTTCGTGCATCGCATTCAAGCCTCTACGTCAGCTCAATTTACTCTAACCCCTCGTTCTGACGACAGCGCACAGCGACCCTAACGTCTGTGATGCGTCGCCAGCGTCCTGTCCAAGTTGAATGCTGCAGAGATCAATGCCAAATGGCTGAAAGCTTGTGGAGTGTTGCCCAGCTGTTCTCCAGAGCGCGCAATCTCCTCTGAGAAGATGTGTAGGTGGTTGCCGAAGCTGAGCATGTTCTCGAAGATGTTGACACCCCTAGTCATGGTCAGCTGTAAGTTGGCAAGAAGCAGGTCATACTCACTGTCTCAGATACTTGTCGTCGTAAGCGCCCGCCTGCTTTGCGTCAGTAATGGTACATCAAGGACTTTGAACGAACTCACCCGAGTAAGAGCTTCGACAAGCCAGAATGTGCACATGGAAAAAGCACCCTCGCGACCACCCACGCCATCGTCGCTCTTGACAGTGTTGTACCGGTAGACAAGACCTGTACTTGTGAGACCACCCTTTTCTGGAGCCTTCAGTATGAGGTCCAGGGTGCTGAGGAATCGTGGGTCAGTAGGTGCAATGAAGAACACGAGCGGTGCTATCAGTACAGCCGAGTCCAGCACGTCATTGGCTTCGTAGCTTTGTATGAAGCAGTTGAGCTCCTTGTTAAAGCCCTTATCCATGACCTCTTCGCAGATCTCGTCGCGTACTTTGTACCACTCTTGTCGACGCGGGCACGGAAAGCTTCGCTTGTCTGCGAGACGTAGTCCTCTGTCGATGGCGACCCACATCATGATCTTGCTGTAGACAAAGTTTTGCTTTTGCCCGCGAACTTCCCAGATCGACATATCTGATTCTTTCCAGATGCCGCAGACGTAATCCACGATCTCTCGTACACGGAGCCATTGGTCGTAGGTCACTGGTCTTCCAAAGCGGTTGAGCAGGTAGATGCCGTCCATGAGCTCTCCGTAGATGTCGAGTTGTGTATGGAAAGCAGCCCCATTGCCAATCCGGACTGGTCTGCTACCGCGGTATCCCTCTAGGTGGTCAAGCTCGATCTCTGGAATGTTCGTCTCTCCTTTGATTGTGAACATGATCGGTAAGGATCCGACTTTCCTTTCTTTTGCCTCGTCGATTCGCTGAAACATGTAGCTTGAGTAAGCTTCTGCCTCATAGCTGAAACCCATACGAAGAAAGATATAAATGGTGAACGACGAATCTCTGACCCAGGAGTAGCGGTAGTCCCAGTTGCGTGACCCTGTGGGTGTTGTCAGTAGCAGATTTAAGAACCAGCCAAAAATATACCTACCGCCAAAGTCTTCGGGTAATGAAAATGTCGGTGCAGCGACAATGGCCCCAGTAGGCTCGAAAATCAGCATCTTCAGGATGAACAGACTCCTGGTAACGACTTCGTCCCATCGGCCATTGTACTTGCTTCCGTTAATCCATCGATTCCAATACTTGACGGTATCCATCTGGACCTTGTCCAACAGGTTCGTGTCGATGTGATCCGGTTCGTGGTCGTCAGCATCCCTCAAGATGAAAGATACGGCTTGGCCTTCTGTCAAGCGGAAGCTGGTGGTGACTGCATTGCCGAGCTCGTTGCCCGGTGTCTTCATAAAGGACAGTCTAGGACAGGCTGTATCGTTTTCACCACAGTCAATGGTGGTGTTGAGTTGCAAAGACAAGTTCTTGGACTTGAACACAACTCTTTGATCATGTTCGCCTCCCTCGCCATGAATGAGAATCTCCGTCATATGCTTGTCCTGTGCGTAGTCTGTACGTTCGTGAGCATTGATCGCATTAATATTTCTCGTTCGACTTACTGAAGGCTGGGCAGACTTCCACATTCACATCGACCTCGCCTCGCATGCACTCGACTCTCCGTACCAGCCATTGCTTAAGATCAGATCGTTCAGGAACATCTCCAGTGTGCTTACTGGCGATGACTTTGGCATGATACTCAGCGTCCATACTCTTGTTGTTGGGTCTCGGCAAGAAATCGACGACGTTCATCACGCCCTCTTCCTTGAGATACCGCGTCTGGAGAACATTGCTTGCTGGAAGATAGTGTTGCTTTGTCGTGCAAAGATCATCATGCTTTGGGTTGATGATGAAGTGCCCGCCCTTATCCTTGTCAAGTATACGACAGAATACTGAGGGGGAGTCAAAGTTGGGCCAACACATGTAATCGAGGCCGCCATCCGTTGCAACCATGGCACATGTTCGAAGGTTTCCGATGAGTCCATAGTCCTCAATGGGCATGTATCCTGTAGCTGTCCGTCTGTCTGTAGGTCCCTGGCCACCTCCAGACGCCAATCTCTTTTTCTTTGGGTTGATCATGTCTTCGTCACTGCTTTCCTTCTTGGCTTGTCGTTGACTCTGGTCTCCGGATGATTCGGAGTTGTTGTCTTGGTCCTGGTGAGGGTGTGGTTGGAACGAATATCGTTCGCCTGGGCTGGCATTGGCCTCGTGTGACATCGACATGTCTGCTTGGTGGTGGTTGACTATTTTAGTCCACGGCTGGAGTGTTCGAAGGTGTGCCACATTGCTGGAAATGATACGCAATGACTTCGCGGATGTTGCGGGCACCGCGGATGGAGGTCGCAGCTGAGGTCATCAGTATGACGTCAAATATCGCGGCTGCTACTCCCTTGTTAGATCGGCATGCACGCGACAACTTCTACAGCCGGTTGCGGTAGCCGAACGAACCTCGTCTTATCGGTGATACATTGCTGCATTGCGCTTAGGACTACTCGCTAAAAGACATCAATAGACCCCACTTTTTCTCAGCCATGCTGAACCACAATGTCATAGAACAACACTTCACTTGGTTCATTGCCTTGGTTATAATTGCCGACCTTGAAGTAGCTCTTGGGGCTATCGAGCTGACCGGTGCTCATGACCTTCTTCTTCTCATTATCGATCTGTACGGTCAAATTGCCGCCTTCGTACCTCAAGTCGTATTCGAACCTCTTACCGACCTCAACGTGACCAACTTCAGTCATCTTCAAGCTGCTCACATCTGGAATCTGGGAAACACCAATGGTCAATACCCCCGCTTTGTTGTAGAAGAGCTCCGCTACGGGTTTCTTCGACAGACTGTCATCCACTTTCACTTGACCAACGACAGTTCCGTACTTTGACTCGTCCGGCCTAGGAACTGACAGCTTCACTCTGAGCGAGTTCACGCTGTTGCTTGGATCCCATGATCTGGGGGTTGATTCTCGTAGTTCCGTGCGGCAATGCTTACTGTTTGGGGTAGTTACGCATTGCGATCGGGAAGGCACTTTCATGACCAGTGCACCACAAGAGGAAGTGTAGAAAAAGTTGGGAGATTCCCAACCGTCGCATCCGACAAGCTTGGTCGAGAATATCTGATCGACCTTGCCAGAAGTGCCGGTCGGTAGTTGCAGGCTGAAAGACGCGAGGTTGAAGTTGCCACCGGGCGCGCAGAAAGAATCCTGATCACGAAGGCGTATATTGGAATGATCGTCTAAGGGTGCGGCAAACGCTTTCATAACGAGGAGTATGGAGATGCTCGTGATCGACAACTTCTGCGCCATGTTGATGACCGGAAAGCAGGAACGTAAAAGCGATGTGTATGTGTTGCTCGAGATGGGGCAATGTGACTTCTCTTCTTATCTCATCTCAATTCGGTGGCAGAAGCGGACTTCGCAATTGCTCATCTTCCATAACAAAACCACAACAACACAGTACAATAGCGTAGGAGTCGGACTTCCACAACTAAGCGCATGAGTAAGCACAGAGGTCGTCTTCTCATCCATTGTCAGCATGAGTAAGTCCGAAGTCATTTGTGTTGACAACACGGCCTCAATCGAGTAAAAGCTCTTGTAGGCGCTATGAGGGGATACAAGAGAACGAACTGCGTTTCTGCGACTCAAATAGCACCCCAACGTTCTGCGTAGCGGTCGTTTTGTGGATCGGTGTTCCGTTCGTACTCGCTTCGGTCAGCCACATACTGCGCAGTTTCTTCTCCAAATACTGCGCTCATCCAAGCAAATGTCAGGTCGATACCAGCAGAAATCCCAGAACTGGTCCAAAACTCATCGTCCACCACCCATCTCGCCTTAGTCACCCACTTGACCTGAGGATGCTTTTCCTTGACCTGGAGGCATTCGTAAGCGTTAATATAACGACAATTACAGTGATTGTGTACCTGGTTGAACGCCCTTTTGTTGGTTGTAGCTCTCCTGCCGTCCAGTGCCCCAGTCCTTGCTAGGATCTCACTTCCAGTGCAGACCGTCAGAATCCACTTGATATCTCCTCTTTGATCCTTCTGCGACGACGAGCTCAAGCCCAATGAAATCAAGAATTCCACCACTGGCTTCATGTTCTCGTCGCTCCTGTTACCCAGACCACCAGGGATAATCAAGACCTCCAGATCCTTGGGGGCCTCCTCGAATGTGTGTGTTGGCACGATCGATTGATTGAAGTAAGAGCCTCGTTCATCTTGCGCAGAATGCTGCGTTCCGACAGGGTCTCGTGTGGCGGCCAAGATAGACAGATTGAGAGTGTGTGAGTTTGAGAGTACATTGAGGGCGTCCAGTGGGCCACAGATGTCGAGAAGCTGAAAACCCGGAAAAAGAACGACACCGAAGTTCTTGGGTAGCTTGGTGGTAGACATGATGGGCGATGCTCGCTGTCGAGGAAAGGCCAACTGTACCTGGGTAGTGGACGGATGGCTTTCGATGCAAAGAACCTTATTGCAGAGCTTAGGTTTATGTTCTGCGATGAGTCGAGACAGACCTGAATACGAAAAGCGTGACTGGTCACCGAACGCCCCAGCACAACGGACACGACCCAGTTTGATGAAGGTAAGCTGTGAGGGTATTAGTCAGCGTTGGCGGGGTGGTCACTTCGGCGCACTTGGCAGGGCGTGGAAGACACCGCAAGTTGGACAAGCATGGTGAGTCACCCAAGACAATGGATTTGGGGACCTATTTCGAAAGGCATACTAATCAACGATGTGTCCCGAAAGGCGCCTCAGTCGTGCCCAGACTTCTAGACTACACCGTTCATGTGCACTCCTCGCTCATCTTGCTGTTGAACTGTGAGGAAGGCCGTCCTCGCCCTCTCGATACGTTCTTTTGTCAAGATGTAGCTGCTTGGCATGTCGCCTTTTTGCACCATCTGCGCTTGGACGGTGCTCAGGTCGTGACCAGCTTCCTCTGCAAGTAGCATGTCTACGACTGCCTTGCCGCAGAGCGTTGTGTTCGGCATACCATGACCAGTGTACCCGCCCGAAAGCCAAAGACCCTCACGGCCCGGAACCTTGCCTACCCAAGGATGATCATCGCGGCCTATATTGTGTCAGTAGCAGCCTCTCCAGGATAAAGGAGAAGATCTTACTGTAGCCCATGATACCTGTCCACTGCCCAACAGCCTCGAGCTCCTCCAATCCTTCTGTCTCTCCGTCGAGCTCAAGAACCTTCAGGAGAGCACCACGGAGATACTTTGCGGAGTCCTCGTCGATGATGCTGTCGTCCGAAACACCGATACTGGACATGTGACCCGCTCCGCGGCCGCCACCAAACATCAGATGCCCACGAGGGTTAGGAACGCCCTTGAATGGGCGCTGCACAAGATAGTCGTCGTTGTTCGCTGGCTGTCCCAGCGCTCCGACCATGCCATGCGAGTCTGGAAGAATTGTATTGCCCTTCGGGGGAAGAAGAGCTGACATCTCACCGCGCACGGGAACGATAAGATCGGCGAAATGAGGAAGGAGAGCTGATGTATAGCCATTGGTTGCCAGGATGACTTGCTTCGCGCTGATGGTGCCACGGTCGGTATGGAGGGTATGTTTGCCGTCTGCGGATGTGATTTCGTTGACGGGAGTGTTGGTCTGCAGATTCAGTTGCCCAGCCTTGACAAGCTGCTCCAAAATAAATGTGACAAGCTTGTAAGGCCATAGGCTTGCAGCACCTTGGCTGAGTGTAACTCCCACAGCATTGTGGGATACTCGGTGCTTCTTCAGCTCCTCCTTGTCACGAACGACCGTTACCAATTTACTCAATTCCGGGGCAACCATTTCAAGGTGTGCGATCTCCTTTTCAGCTTCAGCCATCACGTCTTCCGTCCAGAATGAGCGACATCCAGATACATCTCGCCATTCGCAGGGAACATTGTTTTTCTTGATGTATGATCGTACTTCATGGACGTTCTTCATTTCGAATGCGGCTACCTCGGCGCTACGGTCGAAGAGGAGCGGCTGGCAATGTCCGCCGTTCTAATCGGATTGCATCAGTATGAGGTTCTGCACATGGACCGGAACGGCAACCGTCACAGGGACATCAATGGCTATTGGGACAGCATGTCGCGAGGAAGGTGTCCCGACTCACCCTGCCTGTAGCTCCCCAGCATGCCTCTCTGGCCTCGAGAAGAACGACGCTCTTGCCCTTGGCCCTGTCATCCTCAGCCAGGTACCTAGCAGCCGATGTGCCTGTTATGCCGCTTCCCACGATGACAATATCTGCCTCGGCAGGGAGCTTCTCGGTGGTACGGTGTCCGAGCAGGAACTCATTAGGCTCGCTGTGCCAGAACGAGTTGGTAGAGGTAGGTGTCGGGAGCGTCGCGCGTTCGTGCTTCATGGTGTGAAAGCTGGCGACGGCTTGAGATGGTGAGTGTGGGGATGGAGGGGAAGACCGCAGGGAAGCCTATGCTGGATCAATGGCGATTTATATATTCCCCACCTTACCAAGGCGACTGCTGTATTGCAACTGTATGATTAATGGCTTGGACTCGCTCCTACTACTTGTGGGTTTTGCTATCTGGCGGCATTGAAACGAACTGGGTCTTCCACCTTCGGAGTAAAGCAACCCCTGCCGCGTACCCAAATTCAGGCTGACAATGCCGAGCCGTCCCTGATGCTTATCATGATGCGCATTCGTGACGCCGCAATACCGGAGATCCATTTCGAAGTCTGTGAGCTCTCGGGAGTGTTGCAGATGCACAGAAGGCCATGAAGGTACTCTGCGAGCGGTGAGGCGGGTGCCCTTGCGCCATGCGAGCAGCGACCTCGGCCGCCCAAGCTTCTGACCCAAGCAACATAGGGCTGACTATGTAAAAGAGGGTAGTGCAAGATTCAACGCACATGGCACAAAATCCATTTGAGCGTCTCATTCTGGACTTCTCCTCGTACAGAGCACTTCTTCTTTTCTGATTGATGATTGCGCGCGAAAACGCGACGAGAGGCTAACACCATCATCCGACACATGGAGACACGAATGCGCAATCGCAACGACGAGGACATTGATCTACACTAACAATCTAGTTTACAAACGCGCTTCAGTCATCATCATTATTCTTGACGGTCATGGATGGTACACCTTCCGAAGTGCAAAGGATCTGCGGAGCCATCCTTCGTTGAACGAGTGCCAGACTCGTTGCCACAACCTTTGTCCTTCGGTCACGACTTGCGCCGTTCTAGAGCACCTCTCGCAGTATCTCGGAAGGAGAAGCCATTGAAGAGCCAGTCATTCGAATGTCGTCCACGCCATGGATCACTTCCACCTGTAGACGTCCTACCGCTCTCCTGGAGACTCGGTCGCGGTGCCTTCGCGGAGGCTTGGGTAGTTGTCTGTTGCGAGACGTGACGAGCGTGACGAGCTTGCTGAGGTCGGCTCGCTGGTAGTTGTTCTGGCGGCAGAGCCATGGGCGACTCGGCTCGCTTTCGTATTGCTTCTGCGCGTGACCGGCTTCGTGAGCGTTCTCGGAGGCGCTCAGTGATGGCACCGAAGAAAGCACGCGAAGTCGGCGAGCTTGGTGCTGATGTGGGAGACATACGTCCGGAGGAGTCCACCGACTTCTGAGAGTCAATGGTGGAAGTCCTCACAGGTGGCGTTGGCTGGAAGCTTGACTGGTCGTGTGATACCATTATACTTGGGTGTTTATTGTACGAGAGCCAGTGTGTGTGTATTGCAATTGATAAGATACCTTTCGTAGCTGTTCAGGATCGCAGTCCACTGAATTGAATACGATGAAGACTTTGTCAGAAGGACAGATATGCGGCTCAAAGGACTGCATTTCAAGGACAATATATACAGCACACACACCCTTCCAGTCCGTTGCTCGTGTCCTGTGAACTTGTGAACTGCATCGCTAGCGCGCATCGTTGCTCAAATGAGGGTGTCGGTGACCACTCCCCTCATGCCTGCTCCGCAACCAATCACAGGCTCGGAAGCACCAACTGAACGCCTGCTTTGGTGGCTGTTTGGGCGCTCGCCCCAAAATCTCACCGACTCTGACATGCAGGTCGACGTTCTGGAGTGGGGCCGTGAATTGCAATCGAGCCGAACAACGCAGAGAGCCGAGACTTCATGCCTGAATTGGATTCGTTTGCGATGTAAGGCAAGCCAATTAAACTACCGCAGACGGGCAGCTGCCTCGAAACCAATGCCTTTGTGTTACCAAATGCGACTTGAGCAGTCGGACGCTCCCGCTGGGCCTGAGACACAGAGCAGGAACGTTCAGGTCTGCCGCTGGAGGGTTCATATCAGTGCATATCGTTTGTTGTTGACGCTGTGACGACGTCAATCTTGTTTATCTTAGATCTGTCACAAGATTGTCCTGCTGCACAGTCCTTGGCCTGCGCGGAGTTGCCGTGGTGCTCAGTGTACGAGTGAAGATCATGCGCGCCATTTGCCAAGTTGGTGTCCCGAAGGCCAGAACGCAGAGGACGGCGCAGCTCGCTTTGATTCAGGGACTCAAACAACATGTAGCCGAGATGCATCCTGCTGCACTGGAGCTATTTCGCAGGCAAAAGAGGAGCTTGCCGTTGCAAAGCCCAAAGATCGATACTATCTCAGGCGTGCAAAAAGCAAAATAAACGACTGTTGCATTCTCCGGGACTCGAACCCGGGCCAATTGCTTGGAAGGCAATTATGATACCCTTTCACCAAGAATGCTTGCGTTACTTTGATGGATGGATCCTGATTGAGCTGCAATATATTGCTAGTTGTCATTACTGCAGTGAGAGCTTGAAGGTGCCTTTGGCTAGGTCTAACGCCCCACATGCCCTGTCTCACTCCACTCCTCTTACACTTGGACCTCAATACTAACGAATCAACAGCACCTTGGGATGGCGTCGCTTCAGTCCATTTGATTCCGTTCAGGTATCACGCTCTTCTCTTTTGTCTCCCTCCTGCCTCGCTCTATCTGCTTTGTCCTTGTCCTGTCTGGCCTCATGCCCGCTTTTCGAGTCCTTCCCTGCAACAGTCCCAGCGTCTCCAATCGCTTCTGCATTGTTCCAGTATACTACCATGCCATTCAAGGCATGCGGATGCATCTCAAACCCCCTCAGCTTGACTACGTCCCTCTTTGCCAGCCAATTTTGTCCCAGTCTGTTACACTCATCCAGCTTCTCTCGCTTCTCCTCGCTCTGCGCATATGCCCCGTAGTCATTCAGAATCTCGTTGCCGACATACAGCACTGGATCCTTGTCTCTCAAAAAAATAGGCAGGAGTAGATACCAATCCACGAATGGGCTGAAGACGAAGGATTGTGGCGTGATGCGTGTAGTTATGTCGTTGACGCAGACGTTGACCGAGAGGAGGGAGAGAAAGTCATGATCGAGAGACGTGAAGGCAGGTTCTTGCGCGTAGAGTTTCACCTCTGTGCTCGACTGTCGGACTGTGGCTGGTTAATGATCTTGAGCCGTGTCTGTGGGATAGGAGCACAACTCACGATAAGAGATGACACCCATGAAGAGAACCAGCTGCCACATAGCCCTATGTCTATGCTCCCAGTCGCGACTGAAGCTGCCAATACCGATACACACAGCATCAGTCACGTTCTTCTCCGCTTTCGCCAACACATCTACGAGGTGCTTCGCGCAAGCTGTGGTTTCCCACTTCCGAGTGCGATTCTGGAAATCTTGAAGCAGCTTCTCAGCTGTAAGGCCTTGCACTATGGCCGTAGGCATGGAGCCTGCTTGTGCATTGTTCCTGCTGCCCTTGCCTTTCTTCTTGCCGTTGTCGACAGAAAGATTCGAAAGGCCATGGGTGATGACTGTCCAGCCATCCTCAGTGTCGATTTGTTGGCGCTTCACACGTCCGCGGCCGCCCATGTTCAGAAGATTGGTATCTGGGCGTTCAAGAAAACATCATCGTTGGCGAGTCATGTTCACTCAAGCCATTGTCGTAATCATGAATTCGTGTGTTCTGTGGTCGGCGATTGACGCGAAACTTTCACGTGCAGAAGTCCGGCGGGGCCCCCGATCGAAGGTGGGGCGGATCTCGGACTTCAATTGTGGGGCTATCGAACTCGAGATCTGTATCGACTTTTGCATTCCGGATCCCTGCATCTCAGAACTCCATGTCAAGCGCCTTTTCCCTTGTCCGCGGGCTTGGATGTGAAAGCTCTGCAAGGCGAGCCTTTCCTGTTCCTCATTACTTGTGGGGTAAATATTTTTCAACGGGGCAACGATTGTAGCTTCGCCATCTGAAAGTCTTATTTTACTGCTAACGGCGACATTGAGCCGATGGCGCGTATGCCTAGTCTTGCGCACAGCTCACATCACTTGTGAAGTGATGTTGACGTTCTAAGGAAGTGGTTTGGTTACGAGAACTATGGGTATCATGATCGTGCTGAGCTACTGCTCATCGCATACTATGGCGGAAGAGAAATCGAGTGGATGCACATTGCAGGTGGGCTCAGAACATCTGCCTGTTCCTCATCTCAACAGGCAGGAATACCATCATCAAAGCCGAGAGCCAGATACCACCGGCACCGAGCCAAAGAATACCAGAGCTCTGGTCTGCCAGCAGTTGAGCACCGGCGTAAGGCGCGACGATACCTGCAATGCGTCCCAAGCATGAGAGCATACCGCTGACACTACCACGGTATTCAGTATCGAAGAGTTCGGGCGCCGAAGCGTAGAGAACGGCATTGAAATACTACAACGTTTGTTAGTGATATTCTGGGCAGAGTCGTTGCGTGGGACTTACGGTTTGCATGATGTACTCGAGCGCGTTCAGACCAACGTATCCAGCAGTGTTTTTAACCTGCGTGTACATGGCCATCGACAGACCCTGCATTGCAGCAGAGAATACCAGCGACCATTTCCTACCAAGCAACGGCATCTGAATAGAGAACAGAGCAAGGGCAGCACCGATGATACCAGGAGCATAGATGATCAGGTACTGCTGGTATGTATCGACAACTGATCCACGGCCATCGCTGACGTTGTTTCGCAGTAGGATAAGGGGCAAGAAGTTTCCCGCCAGATTGAACGACCAGTAGTCTCCCATATAGGCAACGCCCAGCAGGACGAAGATGAAGCAGGAGAGCTTCTTGGTGAAGACGCCCTTCAGACGCGTGACCTCTTTGCCAGCATTTGCGAAGACCTGCTTATTCTTCTCCTTTCGCGACATATTGGTCGCCTTCTCCTCATGTACGACGCCATCCATGGCATCAATCGCGGCAAAGTGCTCGAGAGTCAATGTAGGTGCCGGCGCCTTGTTGAACTTGGCGATCTTGTGCAGAACTTCGATAGCTTCGGCCTCCTTGCCTCTGCTGAGCAAGAATTTGGGTGACTCGTGAAAGGTAAAAACGAAGTATCGGAGGAAGAAAATGACAAGCGTCACAACGCCAAGAATGATTAGGTTGTAACGCCATCCCATGTTGCTGCCGACTGTGCAGCAGGCTTCTCCATTCGGAACAGCCTTGCAGGACGGAAATGGGACCGGCGCGCAACGCCACTTGGCCGTAGTACCGAGAGCGACAGCAGAGGCGAAAACGACACCAATTGGCTGCCACATGGACAGAAGAGCGACGAAGTAACGGCGCTTCTGCGGCAAGAATTCGAGAGCAATGGTGGCATCGATGGGAATGTTACCACCCAAACCGAGTGATGCCAGGAAGTAGATCCCACAAATGGCACCATAGTTGTACTTGGGAGCGGCCTAGGTTGATGTTAGATAATGCGTCGAAAAGTATTCTGAGCGAGTGCTTACCAAAAGCAAGCCGAAGATTGAGGTAATCAAACAGGTTAGGTTGAACGCCCACTTCCTGCCAATGATGTCGACAGCAAGGCCAAAACCGAGCGCACCGATTGCAAGACCGGCGTTAGCACAGGTGAAGATGAGTCCAGTCTGGCTGTCTGGTACATTCATCTCCTGGTAGATAGCCGAAGACGCGAGACCAACACCCTATTAAATTTAGCAGACGTTTTCAGATTTGATGGCATTATCGCACCTGAGACCAAGCCAGGTCCAAGAAGTAACCGAAACCGCAGAGGAACCAGATACAAATCTGATACCTGCCCAGACCGAACTTATCGAGCTCGACGTTGATGAGTGCAGCTTTCTTCTCGAAGGTGTTCATGGGCTTTGTCGCCGTGCCGCGAAGAATGGCGTTGAACGACAAGTCCTCAGACGAAGCTGCCTCGACATCGTTGTAGATTGGGACCTGAACACCGCCATCTGGGTATCCAACAGAGCCCTTCTTCTCGTCTGCGCGGACAAATTCGTCGGAGGTGTGAGAAACCATTGTGAGTGAACCTCGGTGTAAGGGAGAGAGTCACAACAATGGAATGAGATTGAGTCGCGTGTTTCTGGTTGCGCAGGACCGCACGGCTGGGTATTATACTTGCACCTTATGAGCAGGGCAACGGTTTGCTAGCCCAGCCAGCCAGCCGCGGGACTCACGCGTTCGGATCTACGCGACAGTAGCTGCGATCTCTTGGTGGGGTGTTGGTTAGGCTGCTGGTACTAAAGCCTGTAGCTCACGTCCAAGACGGCAGGAGCGAAGCTGATTGGCTGACGTCACAATCGTGACGACAGAGAAGTAATTCGCGTTACGCAGAATCGCCTGGCTTTGTCTGTTCGAAAGCAGTCGGCTTCACCGTGCCGTGGCGTTAAAAGAGTTTGCACAGTTGAAAAACGGTTACGGCACTAGTTCACTGACTCCAACGGTCGTTCTTAGACAAGAGGCAAAGTACACCAGGAATGCAGTAGTCGTGACGAGAACGGCTTTAGCGCGGCAGGCGCGATTATTACCGCATGTCCAATGTTTCTTTCAGGTTCGCCTTCAGCATTGCCATCGTCGGCTTTAGCCTAGCCAGTACGTACTAAATGGTCACACATTATTTTATTGTCAGCTGGAGCTGGTCTTGGTCAAGCCGTGGCAGTCAACGCTGAGGTGACTGCGCTAAACGGCTGTGTAACTCCACACGTTCCTATCCAAGTGCTCTGATAATGCGTGATGATGTCCGTTCCCCAAGCACTGATAGTTAATCACACCGCCTTACGCGCCCATGGTTGTGGGAACCCTTGCAATCGCATGGAATGATCCTCCCGTTGCATATGCGCGACGCGCCACGTCGTCAGAAAAAGGATATCTTCCTTGCAAAGCGCAAACAATCACCCGGCCGACTTGCAGTGTGCGTTGAGCCAAGGTTGCAGAAACTGTAGGACGACGGCGCACAACACAGGTGCACACTTTTGCTCGTATGGGCATCTGCCAGTGTATCACTTCTTCCGGGCCCCTCTTGCTGTCTTGGACGATGCTGTCCTTGCTTGACTGGCCGCCGTGGGCGCATCGAATGTCGTCGTTGCTCGTTTCTTCGTGGGTTTCGTTGATGCTTCGTTCTCGTTCTCCTTGTCGGCTTTCCTCTTCAGAGATGTATTTGACTGCGAGCGAGTTTTTGTGACCGTCTGAATGGCTTTGACGGTTCTGTTCATTGTAAACGCACTAGCTGTCTCTTCTGGAGGAGTCGGTGGGCGTTCCAGGTCGTCGGCGGCCGTTGGATTAGGTGCACTTGCGGAAGGCTCGGTAGCATGACTGCGTTGCTGCGCTACCCACCTAAGCAAGCTGGCTTCGGCCTCAGGATCTTCCTCGTCGTCTTCCTCGCCCTGGTTGAGCATGGCATCCGCCATCTCGCCTGCGATGTCATCTCCAGCATCCTTGCCTGTAGCCATCCTCATGGCAAAGTCTAGCAGTTGTTGTGAATCCATGCCGCTCAGCGGGCCACCAGCTTCGGCCAGGCGGCTTTGCAACGCAGCCATCAATGCGTTGGGATCAATGTCCAACTCGTCTTCCTGTGGGCCGTCGTCTTCTGCATCAATCTCGGAAGGCGAGGACGCTGGCTCTTTTATGTCGATGGCAGCCGCTATGAGCTTCTGTTCCATCACGGCTTGCACTGTTGGTGACTGAGGTGGAGAGCCTTTGGCCCACTTCGGTGTATTCTTGAGCTTCTGCCTCCAATCTTGCAGCACTGTATAGGTCTCTGCATTCTCATCAAGCAGCTTGGGCTGTGATCCACGGTTGGCTTGCGAGCGCCAGACAATAGGTGACATTCCCAGCGCTGCTGCCTCTGTATCTCCTAGGATTCGTTGCCTTTTCTTGCTCTGGCTAGGCTTTACGTGCCTCTTTCTCTTCTCCCCTGTTTTCGGTCCTTTGCTGTCCTGAACCTGAAAGACAGCATCGTCGTAGCCATCTGAAGCGTACTCGAGGTCGTTGAAATAGTCGAATCTATCCCAGTCTTCAGCAGCGTCCTCGTCCGCATAGGTTGTAGGCGGCGGAGACGCTACGGCGTGCTCTGCCAGATCATCGGCCGCAATGAACTCCTCCTCCACGTAGAACCATTCCTCTCCGTAGTCCGAGTAGTCGTCGCCGTAGTCGCTCATAGTGGGCCCCGTGCAGCAGACTGCATGCAGAGATGTTTGCGTCGCACAAAGGCGAGATGCGTGTGCAAACGGCCGCGATCGGTGCCGCCTAAATTCGACGTCGGTAAATATTCGAGTGCGCGCAACCGTGATGTCGAAGTGTACGATGGTCGAGTCGGCGTCGTTGTTGTAGGTTGGATGATCAGACATGATCGCGCGTGAAAACACCGTCACAAACAGGGTCCAACCTGTCATACGGCTGCCCCGAAGCTCACTGTCACCATCGCCTCACACGACATGTACTTGACTAATGCGCGTAAGTACATGCAGCTCTCATATGTCGCACGTGAACCGCAACACTCATCTTCACTTTCACTTTCTCTGGTTTCCTGCCTAATCGAGCGCGTCGTGACTTCCCTCATCACGCTAAGCTGCTCGGATGTGCGGTAATGGGCGGTTTAAGCGTACAGCCGCGGCTTACCCCAGGTTCTCCAAAGAACGCGGCCTTGTCCCGCACATGCACAACAATGTTCTTTTGTAGCTTCTAATCCAAGCCAATTTACTCCTCCCTGCTCCTCGCAATACCGCCGTGATCATGCGTGCTCTTCGAAAGTCAACTCACCTCTCGCGCCAGCTCCTGGCTGTCAATGGTACACGCTTCAACTCTACAACAGCTCCAGCTGCTAAAGCCTTGACTTCCGTACTAATTGCCAACCGAGGAGAGATTGCACTGTAAGAGACTTCACAGCTTGAACATACCCAGCTGACCCGTTTTAGTCGTGTTGGCCGCACAGCTTCAGAATACGGCGTACGGACCACGACCCTCTACACCGATCCAGATGCTCGTTCACAGCATGCGCTCAGCTCTCCCTTCGCTGTCAATCTCGGCGACCCTTCTGCATACCTTGATGGAGATAGAATAATACAAATTGCCAAAGAGCGGGGATGTCAGGGTATACATCCTGGATATGGGTTTGTAAGACACCTTGAAGGCTCGATATCATAGCATAGGTCGCTGATGCCAAAGGCAGTTGAGCGAGAATCCACACTTTGCAAAGAAATGCGCGGAGGCTGGTATAACTTTCATAGGACCGCCAGCTTCCGCCATCGAAGCTATGGGCAGCAAGAGGTATGCATGTCCGAACATCGCTGCTCAAAGTACCTGACAAGTGTTCCTCAGTGAGTCCAAAAACATCATGACCAATGCTGGCGTCCCCTGTGTTCCTGGCTACCACGGCGCCGAGCAAGATCCCGAACACTTGAAGAACGAAGCAGCCAAGATTGGCTACCCGGTCTTGCTCAAAGCTGTGAAGGGGGGAGGCGGCAAAGGAATGCGAATCGTCAACACTGAGCAAGAGTTCTTTGACCAACTCTCATCAGCAAAGGGCGAAGCTCAAAACTCCTTCGGCGACGAAGTCATGCTTGTCGAGAAGTACATCACCACACCGCGACACATTGAGGTTCAAGTCTTTGCAGATCGTCACGGCAACTGTGTGGCGCTCGGCGAGCGTGACTGCAGTATTCAGCGCCGTCATCAGAAAATCTTGGAAGAATCGCCTGCGCCTCATCTCCCTGAGGAGATCCGTCAAGACCTCTGGGAGAAGGCTAGGCAAGCCGCTCTTGCAGTTGGCTATGAGGGCGCTGGTACTGTCGAGTTCATCTTTGATAACGATACCGGCGAATTCTTCTTCATGGAGATGAACACACGACTACAGGTCGAACACCCTGTGACCGAGATGGTCACTGGCACAGATCTGGTCCACTGGCAACTCATCGTGGCGGAAGGTGGTCGTCTGCCACTCACACAACAAGAGATCGAAGAGAGAATAAAGGAACGTGGCCATGCCATCGAGGCACGAATCTACGCTGAGAACCCTGACATGAACTTCATCCCTGACTCTGGCCTCCTCCTCCACCTGCGCACGCCGACACCGACACCAACCGTACGTATCGATTCCGGTTTCGTTGCGGGTGATGAAGTATCCTCCCACTACGACCCTATGATCTCGAAGTTGATCGTTCAGGGACCCACAAGAGAGGCTGCTATCCAGAAGCTACGAACAGCTCTCGAGCAGTACGAGGTCGCTGGTCCTGTCACCAATATTGAGTTCATCAAGAAGATGTGTGTCAGCCCAGACTTCGTTGCCGGCTCAGTCGAGACCGGTTACATTCAGAAACATCACGCAGAGCTTTTCACACCTACTCGCCCGGCGCCAGAGGTATTTGCGCAAGCCGCGCTCGGTTTGGCTCTCCAGGAGGTTGCTTCTAGTAGATCTGATCCTTTCTCTGGCCCACCCATCTCTGCTGCCGGCTTCGGTGTTGGGTTCCAGCAGCGCAAGTTCGATCTAGTAGAAGTATCTGCTGATGGCAAGGGTGACATCACAAGTACACCTGTTACGATTCATCAGACCGCGCCATCAAAATTCGACGTCACAGTTGGCTCAGAAACATACGCCAACGTCACAAGTACTTTCAGTCTGTCCAACAACACACTTACTACATATTACCCGCACACCCGTCTATCTACAACGTTCATTCGCGACGAGGACCGCCTGACGTTGTTCCAGCAAGGCAAGCAATATCGACTCCAGCTTGCTATGCCTAAGTGGGCAGAGAAGGCACTTGGTATCAAGGACGTAACGAACAGCATTCTTGCACCTATGCCTTGCAAAGTTCTCCGCGTAGAGGTCGAGGAGGGCCAACAGGTGAAGAAAGACCAGCCCCTCGTGGTCATCGAGAGTATGAAAATGGAGACCGTGATCAGAAGTCCAATGGATGGTGTAGTCAAGAAGATTGTGCATGGAAGAGGCGTAAGTGGCTCCACTTCCCTGCTCGAACTGAACGAAAGCCATGCTAACATTCGTTGCAGGATCTCTGCAAGGCTGGTACCGCCCTTGTCGAATTCGAAGATACTGAAGGAACCTTATGATCTTTTGCATGATAGCTTCGAGCAGAACAGAAGAAAGATGTCATACTACCTAATGCTGGGCTGCACTTGCCAAAGTGGTACATCTCCCCTTACCAGTAAGACCGAACGGCTGTTCGATTGGAACCATCGAGGCGCCCGGGTTATAGAACCCGAACCTTCAAGGTTTTGCGTTACTCACATACGTTCTCAATGACTGTGAGAGGAGCGGAAAGCCCGGCGAGCAAGAGGGCCGCTATGTGCAGACTGATCGTCTCACTGCGTTCTTCGTGATTGTGTTCGTTGAGAGTGATGCAAGTCGCGCAGTTCGAAAGCCAGTGGAAGCTTCAGCGATGTTAGAGTGACAAAAGTCAGCGTGGGCTGTTCAATTGTAGACAACGTACCTCTGGTTACTCTTTCCAGCCAGATGTCGTTGACCGCCTCTAAGGCTCTTACGTGTCTCGCCTGCGCTCTCACATGGCCGCCCGAGTCCTGCAACCGCTGCTCCTACACATACCTCAAGCTACCGGACCTGGCTCTCTACAGGCGTATGGCAGGTCCTTAGATGATGCTGAGCATCGAGAGGAATGTGTACCAATAGTCATGAACATTATAGACAGAGATTGAAATGTCCCATCGACCGGATGTTTGATTCAGCGATAGAACACTCGAATACAAGGTAGTCGCTGTCTATCAGCAGACCTCCGGCTCGGAAGCTTCGCCATACCAAACGGGCCGGTCTTTGGACGTCGGGCAAGCTGACCGTTGTGCGAGAGACCTGTGTTCGAACCACAGAGTGTCCAATCCTTTTGCTCTGATTGCCGTTGCATTGTATATCTTGGTGAAATCCATGAAGATCTCGGGAGAGGACCGTGTGCAAGGGATCAGGCTGGCTCGATGGTCAATCAGACGTCGTGTGCTACCCTCAATGTTATAAAGCAGGAGTGTGGGCTACCCAAGTCAAACAACTGTGGTTGAAGTTTCCTTCGCTGAGTGGGAGAGGAGCCTATCTCTGTCTGTGATCAGCTTTTAGCAAGGACATCAGAGAGCATATAGTCAGAAGCTGCGTAGGGGAAATTGGAGAAGGGGTACTGCGAGGTAAATGATGTTTTGATTGCAGTGATGAACTCCGTGGCTGCCTGTTACTTGTTGCGACGCTGGCAGCTGAGTTCCCCTCTTTGGAAGTCGATTGCATAGTCCGCGAGCTTGCGGCTCTAGCCATGCGACTTCAAGCAATGCCCATGGCATATTGGTTCTGGCTGTAAGCAAGAAAGAGCCAAGAAGCATATCAATTAATGGACTATGAATGAGCTTGGGATCTCGAGGTTCGGGACCCAGAACATTAGTTGTTCGATAGCGCTCGCTACTGTACCCTCGGTACCTGCTAGCTACATGGTCAGAGGTTCATTGCTTGATACACTTGAGTACACTAAGAATCCCAGTCCTTGCGATTCGATGTAAGCATAGTCGAGCCAGTCAAGATCTGCGTACTGTCTATCTCCTCACTGCACACCAGCACACTTGGCCGCTAATTCGGCCTGATAGTCTCGCCGCGGGCTGCCAGAACAAGAAGACGACTCTGCTCCAAGAATAGAGCTCATAGTGGAGTACGTTCGGTGGGCCAACGAAGAAACGCAGCTGCAACCACCAACGAATAACGATCGTAAACGCACCCACTTTGACCTCTGACTGAAACAACAGCCACTGTATCCACCACTCACAGCAAAAGGAGTCCGACGTACACTTGTCTAGAACGCTGCGGCAGTTCGTAGCCGTCCCTCGAGAAGATGGGTCCACAGCTCGAGCGTCCTTGAGTGGCTGTCGACCTGCAGCGGGCAACACACGCCGAGTCCCAGATTGATGAGGTTTGTGCCCACAAATCGACGCGTCAACTCACCCTGATCTCGTTACTTATCCACCAATTGTCTGGGGTTCTGATCTGATCAACACCCGGAAGGATTCCATCTGGCAAGGGCACAGAACGGAAGCAGGGAAAGCAGCTGCGTCACAGACTTCAGAGAGACCACGGAAGTGAGGCGTGATTGACGGAAGCGTGCGGGGTTTGTAGATGAAGTGAGTTGGCCGCGGTGCTGGGCAGGATGTCCCGGCTGTCTCAAAGTATGCAGGGGTGGATGAGGTGATAAAATTGCTTTTCGGCTCGTGGTAATCAGAGATTTGCCCGATCGCATTCCTCTTGTCGGTCTTGACCATGTGCGCATCAACGAAGGAAGCAGTGTTGGCGAGGCAGGTATCACTGCCGATGTGATGTCCAGGGCACAGACCCATGGATCATGCTGGTAGAGCAACTTCCCTAGCGACTCTGGAGCGAATACAACCCTGCATTGACGTGGAACGATGATCCAAACGTTCTGACAGCGTTCATAAGACGTTGGGCATCCATTGCTGCCTCAACGTTAGCAAGTCATCAAGCTCGCCTTGCGTTCCGTAGCGAAGTGTTCGAGGATCGTGGGCTCGGGCTTCAGGATCGACCTAACTGCCGGAGGTCCAGGAGTTAAGAGATAGAGCCTCAGAGATTGCACGCAAAGCTGTCCGTAAGCAGCTCATTTCGAAACTCTGCCTGTGCCAATGCGTTCCAAAATTGATCACGATCTTGCTCTGTGGCACCGAAATCAGGTTGCAATGTGGATATTCTGGAATCTCTTTCGAGGATTCTGCTATACCAGGAAGGTCCTTGCGTGAGAATCGAAACTACAGGTTTGACTGACCAGACGCACCCAGTAGAGGAGCTGCGTCTGAATCAAACCACGTCTGTCGCACGACTCGAACTTGACAGCGGCTCTGGGAAGCCCGGTCTTGTACATGAAGATGAGGCGGATGCTTGTCTGAGCTTACGTTCGACGTTTGGCATGTTGCTTGACATGATCTGAAACTGGGACACTAAAACATTCTCGAACATCTGTCAGCGTTTCAAGGAAGCTTCGGCACTCAGATCTACCGGTATCGGCATCCTGGGCGCGTGTCGCGGTGTATTGCAACACCGCCTTTTGCCTTTTGTCGAGTCGCGAAGCCGTGGGGCGGTGTGTTCGACCTTCAGGTACCGTGCAGCTTTGACCGGAAGGCTAGTCGCGTCAACGCGCACTTGCGCCCTCATCGTAGTTCGGCACGGAAATAATGAGATGCTGAGGAACACCACAGACTGTTGCAGCGGTGATACAAGTGGACACAAGGCGCGTGGAGTGAGGATCTGGGTTGCATTGATTGTTGACTGCAGTGTTCTGGGCGTGGAACATGCCGTAAAAGGGGAGCATACATCGTGTTTCGCAAGAAGACAGCCGCAAGAAGGTTGTGGTAGTCGTGTAGACTATGGACTGTGCTTTTGCTGATATGGGTACTGGACGCCTCGAGCAGCCCTGCTCGTATCTTTCCCTGGTTGTCATAACGGCAGGCGCGATCCCACGAAAATGCAAGTTCAGTGCGCACAACTTGCACGCGTGCGAGCCAGATATGATGCAATCAAGCGCCGTGCGCGCGACGGATCTGGGTGGGACTCGCAAAGCGCGTGCCCTATCGTGGAATAATGAATCGTGTCCGTGAGAATGAGTCGTGTTTCCATCCCACATGTACCGAAATGAAGGTGTGGGCGAGCACTTGCCAGGGCTGTCCTTCTAGCGTCCTTCTAGAAGGCCGCTAAATTGGCGAAACGTGCACAGAGGCTAGTGCGGTCATAGATCACGAGCTCAAGTTGACGGTGGTGTGTTACCAGGCGACGAACGCAAGCCACTGCGAAGTAGTGTGTATGCGTTAAATGCAGCCGCTCAAGGCGCGTTAGTCCAACGTTATAGTCTAATTTGCTTTATGCAAATCTGATCGACCAGCACTGCACAATTAGGCTGATTGGGTTAGGAGTGATTCGGCAACTTCGGTTCGCACAAGCTCGAATTGTGAGCAATGAGCATTCGCTCACGCCGAAAGATACAAGCATGGAGAAAAGGGTGGCTCGAAAGGAGCTAGTTGAAGCCACAGAAAGAGCTGAAGTCTTGTGATTCGATGTTAGTATCGCTGCCTTTGGGCAAAGACTGTGGAAAAGAACGCAGTGTCCAATGCAGATAACGCCATAACGTCGCTGTCGAGTACCATCGAACCACAAAGACTACTTTTGTGTGCATTATTGTTACTGAATAAATAGCCTGAGACGGTGGAACCTCTATCAAACTGCCATAATGAACAACGTCCCAATGTGTGCCATCTTTAAAAAACTTTTTCCTCAAAATTACTGCCAGCGACGGTCATGACCTTCGAATCTGGAAATGCCTATGCTACGAAGCCGACATCGTCATGCTTGTTTGACTAGGTACCACAACGTTGTACTGATGATGGACGGGGACGTAGGCAGCAGGAAGTGCAACACAAGTGATACAGCCCTGTTGAATACACAATTGGTAAACTTGCGTCGACTCGTCATATCAACAAGAGAGGCAGTCTGAAGGTACTCATTGGTTCCGCATAGAAGACCGGTTACATCGAATGTTTGCTTTTACTGTGATCCACAAAGAACGAGTGCCGAAGCAAAGCAACAATGATCAGCGCTCTATGGCGCTGATCTGAGCTGGGTGACCCCGTGTTCAAAAATCAGCGTAAGGTCGAAGTCATGCCGACAAGAGTGAGGCATGGAACAGGGCCTGGAACCTCAAGATTGAAGAGGACGGCCCGGCAACTTCGTCCCCACGCTGCAGAGGATCGGTGCTGACATCATGGAGAGTCAAACCATCACAGATGAGCTGCAAGAATCAGCCCATGTTCCCCCAAATGTCCGCTCAAATCAGATTTGTCGAATTAACTCTTGTTGTTGGAGACCCCTCCGGAGGCTGGCTCATCCTTGTCGCACCACCCGCTGCTGACTGGGATGGCACGACCTTTGTATCAAGATAGAAGCCGGCAAAGAGCAAGTTTGGTGTCGAACCAATCAAGAAATTCCTACCACCTGTCACCATTGGCGCTTATGCAATAACGCTGGGAAGAAGTCTCGGTTGCGCAGTGTACGATTTCAAAGCAAATGAGGAGCATCTTTTCGTCGACTTCGAATCCGAATCGTGAGACAGGTGGCGCTGTGACAGTTCGCAAGTGCGATCGAGGTGCACATCCTTGGGCTCGTGTTCGGATCATCAGCCCCGTCAGGAACTGCAGCTGCTCCACCTGCCAGCCACCCTGCCCAAGCCCTGCGAAACAAGGGCATGTGATGCCAAAGAACGGCATGGGCAATCACCCTCGAGGTTTGCGGGAAGCCAGGTCGAGGGTGCCTGAAGGCGATCTTCAAGCCAAAGCCGCTGCCTGTTGCTCACAATATGCTGACTCGACAATTGTGTAGGATTTGTAGAGAGAGTTGAATCTGATGTAAGGCAGCACAAGATTCCAGCTGCAACAGCAAGGTCATCGTAGTCTCTAGACGTATGGTAACATCGCGGAAGACTAGTGAAGGTACACTGATTGCCTCCAAGCTTTTGGCAATCGGTGGCCTACAACCAGGTTCGTCTGCTATGCTAGAAACTGGCTGAATAGACATAGTTGCTTTGAGCGTGAAGACCAGAAGCGGAGCTCTGTCGTGCTTTTGCTTGTTTTGGACAGCAGTGAATAATAAGACCTTAGCTCTCATGCTCAAAGTGTGGCTTGTTGTGAAGGTTGTTGCCGATCGATGTCCGATCTTCTCGTGCGCGACTCATGGATGCGAAGACACTCTGCAATTCAGCCAATGGAAATCTGTGGAGCAGGCGGAAAATCTCTGCTCGTCCAAACTTCCTGTGTTTGCGTCGAGTTGCGCAAATTTGTGACCAGCGTGAACGACTGCGAGTTCATACAAATCGGGACATGCGGTCAAAAATTCGTATTCGCGATGTAATCTTTGCAGGCATGGCTGCGGGACGACTCGGGATGCATGGATAACAGCGGCACACCCTTGCCCTGTTTGCGATCGACCACCGTTGTTACAAAAGCTGTATCCCTGTCGTACGCTAGGGACAAATGGATTGGGTAGCAAGTGCAAAAGCTGGCAAAGCGACAGGTCTCTTTCTTCACCCGTGATTAGGTCAGTAGAGCCTGTGCAGATGCAAATGTTGCAAACTAGACATACTGGTCCGGACTGCTTGTAGGATAACGGGCCGTTGACATTAGGAGCTAAAGTTGATGCTGACGACCATATGACCTTGCGCGGGCGGGTGTCTTCCGTTGCTATATATTCCGCGGCAGAGACAGCTCGATGAGGCATCACAGGTGACCGTTGTCGTTATGCACGTCGCCGCCTGCCTGTTTCTGGGCAACCGTCTGGCTGCAGGTCGCGACAGACTGAATGTGGATGCGCACTGAACAGCAGCTCGATACAGAATAGCGACAGACCGACAACGGAAGGCCGTAATGTTCACATGCGCTGAGGGTTCGATTCAGAATAGTGTAGCTGTGAGCGCACGTAAGCAAAACGACCTGAGTGTCATTTGGGAGCGAGGTCGTGAGCACAGTTGGCGTTGAAATAGGGTTCTGTCTCCCTGGTCGACCAGCAAGGCCAGCGCTGCCCTCAGGGTTTCTCCGCACCCCGCTGCGAACGACTCGCTCGGAAGATTACAGTTTGGACAGGTCAAGGTCCCATGTCACGATCGCATCCAGGGTGCGTCGTGCTCTCAACCATAGTTCGGCTTGACGTACCTGTCGCAAATCCTTCTCGAAGCACGTCAACCACAGTTTTGAGGAGTTCTGTTTATGGATGGGCCGCGTGTCGTGTCTCAAAATTTTGCGGACCATGCTGCATGAGAGTGCCGTCACAATCAGGTTTGAGACGTGCTCAAGGCGGAGCGCATTGCAATTTACAAACAATGCCGAAGCAGGCGAAGCAATCGCACCGATGCTGTCCTTCAAGGACGACCTCCGGCGCTGCTGCAACACTGGATAGCCGTCACGACTGCCCAAATGGTCTCTCGCCCGTCGTGCCTGTATAGTAAGTCGACAGTCGTGTTCCAGCATAAACTGGCAATCTTATTCGAATTAGCAGTCCAAAGCAGCGATACATGGGCCCACCGCAGTGAGTCTCGGTGCAAGCAGGGCTACGCAACCTGGGCCCCATTGCATTGATGAAGGCCCGTGATGGGCCGTGATGGGGCCCCTTGGAGGATCGTGGTGACGCTCTGGGATGTTTCGGCGATATGGCCCCGCGATCTTGAAGGTGCCAGGGCCGATCAGGTGGTGATTCTCGAGCAATGGGAGCTTGCTGGGCAGCCTGGCCTCATCCCGTCTCCCGAGAGCCATTTCCGCGACCACTGCATCGCGTGGGCGATCCGGCTCTAAGGCTGCATAAAGCAACAAGCGGGCATGCCTCGGCCAATAGAGTCATGTTGGGCAACGTTGAAAGACGAGATGCTTGTGAGCCGTTTTGGGCGCCTACTCACCGGCGGCGCCAGCCAATGATGGCGCACTCGGTGGGCCGCTGGCTTAGTGGTGCAACTGCCAAACGGTGCGCTAGAGACTCGAAGCAGATATTACACACACGGTAGAACTGTGGGAAAACCGCCACACGTCGAATGACGCGTCGAATCAGCGGCGGGCGGTGCGCAGGTTGGGGCGTGTGCGCGCAGAAGATAGTAATGTGCTGCAGGGGCGAAATTGGAGACGCATAAGCAGCAGGTGCAATGGATTAAAACGTCGCATTTTATCTATAGCAGCGCTGCAATATAGGGACGAGGGCGTCGAGGCGAGGGCCCGCCGCGAACCTTGGGACGGAGGCTGCTGCTTGTCACCTTGTTTACCTGATTACCCTAGCGCGACAGCGGCAGGTGCTATCGAGTAGCGAGCGAGTGGCAGTGGCGGTGGTACTCTAACGAGCTTGTCAGTTGCTCCTTCCTGCGCTGGCCCAGTCTGGCTGCAACTGCCGCCTGCTTGCTTTGTATGAACCGTGGTAGAGACGAAAAAGCCCCACTGCCAATGCTGTCGTCGCTGTCGTCGCCTGCTCCACCACGCCAGCGATCTGACTCTGCGCTGCTCATCTTGCTCACCGCACTCGGCTGCTTCAGCCGCAGACTCGCGCGACAGGTCGTCAGGTTCGCAGCGAGCACCACTCGCAGGCGGCGGTAGCTTGCACAACGTTGTCGTGTATTCACCGGCGATCCCTGATCCCGGCGCACGCATCCGCGGGCTGGCGCTCTCAAAACAGCACCACGGCCGGGCGTGCATTAGCGGTTTGAGGACGTTTATTTCACGGCCACCTCGGCGCACTGGCTCGCACTGGCATTGTTCAGCTCGCTGCCCGGGCCTCTGCTGCTGCGCGTGAAATTGCAGGCCAGCGCTACTGCACTTCACTCCTAACCCTCGTCGGCCGGCGCGCACGCACCAACGCTCCCGGCATCCTTCGACCTCCAGCGCGCTCACAGAGTCAACATGTCGCTGTCGCATGCCCCAGATAGGGCCCGGAAGTATAAGGAAGAGCCGGCGCCTGTAGCGTCGCAGAAGATGGTGAGTTGACTCTGCTTCCCTGCCCTCTCTTTCACGCACACACTCGCTTCGCCGCAACCCTGCGATCGGCCCTTCTGCACTGGCACCCTCGACCGTTGGAGTTTGAGCTTTCGCGCGCGCCCACAGCCGTGATCCGTCGCTGTCACCGCTCCTGTTGGCTTCATCGTCGTTCCTTTTGCAGCCTGCAGCAGCCTCTGCACGCCGCATCCACACGCTTGCACTTCCCCCAGCCAGCGCTGCCAGCCCAACCCAGCCCGCGCGCCCTCAGCCTACATGGTATGCCTCCCCCGAGTTCCCGCCAAGCGGTCCTGGTACGCGCTCCGAGGCTGGTAGCCTGGTAGCATGTAGCAGGGCTGCGACCCAAGTTCGAAGTTCCCAGACCACACCCCCTGTCAGGCCCTGTCGCACCTCTGCTGGACGCCTGGTCGCGCTGCTTTCTCTCCGCCGCGTCTTGTCACTCAAGGCAATGCAGCGGAACCCCTGCGAGGTGCTTGACCTCCGCTCCCACCGCTCGTCCGCCCTCTGTGTTGTCAACGTCGCGGCTTTGGCTGGTAGTCGCGCAGTGCTAGCCTGCCCTTCCTGTCCTATAACTAAACCCTACCGTCCTGTCTCTTTCCAGACCCTGCTCCTCGCCTAAGAACATCGCCGCCTTGCACATCGGCGCGCATCACTGCCTGCTGCCCCGCATCCCGGCCTCTTGAGCTTGAGCTTCTTGTTCTTGTACCTTGCACCGCTCATTTGTTTGTCCTGCACCGCAGCCTGCCGAGTCTACTTTTCCAATTGTTTGCGCAAGCACCGTTGCTGACCGCATTCGCTAAACAGCATCACCCCCACTCGACCCAGGGCCTGCCGCCGCCTAACCACCACCCTCACCACCCGCAGCACCCCCGACCTGGTCAAGTGCAGCAACATCACCACCACCAGCCGCACCCCAGCTCTCCTCATCAGCCTCCACCGCAACAGAGCCCAGCTCAAGGTCACTACCCCTCACCTCACCCATCTCAGTCTCAAGGGCCACCACCCCACCAATCGCCGTACGTGCAGCAGATCCAGGGACCACCACCGCCGCAGCAGCAAGAGGTCCCCTATTACCAGGCGCACCCTAGTCCTTACAGCACCAATAGTGCGCCGAGTAACTATTCATCATCAGGTATGTGCAGTATGTCCTTTCCAATTCGGACTACAATACGCGTCCGAAGTTACGCGTTGAACGCGTCTATCTGCTGGAAAACAAAGAATCCGAATATCTCTAACATCAAACAGAAACACCTGAGCTCATGGCCGCCGCAACCATGAACCGGACGGCGTTCCCCCCAATCTCGTACCACACTCCTCAGTCTAACTCTCCTGCTTCTGTTCAGTCACCACAGCATGATCAGCATGGAAGGCCAATCTACGGTCAGGCGCCTAGCCAGATGCCTCAGTCGATGTATTACACACCATACGGGTCTGCGCCAGTGCAGCAGCAGTCGCCTTACAACCAGCACCCTTCCTCGACTCCACAGCAGCCCATGGCATCGAACCCTCTTTTGATGTCACACCAGCAAGGCCAGCACATGCAGCACCCTCACCAGCCTCATCCTCGCACCCCAGGCATGACTGGAAGCCCGAAGCCGCAAATGTCACAAACACCTCTGCAGCGCCCTCCGTCAGGTCTCGGCCCACCGCAGCAGCAGCCTCAGGCTCCCCCAGTAGGCACGCCAAACATGCACCAAGCTCCTCCGGGTCCTGGTGTCAACCCAAATGCTGCACCTGGTCCTATTCCTGCTACAACTCCTCTCGTTGTTCGACAAGACCAGAACGGTGTTCAGTGGATTGCTTTTGAGTACTCCCGCGACCGTGTCAAGATGGAGTACACTATTCGATGCGACGTGGAGTCGATCAACGTCGATGAGCTTCCTCCGGACTTCAAGACTGAGAACTGCGTTTACCCCCGCGCGTGCTGCGCGAAGGACTCGTACAAGGGCAACCGTCTGCACTACGAGACTGAATGCAACACTGTTGGATGGGCACTGGCACAACTGAACCCCTGCCTGAGGGGCAAGCGCGGTCTCATTCAGCGCGCTGTCGACAGCTGGCGAAACAGCAACCAGGACCCTCGCCTTAGGAGTCGTCGCGTCAGGCGCCAGGCGAAGATGACCACACGAAAGGCACAGGCTAACACACACGGTGCACACATGGCTGGTCCAGGTGGCCCAGGAGCACCTGGTGTCCCCAACTCAGCACCCTTAGCAGCACCTCGCCAGTCGAACATGATGGGTGGACCGCAGATGCACCACCACCACGATCATCCAGGAGGACCACAAGGAGGATCGGAAGATGTTAGCGGTATGTTTCACCAGATGAGTTGATGTGTTAAGCGCAGTTTTTGGATGTTTAATGATACCTTTGTCCTTTCTGCACTGCATGTATATTACACACTCCTTGATGTAATACCCCTTCGGAGTAGCTGCCCTATGCTTGTACGCAATCCTTGTATACACCCCCGCAGATGCACACATGTTTGGTTTAGCGCAGAGGACAGGTAGATCATGGCTTATGGAACGTGCAAGCTAATTTCTCTCTGTTTGCAGGCAATGATTACTCAGAGGCACACACGCACCACCACCAAGCCCCGAACGGGACACAGTCTCCGAGCGACGTACGGCAAACGCAGAACTTCTATCCCACGTTCCCTCCGGGTGAATCAATGGCAAGCTCCAGCGGCTTACCGCCTACTCACGAGGACATGAAGTACCCGCCTCCTCCGCCACATGCAGCTGGCGTGCCGGTTTCGAAGCAGCAAGAGCAAGATGAAGAGGAGAGAAAGCTAGCTATGTTTGGCGACCTACCTGAGTCGAAGCGCCGCAAGTTCATCCTTGTCGACGATGCGCAACGCGGTACTCGAGTGCGCGTACGAGTTACTCTCGACACGGTCAAGATGGAGGAGATGCCCGACTCGTACCGCAAGTCGAACTCTGTTTTCCCTCGCAGCTATTTCGCCATGCAAATGACCTCGCCACCAGCGAGTCCGCGAGGCAGCAAGGTCTTCGCAGACGAGCCTGACGTTGAAAGCGATCCTAGCTTCCCATTGTCTGGAGCTACAACGGTAGTCGTCCCAACTCTTGACGGTGAGACTCGTGTGCCCAAGCCGCGTCTTACAAGGACGAAGCGCTCGAAGGAGATCACGCTGAACGATCTTGGCTACCGCATGAGCTGGAGCCAGAGCCGTGTCTTTGCAGGCAGGACACTGTTTCTGCAGAAGTCTCGTAAGTACACGTCGCGGTCATACTCTTCTTAATTCAATCTAACCTTGTGAACAGTTGACGCCTACCGCAACAAGATGCGAAGCAGCATGATGGGCCAAGGTCAAGATGTGACCCAAGTAGCGCCACACTTCGAAACCCGTGTTGGAAAGCGAAGGTGGAACGACAGAATCGAGCGAAACAAGAAATCGAGGCGCGATGGCTCTCCTTAAGAACCTTCCGGTTCAATGGCCAGGATTCAAGCCCTGGTCGCGGATGACCGTTGCGGTACCCGCTTTTCCGGCATTTTACAGGGACCCCCTACACGAACGACCGGGGTGGCAACCGTTTTGGACACACGGCACAATCCTTTCTCGATAAGCCCGTGTTCCTCATGGACGTCCACACAGTGTCTCAGCATGTAGCCTGATGTTTCAGGCTAACTTGCTTTTCCTTCGCGACTCTCGAGTCTTCAGGTACATCCACGTACCCGGCTCCCTGGCATAAGATACCCTATCTGCAAGTAACGATCTCTTGCAAGCCCCACAAACGTGGTCTTTCTGTTTGACACCGGCGTTGAAATGTGTCTGGTCATTGCGATTTCGGCATCCTCATGAGGCAATGACTTGCATTGCAACATTTATGATGGCGGAGAGTTGTGCATTCGAAGCGAGTCATTGGAGGAGTTTGCGTTTGTCACGAATGCGTCTTCGGGTATCTTTGATTTCGTGTTTATTACCATTGGGTAGGTCGATCTCATTTGATCGGCCCAAAATACATACATCTGTACATAGAGAACATAATTTGTTCATTCAAGCATTACATTTGCATAATCCTCAAACAGAAATTCCTGCGACAATTATGACTGTCTACTGTTGCAAGAATGACCTGATTGCATTCTATCGCGTACACTTCACAAACACTTGTATCAAGACCCGGAGCAATAACCCACTTCAAGCATCCTCACATCACGCAATCTCTCGAGTCTCAAATCTAGACTTGGCTTTCTTTTGACACGAATCCTTCGGCACTCCACGCGGCCAATGGCTGGAAACGAAGCGGCACGGCGCGATACATTAGAGATGTTCTGACCAATCCTATCATTCGAGTTGAAGACCCTTCACCGACACCTGCCGTCGCCGACTTTCTCGCCGTCGTGCGAACGCGTGGAGAAGGGATCCCGGCGTCGGGCGCGGGGCTGACAAGTGACAAGCTGGGAGATGCTGGTTCTGTGATTCAGGAACATAGACAGTGAAGGAGGGTCGCACCCGCTTGCTGTAAGGGCTGGAATGCGGCCGTATCGCGGACACGTTGTGTGTGTTGTACACGTCTTTGCGCGGAAGTTGCACGTGTCAGACATTTTGGGACGCGATGGTTGCACAAATCGCGGAACCTCACACGTGCGACGGGAGCTGAGATGCACGTCCACGATAGGAACTTGGAAGACAAAATGTGCTGCAAGGATACTGACATCCGAAACTAGAAGTCATCAATCACACATGCAGCATGATGGATGCAACCCTGGCCCATCAAACAGCTTCTGCTAACTCATTGCAGAAGCTTTGGCGGGAATTGCCTTTTCTCCTTCTCAGTTCCCACATGTCGAATCGAGAAGGAACCACCGCACCAACTTCTTCTGATCTGGTATGCACACATGACTCTGTGCACATTCGCTGTCTCCGTCGCTTGCACCTTGAACACGAGGAATATGTCGTCACGTCACGAACCTTATTGGCTGAGCAAGCGCCAATCAGAGCCGCTCGCCTCTCCGTCAATAAACGTACACCAAGGTCAGCCGCTCAACAGACAGCCGTTGAACGGTCGCGACAAGCGTTCGCCCCGCACCATCGTAAGAGCGCCACCACAAGTCTCGTAAACTCTAAAATGCAAGCTTGACGTTGGAGCTCTTCGGGGCTGGCCAGCAGCGGTTTTGGCGGACGTGGCCGAGCCGCGGGCTCTGTCAACAACGGCGTGTCGTCGTCGCGCCTGCTTTGACTCGCTACACAGCTGCTGACTACAGTTGCGCATTTCCGCCGTTGGACGCCTCCCATCTCGCCATCTCGATGCATCCGATACATTTGATGATATGTGGTTGGCTGCGACTGCCGAGTTTCTCTAGCAAGTGACCTTGCACCTGCCGGCGTGGAGCGGACAATTTGCGCTCCTGAAGCCTGCATCTGGCCTACCGATCAGAGAACAAGGCTGTGAACCCGCGTGTTCCTGATCGCGTCCCCTGTTCAGCGCACTCCCTGTTGCGCCGCGTGCTCACCTTGACAGCGTGCCGTTCTCTGGAGCCGGTGAAAATGCTGACGGGAAAGCAATACGCGCAACCCGCAAGGTGTGGCTTGCCAGATCTCCCCGGACAGTTCATCCTTCGCGTGGTTTGGGGTGGGGCGGCGGAAATATGAGGCTGCATCAGGTAAACTTGAGATGATCTTGAAACGTATCGAGTTTATAACCTTTTGGATGTAAGATCTGCACTGTCAGTGCGGTCTAGATTGTGGTACGATGAAAGGCCACGAAAGACGAAAAGGACCGGATCATGGTGTCCGGTGAGAAAGAGGAAGCTGCGGTGACCTTGCGAGACGAAACATGGAAGTTGGAAGGTATTGTCACGGGGTGCTTCGTCAGTGAAAAGGCCGATAACGATGGAGTATCCACGGAACGGATGAATGACTTGCTCTCCAGGCGGAAACGTCAAGCAGTCAGCACATTCGACGATGCTTCAGTGTGATGATACTGCTGGGCGGTCTTGCGCGTGGCAGCCACCGTTTTGAAAGACAGAAGTCCTGACAGAGCAAGAGCCCCAGCTCATCAGTCTTACCAAGTGTCTCAATAAGGCCGAACAACGCGTGTCTCTTCAGCTCTGCCCTTTCGGAGTCCACACGCAGTCCTCACATGCTTGACGAAGGCATTTCACTGCTCAAATATCGATGCGTTGATCCATCACTGAGCTGAGCGAAGGACAGTCGCGCCTGCAAGAAGCCATGACAGCAGGCATGGCTGCCTTTGGTCGCAAGTCTATTGCTGCCATTCTCTGCGGTTGTGTCGGCGTCTGCTTACATACATGTCAATGTTATCATCTTTGAGTCACTGCTCAAGTATAGTCAACGGAGGCTTGGGGTGCGTCTCACAAACCCTTCGATCAGGCGTATATGTTCTTTGTACAGTCTATCCTTCTTCCCCCTTCCCAGATTTCTCTTTCTCTGTGTTTTGCAAGTTCGCCAGCCATTCAATCATGTCTCAAAGATCACGCAATCACCATACATTTGGGATCCGTTGCCTTCGAAGCCGAGACCAATACATTTCTGGCCTCAACCTCTCATGGAACTCGATCTTGAGGACCTATGTTTCAAATGAGTACTATAACGCTTACCAGACGAGCTCGTCGCTTTAGAATCCTCCAAATGTCGACGAAGCTCGTTTGATACTTGGCTCTGGAATACGATTAACACTTGAGCTCATACTTGGTGCGGTTCGTGATCAGACTTCTGTGGCACAGCAGCACGTCGATCTATGTTTTTCAGACGTGTGTGCCATATCTTCTTAGGCGCAGTACAACCAAAATTGCGACTGGAAAGTGCCATACTGGCGGAAAAAAGAACCCTCATACCCTTTCTTGTGCTTAACAGAAATCCCCACGGTCCAAGTATATGTCTGCGGGGTTTCTTCTCCAGAAATTGCTTCAATGCACAGAACGGCATTTTTCTTGTGCTTTACATCAGACGGCATGTCCGAAATGATCAGAATCTGGAGTCATTATTGTCGTGGCATGCAGGTACCCGGCCGCCCTAACGTGTCTTTCCTGGGGTGATGTGGAACTATTGGACATCGTACAACATCTCTAAGTATGTGTCACCAGGGCATATGAACTACGCTACTACAATTGACAAATTGCCAACGACATTCTCTCTTCTTTCATCAAAGTGACGGAGGAGCGAAGACATGCTCTGCCCTCTCCTTCGTTTCAAAAAGCCTAGGTGGCCAGGCAATGTGTTTCTGTGCCTGTGAGCTCCCAAAATCTGCAGTGGATGACATGCCTAGTCGTAGTCCGTCTCCACACTGCATGCACAGTCCAGACGGAAAATGTGTCAGTTTTCAGTCTTGTATGCGGCTTGAAGATCTTCTGTCAACGTAGTCATCACTGATCAGAATGCTTGCAACGCCGTCATTGTGCCCATGAACCCATACAAAACATTCTCGCGCAGCACCTATGAGTTCTGGTTGGCTTGAATCTACTCCAGTTCCCGGCCGCTTGTATTCCAAGCTCACTAAAATGACTGGCATAACATCTTGTCCTCACTCTCACTGACAAGATGTTTGTTCTCCTCGTCGCCACTCAACTTGTTCTTCCACTTGCCTCTTGCTGCTCTATATCTAAAGGTCGAATGGACCCAGTGAATGTCTTCTGCTCGATTTGCGAAACGGGTAAAGATGCTGTCCATGTTCCTGCCGCGTTGCCCTTCACAAGGTCCTATCAAACTATCAAAGACATGTCTCACGAGATAGATGAGCAAGCATTCAAAAGAATGTTGAGAATGCTCTATGAAAACTGAGAGTGGGACCGACATCGAATGCAACTCCACAGCTTCACCCAAGGCGATCTGAGCCCATCCTTAAGAAACGTGCTTCCAAATTGCGAGGGCAATCAAGCATTATCATGTTCAGGCGTTAAGAGCTGGATCTGGATCCTACATGAGATATATAAGTTGCACATTGGGATATCTTAGGGAATCGTAAAGTCTACCGCCCACCAACCAATCTTGCGTCTACGCCGCCGAATAATCAGGTTGCAATATAGGCTACTGTCCAAACAATCCATGTCCCTCCTCTTCGTAGATCTTGACCTTCTCTGCGTACTCCAGGATGTTCGAGTGTATTGTCTCGTTGATCAGCTCGCCTCGCCCACCTGCTACCTGCAGTATGAGATCGTTAAGGGAAGAGCGACCAAGGATGTCCACGTGGTCGGCTATTTAGCATCAGCATCAGTTAGCTACTCAACCGGCAGTAGCAGTTCAGACTTACCAGTGTTGGGCCCGCCCCTAGGACTGAACCTATCAGGTTCATGCTTCATCTCGTACGTCTTGATCTGCACACCCGCCGGGTTGTACCTCTTCATCCTCCACCCCTTCGCGCACATGTACCCACTACTCAACAAGTTCACTGTTCCATCGCCCTCGCCCATGACGACACCATGATCCACTCCTCCATTGCCGCCGCCGCCAGTTGGCTCGCCGTTAGACGGTGCGGTGTATCCTGTGTCCAGCGTGACGTTCAGCCCAGACAGCGGGTCATCGTCGGCGCGGTAGTAGTACGCTCGTTCTGTCTCCTTACCGATACCATAGAAGCAGTAGATCTTGAGGTTGGGCGCGAGCGGGAGACGGGTTTCGAGCGGATTGATCCACTTGGCGGGGATCCCTTGATTGTCTTCGACGACCTTGGCGGTGTGGGCGACGCCGTGGGAGTAACTGCTTTGTATCATCTTCTTGAACCAAGGCTCACTGTGCTTGAAGAGAAAGGGCAGGGAGTCTTCGACGGTCAGGTTCGACTCGGTGCGGGTGAGGGTACTGTTTGCGTCACGGAAGCGGATGAAGTTGCCGTAGGTGACATTTTGGCCAGGCGCATCGTCAGGCGCACCTGTGTGGTCACCCCAGACTGCGTTGCCTCCGAGCGGCAGCATGGAAGAAAGGCCGGGCATAGCTCGGAAAATCTCTGCGCGCTCGTAGCGGGACAGGAAGCGCTCGAGACCGTAGACGGCGAAGGCGTTGAGCTGCGCTGTGTCCTTCATCTCGCCGCTGAGGACGGCGGGCATGTCTTTCAGAGCGCCCAGCATGCAGCCTGAAATGTTGATCCAACTGTCAACGTTCTTCTCTACCCAGTCACTGCCGCCGTTGCCATAACCCTCAGCCTCGACCCAGTGGAAGAAGTAGTACAGGACCTGTGAGCCCATGCTATGAGATAGCAGCACCGATTTCTTGCCGGAAACGTGATTTGCAACCTCGATGTGCGACTTCAAGCGTGTGAAGTACTGATCTCGAATCTCATAGTTCATGTATGTCATACGCCAGTCGTAGGCGGCGGTGAAGGCGTTGCTGGGATCATAACCAATGGTCGCGAGGTTCTCGAGGATCTTGTTCCAGATCCAGTACCCGGTAATGAAGAAGTCGGCGGCATCGAAACCTTGAGCGGCACGAAGCTTGACGCCAGGTGGATCGAGGCCGGTATCTTTATCGAGCATAATGTGCTTCTTCCACCCAGGCTTGTCAAGGACCAGCGCGCGCATCATGGTCCACGAGCCCCATAGCCTCTTGCGGAAGTACTGCCTTGCGCCCTCCTCTGTGCTCCACGACTCGAGTCCAGTTGAGATGACGCCAGGTATCATGATGACGGGATGTTGGGCGCGAATGCCCTGTTTGCGCGCATGCATACCGATGGCGAAGGAATCGTAGTTGACAGCATCTCGTTCTTGTTTCTACACCTTGGTCAGTCAGCGCTCGTCCAGGGCACGCTTGTGTGATCTGTACCTGAAGCTGCTGTGCGCTCCTGACAAAGTTGGCGGGCAAAGCTTCCATCAGGCTCTCCAGGTTCATGCCCTCGATGCTCTTCAGATCGAGAAGGTCGTTGCTGCCCGCGAAGAAGGCTGCAATGATGAGACCGAACACGCCGCCCAGGCCGAATATCCAGAAATTCTTCCTCTTGCCATTCTTCCCTTTGCCTTTCTGCTTCAGGGTTTGTAGCTGCTCGGCGGTGATAACGCGCAGATTCGACGGACGCTCGGTGGATGCGGGATTGGGCGAGGGCTCGCGTGAGGGCTCTGATGACGTATCGCCGCCGCCAAAGCGGCGTCTGAGGAAGGACATGGCAGCGGAGATGAAGAGGCTGCGAGCTATGAGGCAGCTCCTTTTTCGCTGGAAAAGGTTGTGCAGATTGGAGCTCTAGCACATGCGACTCAAACTAAACTCCTGAGCGCGCCCGCATGCATGTGACGAAATAGAAACTAAGCTTGAGCTGCTCGTCCTCCAGCCAATGACCGCCCTTGGAGCCCGCGACGCTACCGATGCTGGTGTCTGCCATTCCGACTCGGAATCCTCTGACATCCGACTCCTTACTCGTGCGTGCTTCGTGCGTGATGGCCGAGAGCAACAATGCCGCTCCTACTGGCGTCGGCGAGCTGTCGTACGTCCAGTACGAGACTGGTAAAGAGGAAGAGTACCTCCCATCGATACGGCAGCTGATTGGCAAGGATCTGTCCGAACCCTACAGCATCTATGTGTACCGCTACTTCTTGTACCAATGGGGTGACTTGTGCTTTATGGTAAGTGTTGTTGAATATACTGAAGCCACCCGCTGACGATGTCATAGGCTCTCGACATTGACTCCAATCTCATCGGCGTAATCATCTCCAAACTCGAACCCCATCGTTCCGGCACGTATCGCGGCTACATTGCCATGCTCGCCGTCCAAGAGTCCCACCGTGGGAAGGGCATTGCCTCAAAGCTTGTCAGCATGGCCATCGACGCAATGACCGCTCGAGATGCAGACGAAGTAGTCCTGGAAACGGAAATCACAAACACTGCAAGCTTGAAGCTGTACGAACGCCTGGGCTTCTTGCGGTCTAAGAAGCTGCACCGCTACTACCTGAACGGAAACGCCGCTTATAGGCTTATACTGTATTTGAAGGAGGGCACCGCGCTGAAAAGACCAGAAGGCGGACATGCGCACGACATGAACATGGGCATGCCAGATATGCAGCGGATGGACGACGCTGGTATGATCTCATAATGCAATCCTGCGGTTCACCTGGCATGGACACAATACCATATAACGAGACAACGAGTTATGATTGGAAAGTCCATCGCACAATCTGTATGCTCCTATTATACCTTGCCAGGACAACACCCCTAGGTCCAGCCTTTCCTGTCTGGCCTTTTGCGCAACTGGTTATAGTCCCGCATGTCCCGCGTTTATACCGGAGATGGCACGTACATGCATCGTACAAGCTCATCTGCTTTTCGCGGTCGTTACAATGCCCAATCTAGACGTCCTTTGGAGCCTCCCGTACCCAGAACGCCTTCTCGCTCCATATCAGACCGTGACGAAGGTTGGCACGAAGGGGCATGAAGATGATAGTAAGGCTACCACCGATTTCTTGGAGGAGGGCGCATGGGCGGCGATGATGAGTACACAAACGGCAAGCAGTCCGCTCTTGGGACAGACCAGAGGGTCGATGTCCATCAATCAGATACCTGGAGGTCGTTTAGTGTACGCTGTTGTGTCCAATCTGCCTGGCTTACCGGAGGATGCAGGTGTCGTGATTGGGAGCCATCGTCTCGTATACGCTGTACTTGGCGATCGGGATCAATCTAGAAAGCTGTCCAGTGAGAGAAGCGAGCAGGTCACCTGGGATCTGGAAGTTTCTCTTCAACTGATAAGCATCCCAAGCAGTGGGAGCGTCTGAAGTCCCTACCCAGAATGCAACAGCATGGAGAAAATCCTTCAAGATTGTCATGCGGTCGAGGCGGGGATCTGCTGGTACGGCTACTACCGGTTGCAAAGCCGTATGCGCTCCGCCAACAATCCCCGACGCGTGCGACGAGAATGCCGGAAGACTCGGGACGTCTGTCGAGAAGCGCACGGGTCCCAGTCTTGCATCTGCATGAGACTCGACATCCTGCGCTGTCGGCGTAGATGAGTATCTTGGTGCTCCAGCCGCGGAAGAGAAGCCCACGTGTCCGAAGCGAACTTCCGTTCTCATCCAGTCCGGCATCTTTGTTGGGGGTGCAGCTGTGTGCGCCTGAATCGCTGCGTCTAAAGTGTCAGTCTTCACGCTTCTTCCCTCAACTTCACTAGCAAAAGGGCAAGATGAAGGCTTACCTTCGATTTCCACATTGCTTGAGCGACCCAGGAGAGACTCAGGGATGTGCACATCGACCGTCACATCTGCAAAGCGTCCAGGTTTGCCACGCTCGTTGAAGACCTTGACGCTGGGCTTGTTGGGGCCGCCTCTTGTGTTCTTGACGTCCGCCGCCACGCGTTCGAGAGCCGCCCACATCTCTGCATACGAGTTGAAGTGGGCAACAAAGAAGTGCTTGATCTTCTGGAGGTTCACAATCCCAGGCCAGTCCTCCGCGGCGAGAAGGGCCATAGCCTCCTCTTCAACATTGACACCACTGATGAAGAGTGCATTGCCGTCCTTGCGCTCTGTGGCCTCGAAATGAGTGGACGACGTACTTTCGGCTCGTAAATTGACACCAGATTGTTTACCTGAGGAATTCTCGTGCCCGGCAGCCGGATTTGTGGATTTACCAACACTGGCAGACAAGGAGGCTTGCAACACCGTTGAAGCGCGACCGACGTCGACTCGGAGACGCTTCACAGGTATGCTGGATGCTGGGTTCTCGGGATTCTTCCGCTTCAGAGTGAAGGCAAGTGGCTGGTCCTGGAGTGCGCCCAAAGGGGTGTTGTTCGAGCCAGTCCTGTTGTTCGGCTCCGCTACGGGAGGCGGTGCTTCATACAGATCGCGGTTTGGATCTGTATCGAGTGGCGTAGCTGAGATCATGCGAGCTCGAGCTGGGTTCATAGCTGCATCGCTGATGGCCGGTCTTCGAATCGTAGAGGCATTCTGCACATCAGCAAAGGCCTTCGTGAGCTTCTCGTACTTTGCTGCTTTCTCTCGTAGACCGTTAGGTCCATCAACCTCGGAAGCGAGTCCATCGAGTTGCTGCTTGCTTTCAAGCAGGTCTCGCACCTCTTCAGGCAAGCCGAGGAGACCTCGAGAGCCTCTGAGCTCGTCAAGCGTATCTCGAATCGTGCGAAGATCTGAGACGAACAGCTCTAGCTCTCGAAGTCCGCCTGCTTTGTCAATAATTGTTCTCATAGTGCTCGTTTGCGATATGAGGGCCTGAATGCCTCCAGTCTCCCGGACGAGTGGCCTGAGCACATCTGCCTCAAGGGCCTTCGCTCTCAGGCCTTCACGACCAGCCTCGGCTTGCAGCTGGTCAATCGAAACGGTTTGACCATTTGTGGCAGAAAACCCCCTGATGCACTCGCTGTATGCAGAGGCTAGATCTTGAAGCTCGCTGTGTTGACGCTCAAGCCGCTTGTAGCGGTCCTTAAGTGCAGAGTACTCGAAGTTGGACAGCTGCAGCTCACCTGCGATCGTGTTAGTCAGGAAGCTTTCGATGTAGCTCAACTGACCTTGTAGCGAGCCAACCGCGCCTTGTTGTTCGTCGATCTCTCCATCGTCGAGCACACCTGAGTTGTCTTCGGTGAGCGGCGGAGGTGAAGACGGGTGCTCGACCTTCACGAGTGAGCTCTCTGGTGAAGCAACGCCTAGCTTGATGGCAAGGGCTTTTAGCGGAAGCGGAGGGGCGATGTTGGTAGCCATGACAGACACGCACACCGCGTGAGAGACGTGCTATTCTGGTGTTTCGGGAACGATCCTCGTAAGCTGTCCGTTGTTAGTACTGAGCTGTCGTGACAAACGCAAATGTAAAGATGGCAGTCACGACGCGTTCCCACAACGCGTACCCAAGACGCGTCCAATGACAAACAAACAAAGTGACTCAACCAGCTCGAGACCTTGCCAAAGCTGCATCATTGTCCTATCCTCTTTATCATTGAAGCACCGCCTTGAGTAGCGGTTGTCACTACGAGATTGGAGCCAACGGGAAGGCAAGGCCAAAGCTCTCTTTACAGGTCCATATGCACCACATACATGAGACTCGTATGAATCCATTGTGTTGAAAGATTTAGTGCTTCTGCATGGGCTCTTCCCCTCGATGTCAAACGCTGAGCATTCTGAACAGTGCCTCTTCTCTAAATCGGGTGAGTGCAAGAACGCTGCACGTTAGCCACAAATATGTTCCCAATAGCCTTGTGTTAAGTCACGCCTTTTCAAAGATGTCCGACTTTGAACTCGGTCGTCAAATCCAACGTGTGATTGAAGAGGAATGGCTCGAAGGAGCAACGGGTGGGCTACAATGCTAGCGCTCGCACTTGCACTTCGCTCTACGACATCATAATCAATCGCACATCCACCTTGCAAACAATTGATATCGATCTCACTGCGCGAGTTTCGTCGAAAACTTACGTTCGCCGCATCAATGCACGCTACCGTGTCTTGGGATCGTGGCTCATCACACCAACCAAAGAGAGCATCTCTGCTCGGAGCCTCCAACATCTCCGTCTATCAAGCCAGCCATGGAGGTTGTCAAGCACCTTGGCCGAACATTTTGGTCCGAGACAACAATATGAGTAGCCACAGTCGCTGCAAAACCAAGAAGGACGTCGGTTGCGAAGAGCTTACGCTTATGGCTGTCAAAGTGCAGCCGGACTTCGTCTGCTTGGCCCTCTCGCGGCAAAGGTTATGGCCAAGGTATCCACGACACAACTGATTAGAACGCGATCGCTATTGCTGACTGTGCCTCCGGAGATGCAGTGACGCCTCTTTGTGCAATCGGTGTGGATCATTTGGGGGCCAAAACTGGGCGCCTTACCTTTGCGGCGCAGAGCCACAAACTCAACTTATTGTTTCCTCAACGCACCGCACACAGCTTTACTGACATCGGAGATCCTGGGCTACAATTCATAGCCTTATCTGCTGCCAGCTGTTCTCACGACATTGCTTTGTTTCGAAGTCAGGAGGACCAGAGCGAGGCTGTTGAGACTCGCTCTGCCGTGCGATGAGGTTATCACAACGCTTCAAGCGCCTACCACATCAAGAACCAGCAGAGGACCAAGACATCATACTTCCAGCATATCTATCGCACACCGTATCAGACGTCAAGAGAGATGTGAAAGTCTGTAGCGACGACGGTTTCGAGCCGGTGCGAGTCGACACAGAGTACACAGCCGGAGCCTTCGCAGCCGAAGAATACAACCTTCCCCACCGTAAGACCTGGGTGGAGAGTCTCGAAGATCGTGAACGACATTACTTTGGAACTCGCATCATCTCAAACTTTTATGACAATGTCATATCAGGATGGCGAGCTGGACTGCTTCGTGCGTTTCTAGCTAGTCTGTTGGCTCTCGTCGCCAACATCTGTGTGTTTGCCTGGCTGCTTCGTCGAAACAACCCAGAAGAGGGCACGGGCACTATACACTCAGCAACTTGCGGAGAGATCAGCACTATGGAAACAGGTATCAAGGTTGCGTTGAACGTTGTATCAACTTTGATTCTAGGTGCTTCTACCTATGCGATGCAAGGCACGACGGCACCAACGAGAGGCGAAGTGGACACCGCGCACAAGAAAGGCAAATGGCTTGAGATAGGGACACAGAGCTGGAGGAATCTGTCGTACGTCAGCAAGCGCCACGCAATTATATGGAGTGTGTTGGCGCTTACAAGTTTACCCCTTCATCTTGTGTAAGTTGAAACGACGAAGTTTCTGGCCCTGTACTGAATTCATCCAAGCTTCAACGCTGTTTTCTTCACCAGTACGGAGACATACCAATATGCGATTGCTGTTGTTGATCATAGCTTCCTCAACAATATGGACTTCCAAGTCACCCCAGAAAACTCTTCGCCAGACCTTCGATTTGGGGACGAGCAATTCCACTGGCAGGGTGAATGCAACGGAAAGGGTTGCTCTTGGGACGTCGAGAATGACACCTTCGTCACCCGCCTTCTTGACGACGTACGCCATCGGACGTTTTCCCCGATGACACCTTCAGAATGTATCAAATATTACACGGAAGGCTTCACTTCGACCTACAGCGACGTTGTCGTGGTTTCCAACGCTTCGCAGCCCGATAACCCGGTTCTATGGACACGATATCCGCAAAGAATCTTGACTGAGGACAAGAGAACCACAAATCACGACTCTTACAATTGGATCTGCCACGACATAATGAATAATGCGACCGAAGAAGTCTGCTCCAGGAAGAAAGCAGTTGAATCTCTCAAGACTAAGCCTTGGACAGTGTACGGTCACTCTGTTGACCACTGCCTTGCTCGTGTTGCACCGGATAGATGCCACCTACAGTATAATGTGTGGATCATGGGTGCTGTAGTTGTTTTCAGCATCATCAAAGTACTGGCTATTGCAGTCTTGGTCTTCACCCATCCAGAAGGGACATTTCTTCGTACCATAGGCGATGCAATCGCCTCCTTCCTGGAAAGGAGCGATCCCACTACAGAAAACATGTGTCTCGTCTCGTCCGCTCAGATTCGGAGACATGGATTCGCAACATCTGCCTCACCACGCGCCATTAATGATTCTCGACGGCGGTGGTGGTCACGCACAAATGGTATCGAAGAGCCTCGCGCTACAACGTATCCGCCGCAACAATTCTCAAATGCTCGCCCTCGGTGGTGGACCGGCGCCAATACTGCAGAGTTCTTCTCCACGGTGGGAGTTTCAGCGGCATATGTCGTGATCCTAAGCGGCGTGCTTGGCTGGGCCATTTTTGAAACGAGAGGGGATGCGTACGACACCGGCCTCGGACGACCCAGCATACAACAGCTTGCCAGTCTGAAATCCGATAATACAGGATCTTCAGGCATCGTACCGACGCTGCTCACTGCCAATATCCCTCAACTAGGCTTCTCGCTACTCTATGTCTTCTATACGAATATCTGGGCCAAGCTGCTCATCGCGCATGAGTTTGATCGATTGACTACCTCCAGAAAGGGACTGAGGGTTAGTGAGCGACCAAGGGGTGAGCAAAGAACGAGCCACTTCTTCACACTGCCAACGAGATACGCCTTGCCGCTCATGCTTTGCAGTGCAGCCCTGCATTGGCTCTGTTCGCGTAGTCTCTTCATGGCACGTTTCGACGGTGTCAATGTCGATGACAAAGTAGACCAGAATGATCAGATCGTCAGGCTAGCTTACAGCATTCCTGGCATGACAGCTCTAGTTGCGGTCACCTTTGCCATGGCGATCGGTACAGTCTGTATAGCGGGATTTCGGCGGCTTGGGACAGGATTCGGAGAGATTGCGATGAGTGTAGTGATCTCTGCAAGCTGCCATGTTAAGAGACCGGAAGATGAGCCTTGGAAGCGAAGGGTGCAGTGGGGTGATGTGGGCAACGAGGAAGTCGAAGATGGCAAGATCATACGCCATTGCGCGTTCACGTCTCTGGAGTCAAGCCCGCCCACTCAGGGTTTGTTGTACAAGTAGTCAAAATATCCGCTATGAGAGTGAACGGCTCTGCTGTACCTCTTGTACCCATGCAGTTTATTGCCCGGCACTAGACGTGCTGCGAACGTCTGAAGTTCAATAGATTTCTCCATTGAAATCTTCAGTAAGGATACGCTCTTACCTCTTCCTCTTTCCCTAAGTCCAGCCCACCCTCTGCCTGCTTCTCATGCATGTCATCGAGATATTTGAGCACCGCGTCTGCATACTGCGCTTTGCCTTTGTATCTGCTCACGTCATCGCCCCAGCTGCGCATCGCACTAGCCAGTCGACCAGGCACATATGGCTCCTTGCATATCTCCGTAATTGGATGAAAGTAGGTCCGGATCGTAAATACAATCCCACCAGATCGTGGAAGCCTGACTAGCATTAGCAGATTACGGGAGCTACGTCTGAAAGTGACATACCTTCTTAAGCTTTGACGTTCGCTTCTGAACCATACGTTGCCCACGCCTTCGATCTTCTCGGCGCTGGCCCAATTGATGCCATCTTCATCTTCGCTCCCCAGACTCTCACTCCATGCCAAGTTATCGTCCACTTGAATGAAGTAGTTGTTCCTCAGCACAGGCTTCTCAGGCTGCAATCTCCTGAACATGTTCAACATGCCCTTTTCGAGCTTCTCTTTGTACTGAGGTACGTCGCCGGAAGTATGTATCTCGCTCAAAGGCATTCCAAATTTGTCCTCGAGACGCCAGAAGCCCGCGAGTAGGATTGCGCCGGCCAGGAGGTAGTATTGCCCATCACGTCGCTATGCTTGATTAGCTTTAGGGCTCCATCGCCGTGTAATTGAGCGCCTACGAACCTCGATCATGATCGCCAAGTCGTCTTGGACCAAACGTGCACAAACTTGCATGGGGTCTTCCATGTTGACTTCAAGGCTCTCCTTGATGTCGATTGTTTCGCCGGTGATAAGATTATTTACGCCTGCCCTCCCACTTCCAAGAACCTGAAACAGCGATGGGTATCTTTCAGGGAGGTACGCACACAGCTCTTCCAATAGCTCAATTGCCGCAGCTCGTGCCTCGGGAGCGGTCTTGCAGCACTTTCCTCCACGTTCTGCGATACGAGCAACCTTGATTGAGTAGAACTTGATGAACTCGTTGTCGAGCTCAAACCAATCGTCCCAGTGCATGCTGCGCAGGCCCATAGTGATGTTGTACTTTGGTCCGTAGCGGAAGGGGCGATAGGGAAGTGGTTTCGTGGAAGTCACCGACCATGAGGGGTATGGGCTGGCGCTTGGCCGACGAAAGGAGGAAGGCATCCATACTAAGAGGAGGTCAGCAAGTGCAGTCAAGTCGTAGGTACTGTTTATGCCACAAAAATAGGTGAGCATGTAACGTACCCCCTGGCTCTCGATCTACTGTCTTGAAGGGTGAACGTTTCTCCAGATTTGGGGTGCTCGGTCGTGTGGTAGATTGGCGCATTCGGGGACGCAGTCGAGTGATAAAGCTCAATACAAGCCACATGCTTATTATGCCGACAAGTGCGATGTAAATTGTATGTCTTGGTCGGACCGTTTCATTCTGCAGTGCTGTATTGAGCTTTGCTAGTACTGTATGGCATTGGTGATGAACAGCTTCAATAGCCTGTTCAGCGTGCCGAATGCTTCGAGCTAACATAGCAGACATCCTTTCAAGGCTATAGTTTCGGCGAATCATTCCTCAGTAATTTTACAAATCCTTCTGGCCTCGATCGCTCTTTGAAGGGCAGGTACAAAGGTAATAGATGTGCAGTTTTCACCAGTGAGAAGGACAGGATACTTATGTATTCGGAGGACGTATCTAAATCATCCTGTAAGATTCCGTACACGGTGATAGCGTTATGATTGACTGCGTAGTCTGTGGGGTTAACTCCATACCGTCGATGCCTGTTTATCTTGACGGGATGGGGACCGGACTACCCCACCTAGTTAGCGTGATAGTGATGTGGGTCCGTATCATGGAGCTACCGTTGCTGCGATAGGCCAAGCAAACTACTCATGCATCTCGTGTAGCTTGCCTTCCTTGCCAGAAGCCCCAGAGGATCACGAGTCGCCACGACACGGGTCCGGTTGTGTCCGTCATGGTGCATGGCATGCTTTGGATTCGTCCTATGATAATCGATATTGTTTGATCCCTTGCAATGCCAATATCTAAATCCACGTTCATGCATGCTGAGTGCTCTTGTCAGAGGCCTTTCTCTGCAAAAGACAGTACTGTCCCCATTTACGGCGGAACTGCTCGGGAATAAACGGAAGGTCTGGTACCCATAGCAGGCGGGCCACAAGGTGCGTCCGTGACACGTCGAGGAATGATGCGCACTTCAATGGCTCCCAATGCTCTATGTCCGTGATGTAGTCAGGTTCGAGTGCGGTTGGCGCCACACCAGGGAGGCTTGAGTCGATGATGAACTCGCAATGCTCAATGCTTGTCTAAAAAGTATTAGTGAGGGCAACGCTGAATGGGGAAATCCCTTACGTATTTGCCCGGATCCTCGATATTCTCGTCATTCATACCAGAAGGTATCAGCCAAGTACCAGGAAACAAGCCAAATCCGCCAGCATTTGCCTCGCTGAACTCGCCTGGCAGCAGACCAGAGAACTCGCTTTTGATAAATTTGGGACGAACGCGATCTGGCAGAAGATACGACGAGGGGAACCGGTACCACTCCTTGCCAAGACATACATTGTCTCCAGGCCGACTTACTCCTGTTTGATGGAGCGGATTGTACACTTTCAGCGGCGCCGAGTATGCCGTGAAAGTACCAATGGTACGAAGGACACCCGCATCGAATGCCAACAGCAGGGGAACACTGACGACAGCAAGCTTCACCTGTGGTGGAATCTTGCTAACCAATCGACTTGGGTCGGTCGAGCCTAGATTTGCAAGAAGAATATGTAGCGCAATGGCAGCGTTCAGGGCCAATGCAGGATACGCTGGATACATGAACCGCTCTTCTTTGTGCGGCTGAACCGTGAAGATACCGAGCCATAGGTAAAATGGAGTGACGAACACCACGCTGCGTAGCAGAGTCTGCTTGGAAACCGACTTTTGCACGAGGAGATGCTGAATCAGGATCAATGGTAATGCTCCCAAAGCCAGGAAGAACCAGAGGTTGAAGTTCAGCGCGAGGTTGCGGATGTAGAAGTGCCATGGCTCAACACCGTAGATGTCAGGACCCCGGCTGCCACCGCTAAATACATTGTACTTGACAATGTTCCAGGGGACAACAGTCGGAGTCTTGTAGAAGAACGTCTCGATGCCCGTTTGGATTGCCTGGGAGATGTGAGCAAAGTCTTCGAGTGAGAGTCCATGGATCTTACCAACACAACGACAGATCGCGTCAGACCATCGGCGAGTCTTGTAATGCACTCAATGCCTTCGCCGGTGAGAGATACCAAGAAGATCTCTTCTGCGAGGAAGGGCAGCACGAGAGCACCAACGAAAGGCCATCCAAGCACTGTGCCAATGCCAAACCACATCAGTCCCTGGGCAGTCCTGATACCGCCACTCCAGTCCATGAACGCCTGAAGACCAAGCATCGTGGCATACATTGCGAAGCTCGAGGGCAAGTAGGCTGGTGCAGCATGGTACATGCCAGGACTGAGCACCATGGCGAAGACGAGGAAAAGTGCAACGCGTGGGTTGAAGGTCCTTGCGACCACAGAGTAGAGCCGTGTCTGGCACATAGCACAGATGACCGCCAGGAAGGTACGCAGGAAGTAGAACTCTGCAGTCTTCGACCTAGCAAAACCGAAGAACCGAAGAGGCATCATCCCGAGCCTGATAACCAGTGCATGGATGCCAGTGTATGTCCAGCTGCGGATAGCATACTCAGGGGAGTACTCCCACGTCTGAAGTCCATAGCCATGATTCAGATAGTGTGTAGGCTCCCAGTAGTTGAACACTTCGTCACAGTCTTGAATGGGCGCGTACAAGGCAGCTATGATATTGGCTGCAGCGAAGATGTAGAAGGCGATGATAGGCTCGAGCTCGTGCGGCGGCTTTGCGGCTTTCGCAGGTGGTCGTGGCGCAATCAGCACCCCCTGTTTCGGTGGTGGAGGGGCCATTGTGTCGAGTCTGAGGTGACTATCTGTTAGTTACAAGTCCTATGAAGCCAGATGCAAGAAGTTCAATGCTGTCGTCTGATGCGTAATGGGCAGGAGCAGGTACCTGAGCAGTTGTGACGGCTCAATATGTGGGCGACCGGATTCAATGGCTTCACCAGACCATCGTTGAGCGTGAAAGAGCTGCGCTTGACTAGCTAGCCACGGATGCCGTCACTGCGCCGGGTGCGATCTGCTAACTTCCGCAGGGCTGGGATTGGCGAGGCAAGAGCAAGGGGGTGTGCCAAGGCACTAGCGGTGGATCGCATCAGGTCAAAAATGGCAACGTTTCTACGCTCACCAGAACATAACACCGCACGCAATAAGCAGACGGGTGCAAACCGCAGTTACTGCCTTCGCAGCGAACAACGCGTGCTTTCAAAGACTGAAGAGAATACAGCCATGTCTGATTCTCAGGAACCGCCGGCTAAGAGGGCGCGGCTGGAGGCGGACGCTCCTTTCTCTGGAGTATCCTCCTTTGATGCGCCAGGCTCGCCTGTGGACGACCTTGACGACGACTTCTACGACACAACACCTGTCAAGCCAGCGGAGCAGTCTGCACCGCATGATGGGCCCTCAGCGTCGCTCACTGCGACCGCCCCTGCTCCTTCGAGCTTTTCACTGCCAGGACTCGGCTCCTTAGGCGACACCACTGCAACACAGCCCGCTGTTATCGACGCTGATACTGTCATGAACAACGCGCTGCATGAAGAAGACGAGCTCGAGGATGTGGATGCCGACCATGATGCGATCGCAGTCGAGCCGCCTGTGGCCAATCAGCTGCAGGCTCTGGACGAGGCTCCACAACACGGTAAGCCGTCGCGTCCTGAGCTGCATAACGCGTCTCTGACTCCCGTGCAAGATGCCGCTGCCATCACTACCTCTACGTCGCCCGCTCTCGATGCCGAAACCACTGTGACAGACCCCGTCGCCCCAATCGCTACAAAAGTCAAGCAAGCCCTTGATGCTGATGCTGCACCTGCCGAAGCGGCCCAGGAGCCTACGGCAGACGAGAGCAAAGCAGAGTTTCTTCGTATTGGCGAAGCGAACAAGGACAACAAAGACGCCGAATGGCAGCTCGACTCCGATGCTTCAGACTCTTCCTCAGAATCGTCCAGCTCGGATGACAGCTCAGATGATGACGCCGATGAGGGAGAGCTTCTGGATCCGGAAGAGATGGTACGCCTATTAATGGCAGAATCTGCTGACGATGCTGGCGCTGCCACCAAAGCCAAAGTGAAGACACTGAACGAGCTTGAAGAACAATACGAGAAGCCAGACATCAAAGTCGAGAACGAGACACAGATCACCGAGTTGGGCAAGGTCGAGAACATCGTTGACAACCTCATTCTGGTGAGAGCCAACACTTCTGGTGACTACCAGGTACTCGAATCTGGCTCAGCACTTTGCCTTAAGGACTTCACCATCATTGGAAAGATCTCTGAGCAGATTGGGCGTGTGGAAGAGCCAAGATACTCTGTTGGCTTCAACGACCCTGCTGAGATCACAACTCTAGGCATTGCGAAAGACACGACCATCTACTACGTTGACGCACATTCGACGTTTGTCTTCACCGAGCCTTTGCGTAAGCAGAAGCACACCGACGCATCAAATCTACACGACGAAGAAACGAACGAAGTCGAATTCTCCGACGACGAAGCTGAAGCAGAATACAAACGCCAGCAAAAGCAAGCGAAGAAGGCTAGGCAAGAAGCAAAACACGAACCGGAGCCTGAGCAAGAACAGAAGCCCATACCGACTGGGCCCCGAGGTTACGTTGACAAACCCGTATCATACTTTTCATCAGCCACTGAGTACCAGGGCGGCGGACTCAAGTACAGTGACGACGAGGACGAGGATCTAGGCATGTACAAGCCGCTAGCAAGGCCGAGCCATTTCGAAGACGTCGTTGGACAAGGTGCGCCTCTGGAAGACCGTAGTCACGTCCGTAGGGGCATGATGCGCGGTCGAGGTGGATGGGGCGACCGTGGGCGAGGTTTCCGTGGTCGAGGCAACTTCGGCGGTCGCGGTGACTTTGGTGGAATTCGTGGCGACTTTGGTGGAGGTCGAGGTGGCAGAGGAGATGCACGAGGTGGAAAGGCTGACAGAGGAGGTGGTGACCGCGGCGGACGAGGCGGCAACAAACAGGCTGATCGAGGACGACCTCAGAACCAGCAGCAAGATAACCGCCACATGAGCGTCCCCCAATCCGACAACAGATCTGCCACATCAGCTTCGCCAGCCCGACAACAAGAACGTCAGCAATCTTCGCAGCCACAGCACTCGCCTCCCGCGAAAAGCAAGAACAAGAACCGAAAGCAGCGCCAACGCGAGAAGCGCGAACGAGAGGCACTCGAGAAGCAAAACAACCAGAACAATCAGCAGCCTGGTCAACAGCAGGGTCAGCAGCAGTCACAGAAGCAGCCGCAGAAGCAACAGCAGCAGCATGCTTCCCCTGCACCCTCTGGTCCAGCTAATGCTAACTCATATGCAAACAACAACAGCACAGGTTGGCCAGCGCAGTACCCACAGCCAGCGGTACCGGCGACTACGTTCTCTCCAGCTCCACCGCCCGCAGCCGCGGCACCCTATACACCTCCTGCGCCGTATGCTCCGCAAGCGCAACAGGGACAGCAGGCACCTGCTCAAGCACAGCCAAACCAGCAAGCCAACTGGGCGGCATGGGTGCAATGGATGCAAGTCGTCGGTGCAATGAGCCAGCAGGGAGCGCAAGCTCAGCAGCCCCCAGTGCCACATCAGCCGCAGCAGTACATGCCTCAAGCACAGGCTCCACCACTACCTCAGCCTCAAACTCAGTATGGTTACCAGCAGCAAGCTCAGCAGTGGCAGTATCCACAGAACGCTGCTCCCCCGCCAATCCCGAACGTGCAGCAGGGCAACGCTCAAGCTGGGGCCCAGTCCTTGCAGGACATTCTCCGTGCGCTCGGAGCCAACGGTGGCGGTCAACCTCAGTAGTCAGACCCTCTATCACTGTAAGATTACCCTCGGTTGTTGGAAAGATGTGGATGTAAGATTATACTGGATATGTACCCGGGAAGGATTTACAGTCGGGCCAGGGTGCAGCTAGACCAGGAATTCATCGATGGCAATGTATGTGTGGTCTTCGCAAAAGCTACCGTACACCAGAGAGAAAAGTATGATCGGAGCTGATATGGCAGTTCGACTTGTGCACACACACATTCGACGGCAGCGCCTTCACCGTCATGTTCCCACAGGAGTTGTACAGCCTGAGCCGCGCTTTGCCGTGGTGCAAGCAAGGGTGTATGGAAGTATGCTTCCAAGCTCCCATTAGGGATTTAGTCACAACTGTAAAGTGATAATGAAACAACTTCAGGCACACGCAATAGTACATGAAATGATCTACAGGGAGTGTCTGTTGCAAGCAATGCCTCCTGCAGGCGCAAGACTCTGGAAGGGCCAACTGCTGGCGTCATTTGCGATGGAGGCGCAAATAGCGGGGGCACGTAGAACGCACAGGCCCGGGAACACCTGCACTGAGGCGCTTCAAGCTGGCAGTGACGGCGGTCGCAGAATGACGAGGAACACGGGAAACAATAAACGCCTGGCACCAGCGCTCGGCTGCTTCCGGTGAGTCTGAACGGGCAGAGTGACGCGTGTGTGTGAGGACACGGGCTCGCGCAAGACAGTGTGGAGGGGCTCTCTTCCAGATTGCTGTTCTGAGAGCCGAGCGGATAGATGGCGCTAGGCTCGAGACCGCACTCCGTCGTCTGGAGACGGGTGGATTCAGTGGAGTCTCCATCGAACAACCTGCAACCACTCTGCAGCTGCTTGTGACTGCGACGCCCTCGCCCTGCCTGCCCGCCTGCTCGTCATCCTGTGTCGCCCGCTGCACGCCACCCATCGCTCCCAGAACAGGACCGCAGACAGTCTGCCATTCCGCTCTCGCCCCATGGTCCCGCCTCCATGAAGCTGCAGCCGTGCTAGGCCCACCTGCGCAAGCACCCTCGACCACCACGCCCGATCCCAGCGCGATACCGTCCGCACCCACCGCCACAGGCGCGTCGCGTCTGGCAGCGCCGCCGACCCCGCCGTGAGACGCGAGACACGAGAATGACGAGGAACGAGACGACCGTCAATCGCCAGGGCAGCACCGACAGCTCGTGGAGCGCGCGCACCGGCGACACCGTTCGGCCTTATGGCCGCCATGGCTCGCTCAGAGAACGCGGGACGCCCGTGACGGTGAGGACCGGCAAAGATGCAAATGCACCGTATGTATACTCTTGCTGCGCTTCCACAGCACGCAGCTGCCGCCACAAGCTGCAAGCGTCGGGCATGTGCCGGCAGCGCTGCGCGACCTGCGCGATCTGTGCCTCGAGATCTGCACCGCGCGTGCTGCCACGGCGGGGCTCTGGTTGGCCGTGTTTCTTGCGAGTGTTCGAGAAGCAGCGGGCGCCGGGATGGGCAGTCATTCGCGAGTCGTGTCTCGGCGCCTGTCCTGCTGTCTCACTGCCAGACGCGCATCGACTCCCCCACGAACCTCTGCTGACGCTCTGATCCAGTGTCGAAAAGGAGTCTGAGATCTCTCCCACCACCATCCCTCCTGCTCCTCCCCCAAAAGATCCCCAGCACCAGCCTCGCAAGGCGCCGACCTGGGACGGTCCCGTCTCGAACGACTTCCGCGACTATCGAAAGGACCTCGCCGTCCTGCAAACCTCAGGAGGAGGGGTACCATCGATCTCACGCAATCCGCCAACCGCTTCGAGCGCAGGCGCCAACCCACCTTGGGCATCAGGAGGGACTAATGGTGGTACCAACATGGCGAACAGCGTGTGGAGCAGCTTCTTCAACGACTCTGACAACGACGATGTCGCACAGTTGTCGCCTGGCTTCAACCCAACCGGTGGCAACTCGAGGGAAGACGCTATGGGGTTCCCCAGAGACGACCGGAGACCTTCAGTGGCTAGCGCTATGACTGTCAGCAGTACTGGTTCGAAGTCGAGCTTTAGCAGAGGGTTCCATAAGAAGCTGCAGAATGTGTTTGGCGAAGACTTTCCCGGTGATGGTCGCCAAAACTCAGATTCGAGCTTGAATGGAAGGTCGCAGATCACAGAAACCCAGTCACTGCATGCACCTCGAAACCGCGGCAACTCCCTGAACAATGCTTTTGGCAGTGGTGGGTACAACTCGAGGCCAGCTTCCCCTACCAGCTCGCGGCCACGGACACCACAGCCTTCCTCGGAAGTCACGCCCTGGGAGTTTCAGGCACCGCAGGTAAGCTCCTATGCTCATAAGGTGCATCACGCCTAGTGTTTGCCTTCCAGTCTATCTTCCACGCGTCGTTACTGCGACAATTCCTTGCTCGTGTTACTGACATTCTTAGGATGCACCCTCCTCAACAGAGAACGGGCGCAGAAGATCTTCAGAACAAACTTCGACCAAATCAGGTACTCGCACACACAAAATAACCTCACGATTGCCTGGACATCGACACCATCGCAGCAAGGAGGAAAACAAGACAGCGCCTGATAGTCGAGGCGACATAAGCGCTCCGTATCCCCTACGACCAGCTACTAGCCGCGAAGATTCCTACAGCGCGCGTGGTCGAGTCCAGCCGCAGCAATCAGCCCTCGCGTCTGCATTCGCTTCGAAGACGAGTTTAGTGCCGCGCGCAGCAAGTCCAACACCTAGCACATATTCAGAAATGACACAGCATTCCGTAGCGCAGTCACAATCGCCAAGCACCAGTAAAGGCCCGGGCCGATTTTTTGCACGCCTGCGAGGGAAAGATAAAACAGAGCAACACACGGCAGTGGACAATCTCAAGAACATGCCGGCCGGGTCATCGCAGATCTCCCTTCCTCCCTCCATCAACGGTCCACCATCAGCACGTGCAGATCCCAACCAACCTTCTTTTATATCGAGAAAGAAGTCCACATTCGAACAATTGAAGGGTCCGAGTAATGTGTCGAAAGATGGCAAGAAAGCACATAGTCGACTACCGTTCAAGTCATCAGACAAGCGCCAAATGTCGCAAGCGGAACCAGCACGGGGGAAAGATCCGAACGAAGCGAAGGCAGATACGACAGGTAATGAGGCCATGTGGTTCCTTGATACCAAGTTGGACGATATGAGCGGAATCGTGAACCCACAACAACCGCCAATGACCCCTCCAACCGGTGATGTGCAACACACAACTCTAGCTGGAGATGACGAGCCTGGGCCAAAGGACGACACATGGGATGCACCAGATTCTTGGGCAGTGAAGAGACTTGACGAGATGCGCGAACAGTCCATCGACGAGCCTGAAGTTGCCGCGAGGGAGCAGAACGATACGAGGACCTACTGTCTGCGTATCTTCAGGGCCGATTCCACATTCGCGACTTTGTCTGCTACGCTAAATACTACAGTCGCGGAGATCATCCAGATACTTGGCAAGAAAACCGTCCTGCAGGATGAGCTGGACAACTACCACATCGTAATGCGCAAACATGACACCTCAAGGCAACTGGAATCGAGCGAGCGACCGCTGTTGATACAAAAACGTCTTCTGGAACAAGCTGGATACGCGGAAGCTGACCGGCTAGAAGACGTTGGTCGAGAGGACAACAGCTATCTTTGCAGGTTCACATTCTTACCAGCCAAGATGAGCGGTTTTTCCAGCCTCGAGAAGGACCCAGGTTTCAAGCAGATGCAAAAGTTTAGTCACATCGACCTGCAGGGCAAGAACCTGATCACCATTCCCATTACGCTCTACCAGAAAGCTACCGAGATCATCTCGCTGAACTTGTCTCGCAATCTATCTCTCGATGTACCGAAGGACTTCATTCAAGCATGCACAAATCTCAGGGAGATCAAGTATACCAGCAACGACGCGAGGCGGTTGCCTCCCAGCTTGAGCATGGCAAGTCGACTCACTATGCTCGACATTTCCAACAACTGTCTTCAGACTCTCGATCGAGCGGAGCTGCAAAAGCTGCAAAGTCTGCAAGGCCTTCGACTATCGAACAACGGCTTAACATCTCTGCCATCATACTTTGGCCATTACCGTGCTCTGCGCAGCCTCAATTTGAGTTCCAACTCCCTGACCGAGTTTCCCGACTTCCTCTGCGAGGTGCGCACCCTCGTCGACCTTGATATCAGTTTCAACTCCATATCCAGTCTGCCTAAGATCGGCCAGTTGACATGTCTGGAACGGTTGTGGGCAACTAACAACAAGCTGTCTGGTAGCTTCCCTTCCAATTTCAGCCAGTTGATCAACTTGCGAGAGGTGGATGTACGTTTCAATGCTCTCGACAGCATGGACGTCATGTCGCAGCTGCCTCGTCTCGAGTTCCTCATGATCGGACACAACTCCATATCCGCTTTCGAGGGGTACTTCCCAAAGATCCGCGTTCTGCACATGAATCACAACCCTGTGACACGTTTTGGCCTGAGCGGGCCAGTGCCATCTTTGACAGTACTCAACCTTGCATCTGCCAAGTTGGCCCAGCTACCTGAAGACCTGTTCCAGAAGCTTACGGGACTTACAAAGCTAATTTTGGACAAGAACCACTTTACATCGCTCTCGAACAACATCGGTAGACTGTACAGACTGGAGCACCTCAGTGTCGCCCGCAACTCTCTGGACGACCTGCCAGCGGAAATCGGGCGTCTTGTGGAGCTTCGTTATCTCGATGTACGCGAGAACAATCTTGGGCGACTACCTCCGGAGATCTGGTACGCTCGTCGATTGGAAACACTCAATGTATCCTCCAATGTTCTGGACGCTTTCCCAAAACCGAGCGCAGCGCCACCCGCTGAAGACAAAAGCGGCATACAGTTGGACGGTTCGCATTCGATATCCACACCTGGATTGGGATCAAGCCCAAGTTATGAAGAGCTGGGCAAATTGGAGGACTTCCAGAACCGACGCCCTAGTCAGGCTTCAGGTGGTTACCTCAGCTCGGGGACCTCGCCAGCATCTACGAACCGTAAAGGGTCAATGGCGTCTTTCAACACAGCTAGCACAGCACGAAAACCGTCAGCGGCGTCTCGAGCACCGACTGAAGGGACCCTCACACCTATGTCCCGCAAAGACTCCAGCCTGTCTAGTAGGATGGTCACGACATTTGCTGGTTCACTTCGACACCTTTTCCTAGCAGACAACAGACTTGAAGACAACGTCTTTGACGAGCTGTGCCTGTTGCCTGAGCTAAGAATAGTTAACTTGTCCTACAATCTGATCTACGATGTTCCCCCAAGGACCATCCGAAGATGGCAACATCTTGCTGAGCTCTATCTCTCGGGTAATGACCTGACGTCATTGCCTTCAGAGGATCTGGAAGAGGTTGGCTCGCTCAAAGTGCTCCACATTAACAACAACAAATTTCAAGTACTTCCCGCTGAGCTTGGAAAGGTTGCACAGCTCACTGTCTTGGATGTTGCTAGCAATTCTCTGAAGTACAATGTCTCCAACTGGCCGTACGACTGGAACTGGAATTGGAACCACAAGCTGAGATACCTCAACCTGTCTGGCAACAAGCGACTTGAGATCAAGCCAAGCGGCTCGTACAGTGGAAGTGGTGTTGCCATGCGGGAAGGACGTGATCTTACCGACTTCACTGCACTTGTCAGCCTGCGAGTTCTCGGCCTAATGGACGTCACCATGATGACACCATCTGTGCCCGAGCAGACTGAAGACAAGCGAGTGCGAACAGCGGGATCAGCCGTGGGTACCATGGCCTATGGTATGGCCGACAGTCTGGGCAGAACGGAGCACATATCGACCATGGACATGGTCGTACCGCGCTTCCGCAGTCACGACGATGAGCAAGTACTAGGCCTCTTCGATGCTCAGCCCCTTGCTGGTGGAGGTTCCAAGATCGCTAAGTTCCTGTACGACAATTTCAAGAACCGCTTTGCCGATGAGCTGGACCGTTTACGACCCAACGAGAACCCAGTCGATGCTTTACGCCGTACCTACCTTGGTCTCAACAAGGAGTTGGCTACAGCTGCCTCTCAGTCTCTGGACAAGAACGCGTACACGCCGCCAACACAGCCTAGAGGCGCTGTGCCCGAGCTTGGAGATGATGATCTTACGTCTGGCTGCGTCGCCACGGTCATGTACCTGAAGGAGATGGAACTTTACATGTCCAACGTTGGTGACGCGCAAGCATTGTTGATCCGCTCTGAAGGTGGACACAAGATCCTTACACGCAAGCACGATCCTGCTGAACCCAGCGAACGGGCCAGGATTCGAGAAGCTGGTGGGTTCGTTTCACGTCAAGGAAAGCTGAACGACGTCCTCGAGGTGTCACGAGCTTTCGGCTATGTGCAAATGTCCCCGTCTGTCATTGCATCACCGCACATCATCAATATCACTCTTGGTGATACGGATGAGATGATTCTTGTAGCTTCTCGCGAACTGTGGGAGTACCTCACACCAGACTTTGCTGTTGATGTGGCACGGTCCGAGCGCAACGACCTCATGCGAGCTGCGCAAAAGCTTCGAGACCTTGCGATCGCATTTGGTGCTACGAACAAGATTCACGTCATGCTGCTTGGTGTGAGCGACCTCAAGAGCAAGCAGCGCGCCCGTTACCGCACGCACAGTATGTCTATGGGTCCCACAGGATCGCCGGACGACTTTGCCATCAATCGCAGACCAGGAAAGAGAGCCAGGAATATGGTTGGCGATTCGAAACTTGCCCGTCTCGATCAAGAAGTAGATGCACCGACCGGCGACGTCAGCTTGGTGTTTACAGATATCAAGAGCTCAACTTTGCTTTGGGAAACCTATCCCATCGCCATGAGATCTGCAATCAAGATGCACAACGAGTTGATGCGTCGGCAATTGCGCATCATTGGGGGCTACGAAGTCAAGACTGAAGGTGATGCTTTCATGGTTGCCTTCCGGACCGTCACTTCAGCTCTTCTCTGGTGCTTCACCATCCAAAGTCAGCTTTTGGAAGTGCAATGGCCGCAAGAGATTCTGAGCAGCGTCAATGGCCAAGAAGTCGTCGATGCCGACGGGAACGTCATTTTCCGAGGTCTCTCGGTTCGAATGGGTATTCACTGGGGGCGACCTGTGTGCGAAGTCGATCCAGTTACCAAACGTATGGACTACTTTGGACCTATGGTCAACAGAGCATCGCGTATCTCATCGGTGGCCGACGGCGGGCAAATAACGGTTTCCTCCGATTTCATCGCCGAGATCCAACGTTTGCTCGAAACCCATATCGAAGGCGACCGGAGCAACTCTACCGGTTCCGAAGAGGCGTATAGCGACGACATTCATAGCCAGCTTATCAGGCAAGAACTCCGGTCTCTCAGCAGTCAGGGTTTCGAAGTCAAGGACCTTGGCGAACGTCGCCTGAAGGGTCTCGAAAACCCAGAGTACATTTACTTGATGTATCCACACTCGCTTGCCAGTCGTCTTGTCGTACAGCGCCAGCTTGAACAACAAGCAGCGCCACCTGTCCAGGAGCAATCAGCTGGCCAAAAGGAGCGGAACAGCCAGCTCACAATTGACACAGAAGACGTATGGGATCTTTGGAACATTAGTCTACGTCTTGAGATGTTGTGCAGTACCCTCGAGAACCCCGGAAGTTCAGAGCTTAAGGCGCCTGAGACAGCATTGCTCGAGCGCATGAAGAATCGGGGCGGAGAGATCACGGATCGATTCTTGATCAACTTTGTCGAGCACCAGATTTCAAGAATCGAGGTAAATACCCAGCATTGTGCAACACAAGCAAGCAACTAACGAGTCTCATAGTCTTGTGCAACCACTCTCGCCCTGCGACACATGATGCGGCCATTTGGCTCCGCACCTTTGTTACAACAAGCCTGCCACATGGGTGACATCTTCTCTGAACTCGAGGCGAAGTTGAAGCGCCTTGAACAATTCGAGCAAGAAGCAATGGCAGACATGGCACCCTCATAAACACATACAGGTCGCTACCCTTCATACCGAAACCACACCCATGAAATCGCCGGCCCATGCCGAGCGACACGTACACACATACCTTCCACCTCTATTTAATCGTCTCACCCGTACGCGCTCAAGCGGCCGGCTTGGGCTTTGTACTACACATCATACGCAACTTCTGTACAGCCCTGGTGGCGTCACCCTTAGGCTTCGATGCATGCCAGGAGCAACCGGATAGCATACTTGGGCTTCTACTGGCGTTCGGAGCCTGCACTTTGGCAGCGGCGATTTGTTCATTCTGCACGTACTGTTGGCTGTCATCCATTCTTAGGCTACGATTGGACCGGGGGCTTTCTCCTACCACGATTCCCTCACGGCCGCTGCAACTTTGCGTTTGTATTTTGTTGAGCCTTGTCATCCCTCCTGCTGGTGCGAGCTTGACTCATGCTGTTGGATGAGCTGTCATCTAGTGAATACATTTTGTCTTGAACTTGTGTTTCTGTTTAGGTCATTGCGCCCAGTGCTCTTGTGTTGACGGCTGCTAGTAGACCCTGAGCTTGAGCTTTAGAAGCTGCCCCTCAATGTCGTCACCACCTGGGCACTATTATAAAGCTTACCCCACACAAACATTAGCAATCGACAGTTGCACTTGCACCTTTCTCATTCATGCAATTCCTTTTAGTACTCTCCAAACATTCTGCAAATCGTCGTCTCACACTCCTGACCAATTCAATCCTTCCATCCTTTAGGACGTCCTTGAATCACAACGCAACCATGTCGACGTCCTCATTTCCTCCACAAGAGCTCCGCGAAATCGTCAAGGAGGTAGCTGTCCTCCTGAAAGACCGCAAAGAGACAATCTCCGTCGCCGAAACAGTAAGGGAACCTAAGACTATGCGTCTCCATCGCCCATCAACTAATTCGCCCAGGCAGCAGGCGGTCTCATCTCATCGTCCCTCCTCTCCTTCCCCGGCGCCAGCACCTTCTACCGCGGCGGCCTGACCCTCTACACGCTCGAAAGCCGCAAGGCATTCGTCGGCTGGACCGACGCGGATACCCAGTCCTACAAAGGCCCCACGCCCGACATCGTCACCAAGCTCGCTGATAACACCCGCAAAGCGCTCGGCAGCACGTATACTGTTAGCGAGTCGGGGACTGCGGGACCTACGGGGGGCAGTACGCGGAATCGCACGCCGGGGTATGTTGCGCTGGCTGTGAGTAGCGAGAAGGGCACGGTTACTAGAGAGGTTGAGACGGGGAGTAAGGAGAGGGAGAGCAATATGGTGAGGTTTGCGGTGGAGGGGTTGAGGCTTGTGAGGGATGCTATAAAGGGCGAGAGTGGAGGGAGCAAGAGGAATGAGGGCGCGGATGTGCAGGAGGAGGGTGTCGAGCTGGTACCTGGTGATAAGAAAACGGATGAGGCTGCTATTGGCGCGTTTGCTAGTTGAGGGATGAAGCTGTAGGCGGAGCTATGAGTTGGTGGATACACGCCCTTGAAGGCACTTGGAAGCACTTGGACTGGCCACCATGTGTCCTGATTTATCTGGCTCGCTACATCAATTATCCGATCTGATATTCATCCCATTGTCGTCTACAGGCTCGCGCCTTTCGCTCCTATTCCCTGCAAGACAGCAACCACTGCCAGCGTAGTCGCCGTGGGCTTATCATTGCTCTGGAAATAGCTACCCGCGGCACCAGCCAAGATAGCCACAAGTAAGCCTGCAATGCTCTTATCGTAGATGTCGAGCAGCCCTGTCTGTGCCCACTTGTAATTGAGAATTGCCATCATAAGGAAGAAACCGCTGCCTTCGTACCATCCGGCCTTCACGGCACCGCGTAGAGCGATAGGCAGAGCGCTGATGGAGGCATGCTTGAACTGCTCAAGACCTTTTGTCTACGTAGTTCAATCATCAGCTCTGTTTTAAATCGTCAAAAGGCAGTATGTCTAGAGTGCGCACCGTGTGTCCCAGCGAAAGCACAGTGTGAGCTACAGTTGCGGCGAGGAGAAGTGGGTGCTTTGCGGATGCCATCTTAAGTCTATAGCAGTACGATTATTCAAGAAGACGTCTCTCTGTAGTTTGCTTGTAGTTTTGAAGTTCAATGGCGTGAGCAGAGACGAGATAGAACTCGCGAGTCGAAGCTCTTTACCAGGCTAAGGCCGAGGTTCATACCGCTTTGGGTAAGTTCTCCACTTTCACAGTGCTTAGTGCGGGTCCAGCTTCAGCATCCTCACGACTATGCAAGTAAGACTTCGACAAAGTCCGGTGGTGTTAGCATTGAGATCATAGAATTGGTCTACATGTGTTCTCGCCTGGTCCAATCACTCGCCACGTTGGGTCACCAAGTACCCTCTCACTCCTGCACAATATGCTTGCTCGAAATAAAAGTCCTCTAGTGTATCAGCCAGCAAGCTCTGCACAGCATCCTCGAATAAGTGTTATCGCCCTACAACCTTTTCTAATCATTGTGGCCCTTGGTGTACTCCAGGTCACTGTCGTGTACCTTGTCGTTCCCGTCTCCTTGAGGAACAATGGCTGGCTGGACTCCTGTTGCGATGACATCGAAGTCGGATGTGCCATCCACCGCCGTCGATGGAGGATCATATGGTCCAGTATGATCCTCACTCTTGGCGAGCTCCTCGGCTTTCCACTCGGTCTATGCAACGGCTTCGTGCGCAGCTGTCTTGATGCCCTCGACCACGCTCTCGACCACTTGGGCGACTTCTTCGACGGCTTCGGCGGCGGTTTCAGTTCCATCTGTGCGCTGGCCGAAAGGCGTGTTCAGTCGCTTCAAGGCTGGTCGGACGTGCTCGGTCTCTGGCGAAGCAGACTTGACATGTTAGATCCATGTTTCGACGACGGAAAAGTGCTTCAACTTGCGTCTTTCTTTACTTCCTCTATGTTCGGCGTCTCGCTTCCGTCCATGTCTCCTTGGTCAGATGTAGCAGCCTCCAGTGCTCCAGGGCGTATGCTGTGCGTCAAGTGCTTCCGGTTTCATTGTAGCACTGCCGTCTTCTGACGGAAATGTGAGCGATTTTTGGCAAACCTGTAAGCTTACGAGTTTGGAGTGGAGTATGGAGAGTCATTTATCGATGGTGGTAGGTGAGGTCTTGCCTCTGTATCTTGGTGACAGCTGCACCGCTGATCTGCAAGTTCCCTTGTCTGTGTGTTTGCTTCCTCGAAAGAAAGCGACGTCACGACACCTTGCTCTTGAAGTAAGGGCGGATCAGTGCATTATTCTTTCTTTAGTGTAACAGCAGCTCATGTGGCAGCTACAGGACAGAGGGCCGCTCGCACACCAAAAGGGAGGGTTTACTGAAGCTGGCGAAGCAGTCGTGGTGGCACAGAACTGGAATCATGTCCGCGATGAGCCGCTTGTTGAGCGTTTGGAACAACTCGATTGAAGCGAGACGAATTACCTAGCGGAACAACTGCGGGAAGAGAAAAAGGTGAGAGCTCACAGTCATGCCCTGAAAGCTTTGGCTGAGTAGCGACGCAGATCCTCGGCTTGCCCTTGCCACTCAGTGACCTTGTCTTGCTGACTTGGTTCCCCGGCCTTCAACTGCTCTACACGCCCCCAAAGCTCCTTGTGTGTATACTGCATCTCATTCGCTGGTGGCAAGCGTTGCACCGACCTCTTGCTGGACAAACTCGAGGCGTCCTCGCCGTCGTCAGCACTTCCTGCGCTACCGGGAAGATTGAGGTAACGATTCCATGCCTGCTGAGCGCTCTCCAATGAGCTGCTTGCATGGATGGTCCTTAATACAGCCGAGCTGCTGATAAGTCCGCTTTGCAGCAAAGTGGTCTGTAGGTAGTTCATGCTCTCCTGTAGCATAGTGATGGCTTCCCTGACCGGTGAGTTCATCTCACGGTGCCAGGCACGACCAAGGGATGTAAGACTCGTGCTGAGGTTGGGCATGGCCGAGACATAGTCAATGTACGGGGTCGAGAGATCCATCGTGACGTTTTCAAGACTGGTTGTGCTGGTCGGAAGCGTAGATGGAAGGATCATGCTTGAGGTTAATGGCAGGTCAGGTGTCAGTGGCGCCGGTGTAGAGGTGTTGAGGGCTGGGTCGGTCGTAGCGTTGGCAGGGTTCAGCCAGGCGGTCTGTTTAATCGTCAGCAATGAAGCGAGATACTCTGGGGAAATCCAACCTTGTTTGTATCGACTTGAAACTTTGACTGCAGGATTGTGCTCGTGATGTTGTTGATAAGATCTGCGGTACCCATCTGACTGCTGCTGCCGAAAAAGCCCCAGCCCCGATTAGGGCTATTAGGATCACCAATAGTGCTTGCTGCCGAGTTAATGACGGTCCTTATATTGGCGAGATCCTGTATAGCCGGTGTGGCCATCACAGCGGGCGCGAGGACAATGCCGGTAACGAGCATGGCGGCGTGTTTGTGCGCAATGAACATGCTAATGGTGACTGACGATAGTAAGGCGTATCGTCAAGCCAGATAGTGAGGGATGTTGAGGTGGAGATGGGACAAAGCGATGCTGGTCGCTAGGGTATGCTGAGGTAAAGGTGCTTGTGGACGTGGGATGTTTGGACGTGGAAGAGTCGAGATGGCCGGTTTTGAGCAAATGCTAGCGCCCTCGTAAGGAGGGCAGCAACGACGTGGTTCTTGCCACGATTGCATATTCCAGGAGGTGCAGCTGCCTCATTGACTCACAACGTGGCTTCCATTCGACCATCTGCGCATCTGAATACCACCCGAGTCATTAAAGCATCATTGGATATGCTGCAACTCGGCGGAACCTAGAATGGGTTGTGAGGACTGATTGAAATCTATACTCATCTCGTGATTTTCTTGTTATCAAACAAGGCTTCGATCATTCCTTGCAGCAGCTTGGGCCTTCTCATACGCCCGCCACCACAATCCGATGTTGGTTGCCACTAGCAGATCCATCATCTTCAGACCTTCGTCTTCAAGGATGATCTTTCCCAATTTGGCTTGTTTTCCACCAAAGCCACCCCCGGCAAACTCTTGACCAAGCGTCAAGTCCATACGGTCCAGAGATTTCCTTGCACCTTGCAGGTCATCATCATGGTTGACGGAGATAGAAGAATTGTTGCGACTATGCCGTCCTCGCTTAAAGAACGACGATCGTTTCGATGTTTCTTCTCTGGGAGACGGGGCCTTGTTGGCGCTTGGGAGATTGAACCGCAATTCGCTCACAGTCGCTGCTGCAGGCGGCGCACCTTGCAGACCTGGTATAACATGTCGACACTAGATTGAATCAGTTGATGCTACAGTAAGGGGATGCTACATCTACTCACTTTCAATGTGCCTCCGCTCGCGCCGGTGACAAACTCGCAGCGGCCATTCCACGGGCTTGTGAACACATAACCGCGAAAATTCGACTGTCGCTCGGAGACTTGAAGCGTTCCGTACGCTTGGTCATTCCGCGTCAAGAACGAAGGTGATGGCAAAGGTTGATCTGCGGATAGTCTATCATCGTAATTACCTCTAGATGCGGGACGACTCGGAGTACGATCAGATGAACCACTTTTGCGGTGCCCAAAGCCGCCTCCCAAATGCGATCCTTCCATCCAGATTCGACGGCGGAAAATATTATCGCTCCTCGATGATGGTACGCTTGGTATGTCTAGACTCGGACGTGGCAGTGCTTTCGTTGATTGATAAGATCGTACTGACAGATCACTGGACTGAGTGGGCAATGGAGGCCTGTTGTCCGCATCGGAATGGAGGAACTTGGAATATCCTGGGTTCGAGATTTCGACGTACAAAGGAGAGCCTGGCTTCCTCTCAGATAGCCCGTTGGAAGAGATGCCTGTAATCGTGGGGTCATCGATGCGAGCAACGTTCCACTGCGCGCCAGATGCCGGATCTCGTCGAATGAGAGTGAGAGAGATACCGTTCGGGGTTGAGCTGATATCCGGTCTTCGCGGCTGGACTGGCGGTAGGTCGTTCTCGGTCAGTGGCCGACTAGACTCGTAAGATCCACGAGGTTCGTAAGCAGGGGTCAGCATGGCAGGCCTTTGAGCATGTTGACCTGCGCTTGCATTTTGTCGGTTGTCAAAGTTCGCGATTGGAGCCAATGTCCCAGGTACTGGTTTCCGGGCCGGTGCAGTTGCCGGTGCATTTGGCACAGCCTTGCGCTGGATGAGTGGTGCTGATACTCGGTTCACAGGACTAGGTCGTTGTTCCGAGTAGTTTGGATCCTGGAACTCCGGATGGTTCAGAAAACTGATGTCTTCTGGATGTTCAACGTGAACAAAATACAAGGAGCTAGTAACGTCTTCTGCAGTGACCACCTTCTCGCGGGGTTTCATAGGGGAAAGGAAAACATCTACTTGGGCATTAGACAAGGTCACACCACATACACAAGTGGTCTCCTTACCTTTGCTGCCTGGCACTCTAGCAATGTAGAGCACTAATGGCTCGTGCCTCACGTGTGTTGGATTCCTCGGATATGCTGGTGGATTTGACGCAAGCGCTGTGAGTGATGAGAGAGATTTTGCTTCAATAGCTGTGGACGACATTGGAGCGAAAGACTACAGTTGCGGAGCAGGCGGAACGATAGAGATGCGACGGTTGCTGAAGTGATAGACGCTACGGTAGGCAGGCAACGTTAGCTTGCAGATCATATATGAGGCAAAGCAGCTGAGATTATGCTTGCGTTTGCTTTGGGTGGCTGTGCATGCGCCCCCAGGAATATCGCGTCTAGCAGATAGGCGTGCAGTGCATGAGCAAGGTACGAGCGAAGCTGAGTCAGTCGGCCAAGGACATCATTACAGGTTCAACGAGGCTGATGCTGGCAGCCCGATGAGTTGGGCATGCGATACGGCTGGCAAGTTCGGGTGAGCGAGGTTGGGGTTCACACGGGTGGGTCCTTCCATGTCCGTGCGAAGGCGGTCTCGTAAGCGCGACAGAAAAAAGGTGAAGGTCCGCCAAGAGTTCGGATTTCTATCGAATTCGCACTGCACACACGATCTCGCCGCTGCGACTTTCCACGCCGACGTCACGGCTTACAAGATAATTCCACACTCACTGAAACACACGGCCACGTAAATCTTGCTTTTTGTGTCAACATGCCGGACGATCTTGAGGTACGCTGTAGGAAGGCGCCCCCGCACCGTTCTTGCCGCTAACCAAGAGCTCCAGTCGAGATTGAAGAGCCATGCTCGGGCCTTCGAAGGACTGATGTCGCTGATCCCAGCCAAAGAGTACTATGGCAAGGACGAGAGCATCACAAGTGTACGCGTCTTCGCGCTAGCGCCACGAGCTTTTCGCTGACATGCTTCGTAGACACAATGGCAAAAGAAGAAGAAGCAGACCACAGAAGAGCGCCAGGCTGCAAAGCGAGCGAAGCTGGATCCCGCATCACACAAGTCCGCCCAGGATGTACTGGACGAAAATGCACGCAAGCGCAAGCGCGAACTCGAAGGCGAGGCCGAAGACGACGATGCAGCCTCAGACGCGCCCTCTTCAGACCTCGACATGGACATTGTAAAAGAGACACCGCTCGAAGGGATAAAGAAAGCCAAGAAGCAGAAGACAAAGAAGGACGCCGAGGCCGAGCCTGAAGAAGTTGTTAAGGAAGGTCGTACATTAACGAAGGCCGAGATTAAGGCACAGCAAAAGAAGGAAAAGAAGAAGGAGAAGGCAGCAGCGAAGAAGAACAAGGAAGAGGCACGAAAGGCGGCGCAGGCTGAATTCAAGGAAGGTCTCACTGAACCGAAGGAGACAAAGAAGGCCAAACAAGATGAGGCCGAGGATGATGAGGATGATGAGGAGGATGACGGTCTTGAAGACCCCGAGGATCGCATCGAGGCCCTTGACGTTAGTGGCCTCGTTGACGCTGAAGAAGAGGGTCAGTCCACCGCTCCCACCACTACTACAAATTCCAATACCTCAGCAGCGTCCGATGCATCATCGTCAACCTCCGTCCCAGAAGAAGCACCTACCAAGAAGGACGCCAAGAAAGAGAAGAAGCCGCTGCCGATCGACGAGAAGAGTCAAGAGGAATTCCGCGCACGACTAAACGCTAAACTCGAGGCTATGCGCGCCGCGCGCAAGGCCGACGGACCTGATGGACGACCCGCAAAGAACCGCGCCGAGCTCATTGAAGCTCGAAGGAAAAAGGAGGCGGCACGTCAAGAAGCGAAGAAGTCAGCCCGTCAGAATGCAAAGGAGGATGAGGCGCGCGCAAAGGCAGAGGAGCAGCTTGCACGGATAAGAGGCGGCTCAGGCTCACCCTCAATCTTCCCTGCCAGATCACCAGAGCACGAGCGCAACTTCAATTTCGGCCGCGTCGCCTGGGAAGACGGTCAAGAACTCGAAGGCGGGCTCTCCAAGTTCCTTGAGCAGCGCAAGAAGAAGGGCAAGTCCGACACAAAGACAGCGCTTGAAGCTGCCCAGAAGAAGCAAGCACGCATCAATGGCTTCGACGAGGCCAAGCGCAAGGACATTCAGGAGAAGGACTTGTGGCTCAATGCGAAGAAGCGCGCACAGGGCGAGAAGGTGTTTGACGACGTCAACCTGTTGAAGAAGAGCTTGAAGCGCCAACAGAAACAGAAGGACAAGAGCAAACAGGAGTGGAAGGAGCGCCTCACAAGCATCGCTGACGGCAAGGAGAAGAGGCAGAAGAAGCGCGAAGAGAACCTGAAGGCGAGGAGAGAGAGCAAGGGAGTCAAAGGCAAGAAGAAGGGCACCCCGAAGAAGGGTGGAAAGAAGCCGGCAAAGAGAGCTGGCTTTGAGGGAACCTTCAAGGGTAAATAAATAGCAAGTGGGCTGAAATGAGCTGTGTATGATGGGGGAACTAAAAAAGGGATCATTTGGAAGCATCGCATTTGTGCGTTAGCAATATCTGGGAGGCATTTTGGCGTTTGATATCCCATACAGTGGCTGGCATTGTCTGGGCGTCAGGGAGTATGTACAGCGATTGAATACTATGACGTCCCTCAGGACATATACACGCTTGAATGCTTTGGTTCATGCCCATCTTCCTGATGCAAAAAAGCTGGCTACAAGCTCCAGATTGTCAGCATATTAGGAGTTGTTCAGTGCCTATGCGTCAGTCGCATCTACCTACATAGATGCTACGAAAGATCTGCTGCTATGCCCGACTTATTTAGAACATAAGACACGTTGCTCAGCAATGTCACAACGAGCTTTGGTTTTAATGAACTGAAATTTGAGTTTGACTCTTGTACAATCACGGGACAGTCACAAAGGAAACCAAATGCTGGGCTAGACTTGACCGCTCTCCTCCTATATACAGACCTCGAGCGCTGAATCTCTTTCTTCCACTGCTGCTCTCTCATTATCTGTAAGGCGCGTCCGCACGGGCAGCGGCTGCGATCTCAGGCTCCCACTTGTCACCGTTGGCCAACAGCTTCTCCTTGTTGTACAGGAGCTCCTCTCGTGTCTCGGTGGCGTACTCAGCGTTGGGACCTGTATTCTCGTTAGCACATCTTTCCACACGAATGTCAAAGGTGGCGAGATAACATACCCTCAACAATGGCATCGACGGGGCAAGACTCCTGGCAGAGACCGCAGTAGATGCACTTTGTCATATCGATATCGTAGCGAGTGGTCCTCCTGCTGCCGTCCATACGCTCCTCGGCCTCAATTGTAATAGCCTGCGCGGGGCAGATGGCCTCGCAGAGCTTGCAGGCAATGCAGCGCTCCTCGCCGGTCGGGTAACGTCTCAGGGCGTGCTCGCCACGGAAGCGGGGGGAGATGGGACCCTTCTCGAAGGGGTAGAAGATGGTGTATCTGACGGACCGTCAGAACCAGGTTTCCAAGTCCTCTCTGCAGATAGAAGGCACCAATTGAGCACTTACGGAGGCCTGAAAAACTGCTCCAGCGACACGTACATGCCGCGGAACATCTCCATGAGCAAGAAGTACTTGCCCGCCTTGTCGAGCGCAGCTTCGCCCTCATCCCACTTCTTCGGGGGCGGTAACCGGAAGCCAGGCGGGGGAGGTCCTGCGGGCGTGGCGGCGCGCGCAAGGGTTGTGCTGAAGAAGGCGACGGTGGCGGGCGAGGCGAAGCGTGGTGCGAACTGCGACTGCCTGAGCAGTGTGGTGGCCGATGGGCCGCGTGCCAGCATCGTCAATGGCTTCATGCTGGCCATCGTGGGCGCGTGCGAGTTGTGTGGGCGGTGGGAGACGTCGAGCTGGCGGAGCTTGAACGTCGATGCGTCGATGTCGAAACCTCGAAGTTCAATCAAACGAACCCGATGTGATTGGCCGAATGCGGGGGCAACGGCGATGTAGAGAGCGGCAAATCTGGGGAATCAAAGAGGCGTGCAAACGATTTTGATGCACTTGTCTAGTCTATCAGCAGCTTCGACTAGTCCTTCCTTCCGAGTTTGTTGCGTTCTTGCCGTGTGTTGCTGGTCGTTGGTGCCGTCATAAGAGCTGCTTAGTCACGTGCATCTCGGAAGCTTTCTTTGCAAGTCGTCTAGCATCATCACTACAACCTCCACCCGACCCATCGCCCCTTGACACGCTCCCACCCGCTCAACATGTTCCGTACAGCTCTCCTCAGGTCCGCCAGGTCCGCCGTCCGCGCCGCTCCCCGCTGCCAGGCATCAATTGCCCGCCCGGCGCGCGCCTTCGTTCAGCCCAAGCAGATCACTCCTGCCGCATACTTCCAGGCCGTCCGAAGCTACGCCTCCAGCGCTGGCCTGTCGAACGACGAGGTCCAGGGCAGGATATTGGACCTCCTGAAGAACTTCGACAAGGTACGGCAATACGGTTTCACGATGGAGTGGAGAGCAACATAGCTAATGAAGTTACAGGTCCAGGATGCCTCAAAGGTAGCTTTCAATTGAAATTCAGGATACAATCAGGACGCACGCTTACATTCTGCAGCTCAACGGCGAGTCGCACTTCCACAACGACCTCGGTCTTGATTCTCTCGACACCGTAGAGGTCGTCATGGCGATCGAGGAGGTCAGTCGCATTGGACAATGGATGCGCATGGTAGCGCTGACAGCAGTACAGGAATTCAGCATTGAGATCCCAGACAAGGAGGCCGACGCCATTCACAGCGGTAAGCACGATCTTGGCCCTCTGCCTGGGCATATACTGAAGATATCACAGTCAAGCAAGCAGTGGAGTACATCCTCCGCCAGCCCGATGGTGAGTAATGTCGTTCCACGTAAGGCATTCAAGACTAACAATTTTCAGCTCACTAAACGATCATGGAGCGCGGGTGTTGAGATGAAGACGAGTGGAGTGGAATTGGTTCGTCGGTTCTGCCGGCATTGTGATATATTTCCCTGCGTGTAAAACAGCTATGGGATGGCAACAAGTACTTTTGATAGAACGAGGCTATCCACTTTCCAATCCACTTTCACGTGCATTTATTTCGATTGCATAGTCAAATGATTGTATGATCTGACTTCCAGCCCGGAGCCCGCTTTCCGCCGCGGTCGCGACTCGCAGCTCCCTGGAGAGCTGGTCGCTGGCTGGACGCCGTGACACGAGGAACATCGTTCTCCACAGTCTCACACGCACACTTCACACACCCCCTATCTTGACATCCCGGCTTGCACCGCTCTCTCCCACCACCTGTCGCCCCGCAAAAGTCCGCAGGTCGCTGGTCCGCAATCTTGAAAGTGACGCGCACGCGCCCGAGCGCCGTCAACTGAGCCATCTACATAGGAGCGCCCGCCCATAAATTCCAGGACACCCCCCACTCGCCCCCCAACCACACCCTATGGCTTCGACGTCCGGCGTGGTGCGCCGGCGAGGAGCTGGTGCGGCGACTGGCAACACCGAGGACGAGGGCAGCCGCGTGGCTTCACCTGCGCCCCGGAACGATCGCGACCGCGCGCCAGAGACATCCTACGAGAACTCGGAGAACGGCCACAAGATCGCCTTCGACCCGCGGGACATCAGCGAGAATGCCGAGCGCAGCAAGCAGCCGAAGCTGACGCTCATGGAGGAGATCATCCTCATGGGCCTGAAGGACAAGCAGGTGCGTAGCCGCGGCAGGCTCACGGGACAGGGCGCAGGCTGATACTTGAGGATAGGGTTACCTTTCCTTCTGGAACGACAACATCTCATATGCACTGCGCGGATGCATCGTCATAGAATTGGCGTTCCGAGGCCGCATAAGCATGCAGAAGGACTCGTCGCGGCGGCGTTTTCCTCTGGCGGACCGGGTCATTGAGGTTATTGACGACACGCTGACCGGCGAAGTACTGCTGGACGAGGCCCTGAAGATGATGAAGTCGAGCGAGAAGATGAGCGTCAACTCGTGGATCGACCTCATGAGCGGTAGGTGCAACAGGCATTGCTACAAGTGCTGTGGCTGACAAGCTCAGGCGAGACATGGAACCTCATGAAGATCGGCTACCAGCTCAAGCAGGTCCGCGAACGTCTTTGCAAAGGCCTTGTCGATAAGGGCATCCTGCGCACCGAGAAGAAGAACTTCCTGCTGTTCGACATGGCCACACATCCCGTTGCAGAAGGCGCCGCGAAGGACGAGATCAGGCGCCGAGTACGCAACCTTCTTACAAACCGAACTGTAGTCCTCCCTGGTAGCCAGTTTCTTCCCGAAGAGCTGGAGTTCAGGACCCTTCGTACCGTTGCCATGGTTTGCGCCGCCTACGCTGCGAATGTGCTCGAGAATGCCCTCACCACACTGGGACACGAGGCGAGGGAGCGTGCCTTTGCTCAAGTCGACGAGTTGCTGGCAGAGTACTCGCAATGGCCGTTCGCAAGGAGAGCCGGCGGCGGTCAGGGTGTTGGAGCCAACCTTGGCCAATTGATCAATGACGAGATCAATGCTGGCAAGGACAAGGAGCTTCAGATGGAGGTATGTTTGATTCTCGGATAGTCAGATGCATTATTACTAACAGCGTCACAGGTGGTCGCCGCGTGTCTGAGTGTCTTCACAAGGCTCGACTCTCTCCTCTGATCTACGTCAACCCTTGCAGTTGTTAACTCGATTAAAGGTTTCTGTCCTCGCATGCAAAGCTCGACCCACAAAGACTCGGGGAACATGTTGCGCGAGTGAGCGTCGGATACATAGCAGAGACGACGGGGAAGAGCTCGGTCCCCGATCATGATGATGTTGCTAGATGAGTACAGTCTCTTCGTTCATAGCGTTCTATCTGCAGCAAAACGGTCTAGGGGACACCGGCGTTGGGCTGTATGGTAGCAGCTTCTTCTTATGAAAGCGTTTAATCCAGATTGGACACCAATATACCACTTGAACATCGCGAAGTTTGATGGTGGAAGCGGACTTCCAATCAAGGTTCACTCGCTGCTTCTTCACTCCAGTCGCAAACCACGTGACAATGTGTAAAGCTGTAAACCCCAGACACAACATAATAGCGGAGACGGCAATTGTTAGTATGATCCAGGTATTCTACACCGGGATATACCACGCTCAGACTGCTAGCTGCATACAGAGGGCTGTTGGTAGCCGCCTCAGGACCAGGTGCAGCGGCCGTCGTCCCGATCTAGGCAGCGCGCGATCCCTTCACTGTCTGACACAACACGCAGTGACGGCATCATTCCGAGCTTATCCTCCCGCGCACGCCCAATTATCCTTAGATCCCTAGGTGACAAGGTGACAGATACCAAGGAGCGTGCTCGCCGATTCGGGCGTGCCAATACCGGTTCCTGCGCCCTGAGAGCCCTACCAGGTGGATTCAACTCGTGACCTCGATCGGCAAGACGCCCTCAGCCATACAGAGGCCCAGCCGAGCGACGACGCGCAGAGTGCATGGTCCCTTGGTGAGTTTATTTCCTTTCCCCATAGCCGGTGTTGCTCTCGCGATGCTTTCTGCGCGCTGGCTTTCCCGTCGGTGGCCCCTGTCGAGTTGCTGCGACCGCTTTCGATCCCGACTAACCCTCGCAGCTCCATGCGCGCACCAGCCCTCTGACCACCCATCCACGCCATGCACTCTCCCCCCGGCGCCGACGCATCCACATCGCAGGACTCGTTGCAATCGCAGAACGGCGCGTCCTACCAAAACGGCGCGGTCCAGCAGCCCACCGATGCGTCTTCTGCCACCTCCAGCTTCGATGCGCCGGGCGACAACAACGCGATCCGCGACGGCAAGCAAAAGGCCAAGGCAGTCCTCGCAGCATCAGGCGTGAATATGGACTCCCCGACAACAGATGGCGTCAATGGCGCGTCGCGAAAGCGCTCACACTCGGGCTCGCGCAAGCCCTCGACGGCCCCGGCCCAAGAACTCACCGAGGACCAGAAGAAGGAGCAGACGGCGCTGCTCAATCGCTACATCGCCCGCGACTTGCTGGATAGCGTCAACAAGTACGAGCGCAGCAAGTACTCAGAACGGGTCTACGGCGAGCTGAACGATCTGCGCGACTTCTACAGAGAAGAAGTCTTCCCCGTGCGCCGGCAAAACCCTGGCGCCATCTTTGGATACGGCTATGCGGGCTACGGCAATGGCATCACCGATGTTCAACTCAATCCTCGAGACCCACGATCGCAGCTACCCCAGATCCAATACCCCAACCAGGCCAAGCGCGCCGGTCGACGTGCAGCGCCGCAATTGAAAGTAGACAGAGAGATGGGCGGAAGACAAGCTGATCAGGTGGAAGAATTGATTCCAATACGTTTGGAGATCGAGTTGGACAGACTGAAGCTGCGCGACACGTTCACCTGGAACCTCCACGACCGCGTCACTGAGCCCATGCTGGTTGCACGCACCCTCGTCGAAGACTTCCAGGTCCCGCCAGAATTGCAGCAGAACATCATACATCAGGTCAATCGCGAGATCCACGAGCAGATCCAGGACTACTACCCCCACGCGTTCTTCGACGATGAGCCTCTCGATTCCTCGCAACCATACTCGGCGTTCAAGAATGACGAGATGCGCATCTTGATCAAATTGAACATTACTATTGGACAACATACGTTGGTGGATCAGTTTGAGTGGGAGATCAACAACCCTTTGAACTCGCCAGAGGAATTCGCAACACAGATGGCTGCTGATCTTTCTCTTAGTGGAGAGTTTGTGACAGCTATTGCACACTCAATACGAGAGCAAAGCCAAATGTTCACGAAGAGCCTGTATATCACAGGACATCCCTTCGACGGCCGGCCGGTGGAAGATACAGACATCCAGGACAACTTTCTTGCGTCGCCGCTACCTTCGGTATTCCGACCTATGCAATCGACGAAGGATTACCAGCCATACCTGTACGAGCTCAGCCATGCCGAGTTGGAACGAGCAGAACTCTCCATCCTGCGCGAACAAAGACGTCAAAAACGCTCCGTTAACCGTCGTGGAGGGCCTGCGTTGCCAGATCTCAAGGATCGACAACGGACCGTTCGTACTTTGGTCGTGTCGTCAGTCCTTCCTGGAGCAGCCGAGACGCTTGAGGAAAGCCATTTGTTCAAAGCAACAAGGAAGGCGAGGGAAGGTCGGAGACGCAATGCGGATGACGATTCAGACGACTCTGATAGTGATGACTCTATCATGGACTCGCCTGCGCCAGCAGTGCCCAGCGGCGGCACTGCACGAACAAGAGGCATGCGCGGAGCTGCAGTTTCTGCGCAAGCAGCCATGAGGTCTGCCATTGGACGATCAGCAACTCCAGAAATCGCTCAACTTCAACAAGAGGTTGTTCAGCAGCGCTCAACCAGAGCGCAAAGATACGAAGCGCGGGAAGAAAGCGTACCAGAGCCGACCACGATGATTGTTAAGCTCCGCATCTCTTCTGCGAAGCTCCGAGAATTCCAAAGAAACCCCAGGGCTTTTGCGAAGCCTGCTTCCACGCCGATGATGGCACCCACCACCCTGCCTGCGCGTGGCACACCGAGTAATTCCATGCCTCCGCCACCTTCGCCTGCCATGGCACCGAGCTCCAAGCCCGAAGCTTCACCACGACCACCATCAACGCCCACGCCGAAACCACAACCAAAGCAGTTGCAGTACAAGGAAGACGGCTCACTAGACGCGGCATGGCCACAAACATCTCCGACAGTAGGTATTTCTACAGAGTAGACATGTATGTGAACTAACGAGTCCAAGCCACCCCCTCCAACATGGCTGCAACAAGCCCTGCAAGACCTCCGCGACCGGAATCCCGAGCACAAGTTCGAGACCCTCATGCGCTATGTTGTCATGAATGAAGGCCACGTGAACCGCGAGACGGGCAAGACCGAGCCCAAAGCTATCAAGGCTGATAGTCTCTCTGGCAGCGACCCCCTCCCGGCGAACCACAAGTCCTATTTCCTTCCGAGGATACGCTGCCTTGATTGTCCTGGGAAGCTTTACAATGCCGGTCCCGGGCAGACAGTACAGAACTTTGAGCTACACTTGAAGAATAGGCTTCATCTGGCCAACGTGTCAAGCAGGACCGGGCGACCAGTCTCGTAGAATGGGCGGCAGATGCGTATCTGATCAGACGCGACAGTCCATTGGGAGAGCAAGAGTTGAATTTCGACATTGGCAAGGACTTGCCATGATCTTTGTATAAACAGCGAATCATTGGGAGCATGTGGAGGTGTATGGAGACATTGGCGTCTTTGTCTTGGGAACAGCGTTGCATGTCTTGCGCAAGCCACTGAATCGGCAGAACCCGCGAAGCGACATTCTTTGGAAGACACAAGTAGAGCTGCCATCGCGCAGCAAGTGAGTAGACACGAATTGTACTTGTTTATATCCTTAGGCGCGATTGCTTATTGAGGGATTGACTCTGCCATCAGCATAGAGTTCTGACACCGCAATGGTCCGCGACTTCCAGTTACAGCATCGCAACTGCCTCCGAACTCTCGTCGAATCGCCATGCCACCTCGGTCCTCACTGACGTGCGGGGTACAACGTCATCTTCCACGGGGACGCGTCCTTACATCAATCCTTCGACAACACTACAACTCATCACGTTTCTCGCCCTGATCATGAAAGCACACGCCGCCGTTCCAGTCCGCATCCTGACCCACAATATCCGCTACGCCACAAAGTCACCTTTCAAAGGAGAGAAGCCCTGGTCTGAACGAAAACACTTGATCGTAAATGAACTCAAGTTTAATACCGCGCACAACCCAGAAGCCTTCATATGTCTGCAAGAAGTTCTCCATGAGCAGCTCGTCGACATACTAGCGGGACTAAACAGCAGCACACCATCCAGGTCTCAAAACAGCGAAGACAAAACAACAAGGGACGAATGGGCATACATAGGCGTAGGCCGCGACGACGGCCACCTTGCCGGCGAATACAGTCCCATCATCTACCGGCCCTCGATCTGGAACCTCTCGAGCTGGAAAACAGTGTGGATGAGTCCCACGCCCGACCGCCCCGGAAAAGGCTGGGACGCGGGGAGTATCCGCATCGTGACCGTCGGTCAATTTACGCACATAGCGAGCAAGAACAGCGTTGTGGGGCTGTGTACGCATTTCGATGAGCAGGGTGAGGTGAGTCGACGGGAGAGTGCGAAGGTTGTTCAAGGCATTGTGAGGGATGTCGAGGAGGAGGCGGTTTGGCTGGCGGGCGATTTGAATAGTGAGATGGATGGGGAGGCGTATGGGTATTTGAATGGGGAGAATAGCATGCTAATGGATACGAGGGGCGCTGCGAAGTGGAGGTATGGGAATGAGATTACTTGCACGGGATTTCAGCAGGAGGAGATGACGATTATTGATTATGTGTTCGTTAGTAAGAAATGTTGGGCTGTCGAGGGATTCAGCGTTTTGCCGAATCGGTTTGAGGATGGGATGTATAGCAGTGATCATCGAGCGGTGGTTGTGGATGCTGTTCTGGACATTTGACGGGGTAGCGAAGTAGGTGGGGTTTGAGATGATCATGACAAGTCGAAGTCTATATCCTTGCATATCCGACCTTCCTTTCAAAAATTCTTTGCTTCCTTTCGACCGCTGTAAGGTTCGACTGCTTTTGGATCCTTACATGGTGGATACTGATTGTTGTAAGAGAAGGTTAGAATTTCTTCTCAATCTGTCTCACAGTTCGTATATGGAACGTGTTTTTCATGGGAGTGTTCTGAACTTCTTGGGTATGGCAACACCGGTTTCATGTTCTGATCGTTCTCAGGCTTGTCATTGTCGTGGATCAAAACGACATTGCCTGGTACCTGACAGAAAAGCATGACGTGCAGACTGAGTAGAAGTTTTGGGGGGCTTCCTGCAGCTTGAGCGCATTCAACAAGCAACTGTTCGACACAGCCCACAATGATTTCACGTCACACGCTCCCATGCCGGAACTGGGCCTGTGTCTCCATCTTTATGCTCGAAATGCAGTGTCAGGCACCATCGTCATTGGTGTTTAAGCGAGCGGACCCCTCAGTGGGGCACTCAGAAACAACAGCAGCTACGGCTCACCTCACCTCTTTCTGGCCCTCAACTCGATCCCCAGTTTACTCAGCATTCGATCATCATGGCTGAGGCACAGGCAGTCGGTATGCTCAATAGACACCCTGGAAACTGGCGCAAACATCTCAAGACGCGCCGTTGCGCATAAAGAGCTTGATGTCTAGCTTTGCTGAAAGAGCACAGTGCTAACCAACCGCAACAGACTACACGCTCGCGAACCCGGACACCTTGACCAAGTACAAGGTTGCCGCCGACATCTCCCAGAAGGTTCTCAAGGAAGTCTCCGGTGCGTAACAAATGCCTCGAACCCACGCGCCGACCCTGCGACGATCGTGTGACTCGAAAGACTCGAAAATTGACTTTTGCAGGATGGATCTCTGAGGGTGCCAGCATCGTCGAGCTCTGTGAGCGCGGTGACAAGCTCCTCGATGAGGAGGTCGGCAAGGTCTACAGGGGAAAGAAGATCGCCAAGGGTATTGGACACTGCACCACCATCTCGCCCAGCTCCTACGTCACACCCTACACTCCCCTCAAGTCCGATGCTGAGGAGTCCGAGACCAAGCTGAAGGCTGGTGAGGTCGTCAAGATCCAGCTCGGTGCTCAGATCGATGGCTTCGCTGCCATTGTTTGCGACAACGTTGTTGTTGGCGGCGAGATCACCGGCGAGACTGCAGACCTTCTTCTCGGTACCTACTACGCAAACGAGCTCCTCTTGAGATTGATGGTTCCTCCCGGTCTTGTCGCTCACGGCGATGAGGAGGAGCAGAAGAAGAACGCCGCTCGCAAGCCCTACACACAGAGCCAGATGACCCAGATGCTCGAGAAGGTCGCTAAGGCCTACGGCCTCAACGTTGTCGAGAGCACCACCATCTGGCAGTTCGAGCACAACGAGATCGAGTCCAAGAAGAAGATCATCCTTTCCCCCGGCGAGGGTGTCCGTGGTGACGGTCTTCCCGAGGTTGGCGAGGTCTGGGGTGTCGAGGTTGGTCTGTCGCTCGGAAGCGGCAAGGTCAAGAACAACGGCAACAGGACCACTCTCCACCGCCGTACAGCCAACACTTTCGGTCTCAAGCGCCCCACCTCAAGACAGCTTCTGTCTGAGGTCGTCAAGAGGTTCGGCACTTTCCCCTTCTCTCTTCGCCAGATCGAAGACGAGAAGGTCGCCAAGGTCGGTGTCGTTGAGTGCGTCCGTGGTGGCGTCCTCCGCCAGTATGAGGTCGTTGTCGACAAGGACACCAAGCCTGTCGCCAGGCTGTTCTCCACCATTGCTGTCACCAAGAACGGTATCCAGCGTCTAGCTCAGCCCCCTGCTCTTGACCTCGAGAAGGTCAAGTCTGACAAAAAGATCGAGGACGAGGAGATCCTCAAGATCCTTGAGCAGCCCATTGGAAAGGCTTCCACAAAGAAGAACAAGAAGAAGAAGAAGAAGCCTGCCAAGAAGGCCGCTGCCGGCGAGGCTGCCGCTGAGGAGGAGGAGAGCGGTGACGAGGAGTAAGCGCAGCGTCTACGAATGTTTCCATGTTTCTTGCGTAGCGTGAATGCATCCTCAGCTGCATGGGAAGGGGAAGTTTTTGGTCGATTTTGCCTGCCCAGGCTCTCTGAGGAGAAGTCTGGACCATGAGTAGGCAGTGGCTAGCAGCCTGCAAAAGAATGAAAAAGTCAACCAATCCTTCACGTGTTTCAACCCGTAAAGATTCTTCATTAAACCTATTCCGAGGTTCCGCAAATGGCACATCAATCATGGCCCCGGGTCACGTTCAGCAAAGCCCTGGCATCAATTACGGAGCAAACAGCTCATGCAGTGCGAGTGAAACTGCGCTGCAACTCCACAGTGTCTGTTAATCATATCCTGTCCCCATGACACTGAAAGGATACTCCTATGCCTATCAGCAACAGGGCGCAGCTTCGCCCAGAGCAAGTTTGTAGCCAATAAGGGGTTTGGTAAGTTGCAAACTGATCGCTAACTACCTCCTACATTCCCAGAGCTAGGTACATTATATTGACCTCCTGCTACCAAATAGGAGCTGCATCGCTCGTTACCAAGTGGCGGCCTGGATGGTTCTGGGTGCCGTACAGTGGAAGAGTGTTCCCACACTCTGTACCTACAAAGCCAATGCCGCATTAGCACTTGATCAGCAGTGTACGGCCTTCCCTATCATTTATCGCTCCAAAAGCCACGAGCTGTTCGAAAATCTTGATCCTGCGTTGGCCCCCAGGATGGATTCACACGATGGCACTGTTCTTCTGCAGTGCGCCCATGTTCGCTGCATGTATGCGCACGCAGAACACTGAGTGGATGCGCAGGTTCGTTTTCTTCCTCTGATTGCTCAAGGGAAAGTTTGCAGCGTTGAGCTGTAGCGCGCACCCAGCCTCTCCTGTGTCGCATGGTGTGCGATTCACTGGACTGCTCTGAGCACATCCCATGGAACGAAGAAGCCTTTGACTGCGGGTCATGCGATAGAGGCGCTTAGGTGTTGAGAATTGGTTGAATATTCTTGACAGGCCTGACTGGTCACCAGCGATGCGCACATAGCATAATGCGAATGGATGATGTCAGGCATTGTGTCCGCGGCGAGTCGTCAAGCTTCACTCATCTTCATTCCAGCTCCGCTGTATTGCTTTATGATATTGAACTTTCCGAACAGGCAAGCACTACAGCACCAAAAAGTAGAAAAGACTGGGAGTTAAGACCGGTGAAAGTGAACAGCAGGGCTGCGGAACAGGCGGGAGTACATATAGCAAGCTTTCCCCCTCCCGTGTCGGCATGTCAAAGACCTCCCTGACCTCCAAAAATCAACTTCTTGGAAATCGCTCAATTCTCAGACCAAAATAACTCTCTCAGCTTCTGATCCCACTCATTTCTTTATCACCGATCGGCGATCATTGCGGATGCCAGGGTTGACATCTGAAGGGGCACGTCCTCCAAGATCGCTGACCTAAGTCTCCCTCGAATTTGGGAATCTTCGACGGAACTCACTCACCTGCACACCCAACCACCTTTCCACAAAACGCAGGGCGCGGGATTCGGGGCGTTATTTGCGCGTAAGATTTTCGAATAGTACGCGTGGACTGTACGAATTATACCCATTATCGCGAATTGCGCGCTCACACTTCAGCAGTTCACCCGGTCTCGCCATGCCGGCGTTGCGCAAAAGCCGTGGTCCCAGGTCCAGCACCACCCCGTTCGCGTCCCCCACCGGTACGCCCAGCGATTCGATGGAAAGGAGTCAGCGATCAATTATGGAGTGGACGGAGCCTTCTATCCAAAATCCCACGCCATCGTTCGAAGAGCATGGGTTTGCTCGTCACGGCGTCCTAGAGCAGATGGCTCCCCTGGGTCAGCCTCCTTCTGCGAAAGTAAAGCAGCGCACGCGCGCAATGGGCGGCGACGCGGCTGCGCGAAAGTCTTTGGCGGGCAAGGGTAGTTTCTTGGGGGACGAGGTTGGCTCTACGCCTGAGGTCACACCAGCTCCTGAGCTCGAGCCGGACGACTCGGAGAGGCAAGAGGAGGATGAGCTACCCCTAGAGCTTCCACTGCAAGAGGAGGACGAAGACGACGACTACGTGCCCGGCAAGACAAAGAAGAAGACCCCGGCATCGAAAACGATTGTCAGGGGCAAGGCATCGGCGCAAGGGAAGACGCCCGGTGAGGCGAAAACACCGGTCAAGACGGGTACACCTAGAGCCGCCTCAGTTTCTGCGAGTCCTGCAGTTCAAGCTAGAGAACAACCACGCGACACCGACATTTCACAGCGCGCGCAAATCTACCTCGCGGAAGCGGCAGAGTCGGCTAAAGTCCACGATAATCCTAAGCTCAGCGAGGCTTTCAAGCAATTGAGGGAACTGAGCAAGCGCGATCAGAATGTAGCTGCCATGATTGATGCAATTTGCAAACAAAATCAGACTTCGTTGCAATGGGAGAAGTTCAGAAGCAACATCAAGGCTTTCAAGAAGGGCAAGACGAAGAAGGCAAAGAAGCAGCGCAACGGCGATTTTCCCACTATAAAGTCTGAAACGCCAAAGATCAGCCAACAGCCATCTCCTAGGCCCAGCAGCGAGATCGCCCCTGACGATTCGGTCTCTTTCGTTCAGGATAACGAAGCTACGATGGAAGATGTGTATCCGCCCGCGGACGCAACGGCTGGCGCATTGCCTTCACCTCACCCGCTCAGCACAGCCCCGGCCCTTCCAGCGGTCGAACCCTCTATTGAAACGGTACCGCGACAGCCCTCGAAATCACCTCGCAAGAAGCACGCCTCCAATGCCTATTTGGCATCCGGCCATGAGATGGATGTCGATGGCGGAGCTTCCTCAGCGGCACAGACTCCAGCAGGGAACACACCTGAAGCAGGTGATGGGAGTGACTCAGAGCTCTCAGAAGTTAACGAAGAAATTGTGCAGAAGGGTCCGCCAACTCCTGCGCAGCCAGAGAAGAAGACTGCGGCGCCTGCTGCGGCTGTCAAGAAGGGCAAGGGCAACGGTGTTGCCCGCGGACCCAAGAAGCACGCCAACAAAGGAAAGCTCTTCGGCAAGCACGCGCACAAGAACCAGCCAGCAAACCCCGAGCAACATGAAGACCTCGAGCAGATCTATCAAATGCGTAGAGAGATGGCAGATGCGCAGCCACTGCGTCAGTTCGATCTTCCGTTTCCCCAGTCGGACGTCCGTTTCGATGACGAGATCTTAGAGACTGAGTCTTTGACCGAATCCATGATTGCAGTTGGACCGCCAGTGGATTCTGACCAGCCAAGACGTCCCGGACGACCGCCGCAGGGTGCGAAGCGTTTGCGCGAGGACATGTCACGGTTTTCCTCACCTCAGCTCGAGTCAGCTGCTGTCTCTCGACCCACAACACCTGCAGTTCAGCCAGCAATTAAGCGTCTGAAGCTGAACAACGGCCAGGCTGCCAGAACAAAACGATCGTAAGTTTTCTTTACCTTGTGTTCCTTTGGTGACCCTGCCGGAGTCGATCCCAGGAGTGGGCACTGCCAGTGTCCGTTGCAGCACAGGGATCTCCTTGGCGGCGAGTGAGCAAACTTTACGCGTCTGCACGTGTTTGCCCTATACTTGCGAAAACCATCATCAAATCATCAGAAAGCTAATGTGGCATGTACAGGCCCGTTAAGAACCGGGATGCTCAACCTATTGCTGGTATGCCATACAGTGGTGGCGTTGCGAGACAGTCGGGGCCTGATGACAACAATCCAGTAAGTGCCACTCATTTTCCCGAAGCATCCAACCACACCATTCCTCCTTCACCAACACAATCATCAACAACAACTGTCGTCTTTTCATCCCCGAACTTCAAATGGGGGTCGACAAGAAGCTTGCGCTACCCAAATATCCTCCTTCGCCCCCACTGTCGGTTTTATCTTCTCCTCTAACAGAACGACAGAACTCGCCTGCCTCGGAGAGCGAGGACTTCTGCTCAGCATGCAAAGGACAAGGCGAGTTTCTATGCTGCGAAGGCTGTCCGCGAGTTTTCCATCTTCTTTGCTGCGATCCACCACGTGTGGAGGTACCAGATGGTTCATTTTACTGCTATGAGTGCGCTGGGTCGAGTCCGCGTGACGAGGCAGCAGCCGAGCGATTCATAGATCTTGGGCCTCTCTTCTCGGAGCTTGGAAAAACAAACCCACGCGCATTTACCTTGCCAAAAGAGATTCAAGATCACTTTGAAGGTGTATCTGCGCGCGGGGACGGCTCCTACTTCGAGGAGGTCAAGAAATTTCCACTGTGAGTAGGACGCGTTCTGACGCGTGACATGACACTAACACATCACAGTGCAAAGAGCAGTGGCTATGGTTACCAAAGACCCGACTACACGAAGGTACTCGATGGCGACAAACCAATCTTGTGCGTGCAGTGTGGTGTGTCGAGTGGTGGCAAGCGGCAGATGCTCAAGTGCGACTTTTGCAACGCGTACTGGCACTTGGACTGTGTCGATCCACCCCTCGCTAATCCCCCACACGTCAGCCTTGAGGCATCACAACGCGATGCTTGGAGGTGTCCACGCCACATCGAGCATGATCTCCGCAGTGGGCAATTGTTGCAAAACGATCTAAACGGGGCTTACGACGATGTCGAGATGGATGATGACACCTTTACCCGAGTCCCGCGTAAGATCCGCAAGCGCAAGAACCCTGAGATTGTCGAACCGACATTCTCTCGAGGAATGCGCAACAACGGCTTGATAGATATCATCAATGATCCTGATGACGATACCGATGGTGAGGGCAACTACACCGGCTTCGAGTTCAAGGACGTGAACTCAAAGGTCTATCGCGTGCCCGAACGAGGACTGATCACTGATTTTCTCACCAAGGTCAAGAGGTACGTGCGAATAGCGCTCCTACCATGATAGCTTGCTAACAGGATGGACAGCCGAAAGGTCACGCGGGATCGTGAGGCGCAAAACAACGCAGCCTTTGCTGCTCAGCGCAAGGCCTCGATACAGAACTTCGTGGCCCACTCCTTTCAACAACAGCAAGCAGCGCTCAACTTGGCATTGCTCGCAAAGAGAGAGCAGGACCTCGGCTTGAATGAAGGCAAGATCGATGGCCTGCTGCTCGCTCTCACTGTAAGTACTCTTTGTGCCCCGCGTGCATCATCTCGATCATCGGCGCTAATCATGTGAAACAGGCCGAAGCTCCTCAGGAGGTCATTACAGCCATGACCAACTCTGCTCCTCCTCCTGTCGCTGCGGATGAGCGCGCACAGCTGCTGAAGCTGCAAGAACTCATCCAGCGTCGCCTCAACGCTTCCTGAACGTCACTCCACCGTCTTCGAAGCTAAGGTTCACCCTAGTCGTGGCGTCCTAAGCTAGACCAGGTCTCGACCACCAAATATTTCCACGCATCTAAACATGAACAATATGTCCCGACCTGCCGACAAGAGCCGATGATATCGATCGTTGACACTCGCGTGCGTGCGCGTCGAGTGTCATTCTTCTTCGGCTGAGCGGCTCAGCTCCCACCACCTTCCGCGATCATCTGAGACATATGTTTTGGATCCTCTTTCATCCCCCTCGACCCCAAGAACCTCCCCATCCACCATCAGACCATCGTCTATCCCTCGAAAGAATTGCGCAGATTGCGCAACATGATTGTATCACCTACCACACCGCTGTACCAATCTGCATAGCGAGGAGTTTGGGCCGGCCCGCGCCGGCACATTGTGTTTTCCTGTTTTTGAGCTCTCGGCGCAGAGCGGCTTGTTCGCGTCTTCTGCTTGCATACGTAGAGGCTGGGGGATCGGATGGGCACGATATCTTGTAGATTTAGCTGGGGCATCACGTGGACCTGTAGGTGAAATTTGAGCATCTGACAAGCATACACACTAGCGTTGACCATACCTCATCACAGCGTGTAGCAGTGCACCCGTGAGGGAGTCTCTGCAACTATCAAGGGAGCCTCCGAGTGATTGACGTGTGCAAGTGAGGCAGAGGCAAGGTGCTCCCTGCACGACAAGGCTGGCGAAACACGCTGTCAGGACACGCTGGACGACATGATGCAGCCCAAGCAATCCCACCGGGTCCCATCCAAGGAATCGTCTCACCGGACGAAGATATCACACATATCACAAAGCGTACGATAAGCTGGATAGACGTAACTGGTTTATTTTTGTACCTGGTGCAACGGCGCGCCATGCGACGGCGTGCACGATCGAGCTCTGTGGCCACTTGAGTCCCGCTGGGACCAAGGTCGCACAAAGGCCGTGCTGGCCCTTTCGACCGATGTGTGCGAGCATGTCTGAAGGCAGAAGCTGCCGGCATCGCGCGAGGGTACACTGATTAAGGCTTGCAGCGACCGAAGTAGCGTGGGTACAGACAGCAGTCCCTGACGGTGTGCTGGTTGCACAGCCACGCAAGGTAGCGCTCGAGACCCAGACCGTATCCGCCGTGGGGCGAGGATCCGTACCTAAATACATGTCAGTATGTTTCTGCATGGAGAGGGGTTGTAGACGAGGAAAAACTTACTTGCGCTGGTCAGTGTACCAGTAGTATGTCGAAGGATCGATACCCTCGCGCGCGAAAGCAGCCATGAGCTCCTCGTTGTCGTCCATACGCATACTTCCACCAACAATCTCACCGACGTTGGGCATCAAGCAGTCGACGGACTCGGTGACACGCGGGTCGTTGGGGTCCTTTAGCATGTAGAACGCCTTGATGTGGGCGGGGAAATGTGTCAGGAAGATGGGACGGTTGATCTCGTCTGTCATCCTGCGCTCAGCAGCCTCAGCAATATCATCACCGAACTCGTGGGGCTTGCCCTCCTCGTTAGGGATGTTGTGCTCGTTGAGCCATGTGATGGCGTCAGAGTACTTCATGCGCATGAAGGGGCGCGAAGGTGTCTGGAAGTTGGGGTTGAGGTCCATGATGTGCTGCTTGATGGTAGGGTCCGACATGGTGACTTCGAGGACGCGGCACATGACCTCTTCCAGATGGTTGAGCAGGTCCTCGAAGTTGATGTAGTCGAGCTCGGCTTCCACGTGAGTGTACTCCGCAAGATGGCGGCGTGTGAGCGACTTCTCCGCACGGAAGGACTTCTCGATACAGTAGACATCACCCATGGCAGGGAGACATGTCTCGAGGTACAGTTGCGAGGACTGTGTCAGGTATGCCTTCTCGTTGTAGTAGTTGAACTCGAAGAGGGTTGAGCCACCCTCGACCTGGGTCTGGACGAGCGCAGGGGGCGAAACCTTGCGAAGACGCAGCTCCTTGTAAACCTGGTTGAAAGCAAATTCGACGGCATCGCGGACGATCAAGACCTTCGAAGCTGTTTCACCACGGAGGGTGAGGTGGCGGAGGTCGAGCAGGTGCGCCTGGTTGTCGGTGTTCTGCGACACACGGTTGGTTCTAATTCAAGTCAGTACTTTACACATCGGCCACTTTGATGCAGCTGCTAGACCTACATGGCATCGTCGCCACCAGGTGCTTTCCAGATCTGAGGAATCTTGTAGAAGTCGGCGTGAAGCTCGCGGTTGTTGGGGGCGTGCGCGCCCTCGGGAACCTGCCTCAGCTCGCCGAAGATCTCCATGGACGTCTCACGGGTCAGGGTGAGAGCATCGTAGGTCTCGGCCAGCTTGCCAGTGAGGACAACCTGCATGTAGCCGTATCCATCTCTTAATGTGATGAACAGAACCTTGCTCTGCTTGCGCTCACGGTGCACGCGACCGAAGACTCTGACGCGTGTGCCCTTGACGTCCTTGCCATCGCCCAATGTAATTTTGCTAGAGTCTGTGTCGTCGAGCTTGATCTTGATGGGCGCAGGAAGGCTCTTGTCCTCCTCCAGCACAATCTTCTTGGCGTCCTCGAACACCTTGTCGCGGGCCTCCTGCTCTTTTGCGCGCAGTGCGAGCTGCTCACCCTCCTTCTCGGCCTTCTTCTTCAGTGTCTTTGCGCCATTGACCGCCTTCTTCAGCGCAGACTTTGTCGCCTCCTCCCATGCAGCAAGCCATGTAGCGAGATCGGTGCCCTCGGGAACATCTGCCTCCTTCTTCCCTCCTCTTGTCTTGAACTTGGCCGTCTCGCCCTTCTGGTAGATGGCATATGCAAGTGTCTTGTAGGGTAGCGTCTCTTCACCTGTTTGTTCGGGAGTATCTTGACCGTGTTCGAGGTCGACGTAGTAGGTAGCGTCCGCCATGGTGGGCAGCAATTGGATATGTGGAGTGTGTCAACAGCGACTGCGTTGTTGTCCTCGAAATTATATGGTAGGTGCGATCGGAGTCATTGAGCCCCGCGGCACTGCCCCTCATTGGCCGACCACGGATGCTCGTGCGACTCATGCAACGCCTGGGGTTTCTGATAAGATAGCCCCCGACATTGCCTCAACCATGCTTTGCTAATTACGGGTGTAAATACGCCGGAGTAATAGTTTGCGGGTCTGTGAAGAGGTCGAGTAGTGGTTAGCTTAGCAAATGCTCTTCTCTGTGGCTTCGTGCATGCTTCCTTTGAGTGCGGAATTGCGCGCGCTGACAAACATGGCTCCAATGGCGCCATATCATGGTTCGTATGATATGACTATAACATGTTGAAGACTCATTGTAAAGCTCCAATCGTCACAAGTGGATTGACTCAGCGCATCAATGGCAGATCCAACGCTTTACACATACCCTTCGCCTCTCAAAGGATATGAGAATCTCCAGCCGCTGCCAGAGTATGCCTTGGAATCATTCAAATTCCGGAAATGCGCTGACGACAATCAGCGAGAAAGCTGCAGATGGTAAATCCTACGTGAATCCACCAGCAAAGAAGAAGAGTGAAGCGTATACCTCTTTCGTATCACCCATCACCAATGGCGAGCGCGGAGGATTTGAGTACGCAGACTGTCGACATCGAATTCAACAGTGTCCAAGGCTGATGACATGTAGCATTCACGTCTACTTCCTGCAGTCTGAGCCAGAGGAGTCGAAGTTCGCAACTGAGCTCTGGGAACGTATACGGCGAGAATGTATACACCACCTTTCCATCATGCATATCTGATGTTAACACAGGCCATAGTCCCCGAACTGCGAATATACAGGATCTGGGATAGGCCTCTTGGACCGCATCCAATTGGTATGTTTGAAGTCAACTTGTTCACGCCGGAGCAGTTTGGAGCTTTCATTCCATGGTTGGTGATCAACAGAGGTCCGTTGTCCGCTCTGATCCATCCCAACACAGATGAGGAAGAAAGAGACCATACGCAGAGAGCGACTTGGATGGGGCAGCCACTACCGTTGAACCTGAGGTTGTTCAAGAACAGGGAAAAGTAGAGGAGTGGAACAATGCATAGCCTAGATTGTGTCTTGATAATGTGTCATTGTGGGTATATGGCTGAGCCAGCGTACATCGTTTGTGACTCCGTCGATCGAATCGGACTGTGAATCGTTCCTCGAGTCTGGTGGCGTGGCCTCTTCGAGGCACGCGACCTCAGCCTTTTGATGATCTGTAGCTGTGTCTTCTCTCCGTACCGGCCCTGCATTGCATCGGTGTTCACATGTGAACCCTCGTCACTGCTTGCACCCCGCAGATTCGTGTTTGATACATTCCCCAAATTGCCTCAGTGCACCTATGCTGCAGTCTTCTTCTTTTTCTTATCCTTCTTGCCCTTCTTCCTGTCCCTCTTCTTCAACGACGACATGCCCGTCTTGCATGCCTCCGCGTACCGTATGTAGAACGTATCGATGTCGTCAGGCTTGACTATGGTGCTGAGGACGATCTTTGCGACGTCTTTTCTGTCTGTTCCCGCCTTCTTATCGCTTCTGTTGTTTGATGCGCGGATCAGGACCGGTAGCGGGTTTTCAGGGTGTGTATCCCATAATGGATCATCAGCGACCTTTGTCGGTGTGGCGGGCGTAGACGTCGAGTCAAATGTCAGGCGCTTTTGTGTGAGGTAGACGCTGCCGTGGCCTTTTGTGCGGTTGTGTTCGAATAGGTTGGCGAGTTGAGTAAAGAACTGGAACTTGTCAGCATACGCCAGAGCTCGCATCGACTAATTAACAAACCTCGTCGTTGGTGAGGTGTTCTCGCCCCATTGTGTATCCGTGTGATGCTATGCTCTCCACGCCATGGGCGGAGGTGCGTGGTGGGATGCGCCGCGGGGGAGAGCACCAAGCACTAGCGCTCAAACCCCGGCTTTGGCAACTTTTTTGTTGCCGCAACTCTCAAGCTTCAACACTATGCGCCAGCAATACGGAGGGCCGAAATTGCCTGCAGATTTGCGGAACCAGTTTGGTATGATTGGATTCAGAGTCTCAGTGGTCTTTCGAGTGCTGACATTTGTAGATCCTGGAAATAAGAGCAAAGGTAGCGGTGGACGCAATGGATCGGTAACGCGCAAAGACCGGCGCAAAGCCGAACGAGATCAGAAGAAGACGCAGCGAGCGCAACCCAAAAGAGCGCCTCCGCCGGCGGTTACACATGCGCAACATGGAGAGCGGAAGGCGCCAGTGCAACAGCAAGAGGAGGAGTCTGAGGTTGACTGGGAGGAAAGTGACGACGAGCCAGCTCCGGTGAAAAAGGAAGCCGCGCCGAAGAGCATACTCAAGAAGAAGGCTCAGCCAGAGGAAATTGACGATTCCACATCCACCCACGTATCCCGCGCCGTACAAGACCGACTCGACGAAGATGAGAGAGAGATCCGCGCGTTGGAGAAGAAGCTAGGCAAGCGGAAGAAGTCAGCGGGAGGCGTAGATGATGATGGACTGGACGATCTCTTTGGTGATCTTGGGGACTTTAGCGACGACGAAGTAGCCGAAAACCCTGCATCAAAGAGGAAGCGAGCGGAAGATGACAACTGGCTGGCAAGCAAGAGGCGCAAAGCTCTTGGAAAGGCCGCTCCACCACCGCCCGAGTCTCACAACGAGGAAGAGCAGGATGATCAGCTAGAGAACCCCTTCTCTGAAGACGACGATCTTGACTCCGGCGATTTGGATGGCGACGAAGACGAGGATATGGAGGATGGTGATATCGACGAGGATATGGACGACGAGGAAGACGACATCGAGAATCCGTTCTCCGAAGATGAGATTTCAGGAGACGATGAAAATGAAGAACCGGCACCTCGAATACGAGAGAACCCATACGTTGCACCAGTGGCTGCGAACGCTGCGCCGACTACGAAATACATACCTCCGGCATTACGAGGGCCACCATCGTCCGATGCCGAAGCACTCATGCGCCTGAAGCGTCAAATCCAAGGTCTCATCAACAGGTTGTCGGAGGCCAATATCCTTACAATATTGAAGGATATCGAGAAGATCTACGCAACAAACCCTCGAGGCTATGTCAACACCACACTGATCGACCTGCTCATCGACATGCTCTCAGACCCCTCAGCTCTCCTCGAATCCTTCATCATCTTACATGCCGGGTTCATCGCAGCGGTCTACAAGGTCATCGGCCCGGACTTTGGCGCTCAAATTGTAGAGCGCACTGTCTCTGAGTTCGATAAGCATTATCAATCAAACAAGGACGGCGCTGGAAAACATACCACCAATCTCATGTCCGTGGTGTCTGAGCTATACACTTTCCAAGTCATCGGTAGCAACATCGTCTTTGACTACATCCGCTTCTTCCTTGGCGAGCTTTCCGAAATCAACACAGAGCTGCTGTTGAGGATTGTCCGCGCCGCAGGTCCTCAACTGCGCCAGGATGACCCAACTGCGCTCAAGGACATTGTTGTATTGCTGCAGAAGTCTGTGGCTAGCGTTGGCCAGCAAAATTTACCAGTCAGGACAAAATTCATGATTGAGACAATCAATGACCTGAAGAACAACAAGATGAAGACGGGTCTAGCTGGAGCCTCTATCACAAGAGATCGTACAACGCAGATGAAGAAACAGTTGGGCACTCTCAACTCCAGAAACCTCAAAGCCACAGAACCATTGCGCGTTGGCCTGAAGGACATCAAGGATACCGACAAAGTCGGCAAGTGGTGGCTGGTGGGCGCGAGCTGGAAGAACCAGGCCCAAAACGGAGCGCGCATAGAAGAAGAAGAGGAAGAGCAACGCAGCAAGCGGACAGAGGTTGGGGAAGAAGATGAGGATGGTGAAGTGGATCTGGCCCAGCTTGCCCGAGAGCAGCGTATGAACACAGATGTGCGCCGGGCCATCTACGTCTCGATCATGTCTGCTACCGACTTCAAGGACGCACAGATCAGGCTGAACAAGCTGAACCTGAAGAAGGCACAAGAAGTTGAAATACCCAAGGTCATCATCCACTGCGCCGGCGCCGAGAAGACCTACAATCCATATTACACGATTCTTGCACGCAAGGTCTGCTCCGACCACAAGACACGGAAAAGCTTCCAATTCGCCCTCTGGGACATCTTCAAGAGTCTTGGGGAGAACCAGGATGGCGGCGCAGACTCAGACGACGAGGCAGAAGACAGTAAGGCCGTGTCATTACGAAAGCTCGTCAATCAGGGCAAGCTTTACGGAACCTTGATCGCAAAGCGCGTGCTATCGATTACCTGTCTCAAGAATCTCAACTTCCCTTACTTGCAACCAAAGACGAAGACGTTCGTTGAGATCATGCTCGTCACGGCTATTCTCGAGACACAGAAGGGTGCAAAGGACGAGAAGAAGGAGACGTCGCTGTTGCAGACGTTTGTCGAGGTCGACCAGGCGCCTGAGATGGTCGCAGGACTGCAGTTCTTCCTCAAGAAGGTTGTGAGCAAGACGGATATTGTCGAAAAGTCTGAGAAGGATACGGTCAAGTGGGGATGCAAGGCCGTGATTAGTGTGCTGAACAGGATATTGGCCACCACGACGTTAGAAGAAGATTAGATACCAATCTGGATACCCATCACAACTTCCATCTGCGCCTTCCGTACGGTATTCGTGATTCTTCGGGCGAGGTTGAGCTGACCAATAACGTTGCCACGCACGAGAGTGGACATGGCTACCCATGCGCTTGTTCGCGGCCGAAGCTTCAGCCTCCGGCCCGCAAAAGTAAAGGCTCGTCCAAGCTCAACAACAACCTCCAGTCCACCCACCCATCCATTGACGTCCGTCATCGCAGCTGTGCCACCGCAGCTCCTTTTGGTTTCTCGCACCATCCGCATACATCAACATGTTCCGGTCTCTGGCTCCCCGCGCCGTTCAGAGGGCGACTCGCCCCGTCTCGAACAGCACATTCTGCGCATCCAACATCTACTTCCAGAACAGGTTACGACGCAGCTACGCAACCGAGGCTGGTACGCCGCACCCCGTGGAGATGCAGGAGGTCAACTGGGAACATGCGCTGACTGCTGGACAGAGGAGAAGGACCTGGTCATCATCGGCGGCGGTGTTGCGGGATATGTCGCAGCTATCAAGGCTGGACAAGCCGGCCTCAAGGTGCGCCGGACAATTGCAGACAGCACGCAAATAACGCTGACATGATCGCAGGTCGCCTGTATCGAGAAGCGCGGCTCCCTCGGCGGAACCTGCCTGAATGTCGGCTGCATTCCCTCCAAGTCCCTCCTGAACAACTCGCACCTTTACCACCAGATCCTCCACGACACCAAGGGCCGCGGTATCGAGGTCAACGATGTCAAGCTCAACCTCGGCGCCATGATGAAGGCGAAGGAGACCTCGGTCGCTAGTCTGACCAAGGGTATCGAGTTCCTCTTCAAGAAGAACAACGTCGAGTACATCAAGGGTACCGGCGCCTTCCAGGACGAGCACACCGTCGCTGTCAACCTTGTTGAGGGCGGCGAGACCACCGTCCGCGCCAAGAACGTCCTCATTGCCACCGGTTCTGAAGCCACACCCTTCCCAGGTCTGACAATCGACGAGCAGAAGGTCATCACCTCCACCGGCGCCATCGCGCTCCAGGAGGTCCCCAAGAAGATGGTCGTCATCGGCGGCGGCATCATCGGTCTTGAGATGGTAAGCAAGTCTCCTAAGATATCAGAATATCTGCTAATAATTGCGCAGGCTTCCGTCTGGTCGCGTCTTGGCTCCGAGGTCACCGTTGTTGAGTTCCTTGGTCAGATTGGTGGTCCCGGTATGGACCAGGAGATCGCCAAGAACGCTCAGAAGATCCTCAAGAAGCAGGGCCTGAACTTCAAGCTTAACACCAAGGTCACCTCCGGTGAGGTTACCGCGCAGGGCGTCAATGTCAACGTTGAGGCTGCCAAGGGTGGCAAGGCCGAGAGCGTAAGTTGCGCTCCACAAGCATCATGACTTTACAGTACTGACTTTCCACAGCTTGACGCTGATGTCGTCCTTGTCGCTATCGGTCGCCGTCCCTACACTGCCGGTCTTGGTCTCGACAACATCGGTCTCGAGACTGACGACCGCGGCCGCCTCATCATCGACCAGGAGTACCGCACCAAGATCCAGCACATCCGCGCTATTGGTGACTGCACCTTCGGCCCCATGCTTGCCCACAAGGCTGAGGAGGAGGCTGTCGCTGCCATTGAGTACATCACCAAGGGCCACGGCCACGTCAACTACGGTGCCATCCCTTCGGTCATGTACACTCACCCCGAGGTCGCCTGGGTTGGCCAGAATGAGCAGGAGCTCAAGGAGGCTGGCATCAAATACAATGTCGGAAACTTCCCCTTCTCCGCCAACTCGCGTGCGAAGACCAACCTCGACACTGAGGGTATGGTGAAGTTTCTCTCAGACGCCCAGACCGATAGGATATTGGGTATTCACATCATCGGTGCCAATGCCGGTGAGATGATTGCTGAGGGTACTCTTGCTCTCGAGTACGGTGCCAGCTCAGAAGACGTCGCACGCACATGTCACGCTCACCCTACTCTTGCTGAGGCGTTCAAGGAGGCTGCCATGGCCACCTACGACAAGGCTGTTCACTACTAGATTCCCGGTTTTTTGGTATGGGGTTCTCTTTCAGCATCAGCGGCATGAATTATCAAGCTCTCGAGCGGGGGAGTTGTGAATAGTATCTGTAATATATCTGATGCAATGCTTGTTCAAATGCAGGGCCGTTGACAGCCTGACAATGACATGTGCATGTTAAAGTGGTTCGTGTGCCGCAGGGCTGAAGACCCCTGCTTAGCCTTTGCGCGTGCGCGACGCGCTCCGCGATCTTCAATGCGGCCCTCCACATCGTCATTGTACCAACACCTTGAACAACACACATTTTCACGATGAGCATAACAGAGCTTGAGCAGCGCTGCAATACCCTCCGCAATGATCTGAAAGCCTGGGAGAAACAATTTGCAGCACAGCACAATGGCAAGAAAGCTGGACGCGAGGACATCAAGGCGGACGCGGTGATTTGTACGCACGCGACATATTCTATCTACATGGAATTGTTGCTGATCTTGAGCAGCACAAAAGTACAAGGAGTACAGCAAACTACGAGCTCAGCCGCCTACGAAGGCAGTCCCTCAGACACCCTCGAAACGAGCGACAAGTCGCAAGCATACCACGAATATCGAACGCACGCCCGAAGCACCACCGAAAGCCCCAGAACTTACTCCACTCAAGCGGAAAAGAGAAGAAGAGCTGGCCACACAGGAGGTAGACGTAGTGTCTGAGCAGTTGTCGCCTCAAGGGCCCGCATTCATTGGGCCTACCCCACAGCGAGACGGCATTGTGCTAGGTCTCTTCGATAACCTTAACGCTGAGACACCAAGCAAGCGTCGTATAATATTCGGCGAAATCGACACCAACGTCTTTCAGACACCAACGAAGAGGGATGCAGAAGTAGAGAGCGAAGCATCTTCGGCATCGAGGATAAGAGGAGAACGGACGCCGCTTTCAATCTCGAAGAGGAATCTCTTCGATCAGTTCATCACACCGAAGAAGAGGAAGCTCGAGGAGGAGGGAACACCAAGCTCTACTGTGCGGGGTCTGGCTACGCCTGCGTTCCTGAGGAGGGACAATGCGCTGGACAAGATCGAGGAGGCGGACGAGACAACGCCGAGACCTGCGCCATGGAAGAGGAGAGGTATGGTCAGAAGCCTCAGCGCAATGATACAAAACATGCGGAAAGATGAGGACGATAGACTGGATGAGGAGGCAGACATCATGCGCGAATTGGAGATGGAGGAAGAGGGCATATCAGCACCCCCTAGGCCGAGAGTGTCGCAGGTGCAGGTTGGAGATAGCCAGGCAGAGATGCCACTCGGCGTCGATCGCGGTGAGTCTGAAAATGAAGAGGAGGAAGAAGAAGAAGAAGAACTCGGACGAGATGGCCAGCCAAGGAAGGTGTGGAAAAAGAAGGGACTGAAGAGGCAGACTAGGCGCACAAACAGTGAGTTCTCTCTTTCCCTCCGTTGCTCAGCTTGAAGTCTAATATTGTACAGTGCGACCCAATGCCGTCAAGCCAAAACCTATTCCCGAGTTTCAATACAATGACGAAGACGAAGAGCCAAAGTCTGTACCGGAGACACAAGCAGAACTAGATGCGGAACCTGCTCTTTCTGATAACGAAGACGACTCCGACTATGCGAGCGATGTTTCCCACTCAGCAAAGAAGCGTAAAGAACCAGCGAAGAAGCCGGCAAAGCCGGCTGAGAAGAAAGAGGGTGTGGTCGAGAAAGTTAAGAGGAAAATCTCAGCCACTGCACATGCGAACTACCAACGACTCAAGATCAAAGGGAAAGGCGGGAGTGGGAGGAAACCAGGTGGAAGGTTTGGGAGAAGATGATGTCAGCCGACTTGCCGTAGTGTACACTTGGTCCATTGTCGAGCCTTAGATAGATGAATCAGCCTTATCGATCCCAAGGCTCCCCAGAGGCTTCCGATTGTGGTGCTGTTCGTCGCCTGAACAGTCCTCCGGGTGAGACAGTGTGACCATGTAGGTCATCCGCGCCAATAGTGGAAGAAGCAACGCAGAATGTCTTGACCATATTCAAAAGCTATTGCATCTGTGTTCTCTGTGACCGATACTCCTTTCACCACAGCAATCATGGCATATATTCGAAATCGCGTGTTTGAAGGTTACAGCATGTCGTATGCGCGTGTGGAGGTGTTCAACGGTACATCATCGGGTCATAGCGTCACAGCCCTAGCTCGGCCGCCGCCTCAGCTTCCACCGCCCGCGGCAACAAACATCACGACATCTCCAAGCTCACCACACGCCACATCACCCATCTGCGCAAACGCAAATCCCTCACCTCCAATCACCCGACAACCACGAATACAGACCCTCACAATGGCCGAGAAAGAACTGCACTCCGCGCTCCAGCACCTTCACCAGTCGCTCCAGTCGAAGAATTACCAGCATGCCACAACACTCCTCTCCAAGGCCAAGATGGCCCTCCTTCAGCTCAACGCCCTGATCCCTCAAGAGAAGACACCGAAGAAGCAACTCCAAGCCGCCCGCGAAACACTCGAGCTCGGCGCCATCATCTCGATCCGCCTCAAAGACACCGTCTCCTTCACACGCTACTTCCAGCAGCTGCAGCCCTTCTACTCCCTGCCAACTTCATCGCTACCAAAGGATGGCAGTCAGGCCAGCAAAGTCACAGGTCTCTACTTGCTGCTTCTGCTGAGCGAGGGCGACTACGCCGGGTTCCACACACTGCTCGAGACCCTGGAGGTGGCGGCGGCGCAGGAGGGCAAGGGCCTTGAGGACGACCAGTTCATCCAGTACCCGATAAGACTGGAGCAGGCGCTTATGGAGGGGAGCTACGATAGAGTGTGGGGCGAGACCAAGAGCGAGCGGGTACCAAGCGAGGAGTTTGGCATGTTCTCAGAGGTAAGCGCCCTACCACACAGCGCACGCAATCATGCTGCGTGATGTACATACCACGAATGCATGAAGGCTAACAATGACCACTAGATCCTCATCGGCACAATCCGCAAGGAGATTGCCTCCTGCAGCGAGCGCGCATACCCCTCGATCCCCGTCTCCGACGCCAAATCCCTGCTCTTCCTCGACTCAGAAGGCAGCGTGGTCAGCTTTGCACGCGAGTCCGGTTGGGTCGTCAAGGACGGCAGAATATACTTCCCCCAGCAGGAGGAAGACTACCAGAGCAAGGACATCTTGGTCACGAGCGACCAGGTCATTGAGAATACTCTGGGCTACGCTAGGGAGCTGGAGATGATTGTCTAGACGAGAAACGTGGGCATGGGGAAAAGAGAAGGATGCATGTGCATGTCACTGTACACTAGATCGAAGGTCTGTGAGCGCTGTCTGCAGCCTGGTATAGACGAATCACGATGAGAAGCATCAATGAACAGTATAATGACTGTCTCGGTTTGCCATTCATGCTTTATGGTAAGTAAGACTGTGCTTAGTCGCAGGGCACGCATTCTCATGGTTGATCAGATCTGTCGCTTTGATGATCCTCGCCCTTGTAATGCACGCGGCAGAAAAAAGCGAGTCCAAGCTCCAACTCTTTAGAAGAATAGGAGATAGTCAGTGCTTGGTCCTGGCTACGGTGCAGGACATACGTGCCGATGAGACTCAATGATCGGTCGTGTCGAGAGCCTACCCGAGCGCGAGGAGGTTTTATTGCTCTTAAGGGCCTCATCAGCAGGTGAGACTGATCTTGCAAAGTGGGAGCTGAGTTGTACCTGCCCTGTCGACCCAGCAGTGCAAGTCCCTGAAATTTCGGTCGCTTGTCGTGGATGTCAGGGACTCCAATGCAGAGGATATGAAGAGCTGTTAGACTCAGTCGTCGTTCACCAATACTCCAGCCCGATCCTCGGTAGTCCCTTGAACCCATCCACCTTTCTCATCCTCTCTGCCAGAGGCTCCAGGTACGCGCTGCCCACTCTGTACCAAGATATATACCGTCCCCATTTAGTCTCTAGCCAATCTTTGTACACTCCACAGCTCTCCTCATCTATCCATTCGCCCGTCCTATAATCCACAATCCTCACATAGGGTCTCGTATCCCAATCAGCCCACCGCATGCGCTTCGGGAAGTGCGTCCATTCCGCAGGCTGTTCAACCAGGACATCCAAGCTCTCCAACTGCGGAAAGCATGCCAGCAGCGGGCAGGTCATGTAAAAATAGTCGTCCGCATCGCACCTTCTTGCCCGGACTCTCAACCTTGTAATTTGCGCACTGATCTTCAGTCTTGCAATAATCGCACAGCGTTCCAGAAAGTACCCCGACAGATCAGGCTCATAGATGATGTCGTGAGCAGGGTTGATCCAGATATATCTCCCATCGAGTTTCCGATCAGATGACCAGTATTTGCGGTAGCTGCTGTACCTGCGTGACTCGCGGCAGACTTGGGTCACTGGTGGAGCAGGCGTGGGGGACTGGAAGCTGACAATATTCTTGCGACAAGAATCATAGCATCCCATTTCAATAGTGAGAACTCGGTCGAAGGCAGCGAGTTCCCAGATCTGGATACGCAGCTCAGCGGGGAGGCAAGAGAAGGGGTGGAATGAGGACAGTGATGCTTTGCGCTTTTTTGGTAATATTTGATGCTGATCCATGGCTTGGTGAGATGTAGCTTTTGGAGAAACTGTAAAGTGTAAGGGATGTATGCAACATAAGAGTGTAGGGAGGCATGAGTCAATGAGGCTGACCGTCCAAAGGGGAAGGTGGCAATGCACTCGACGGCAATTGCGAGACACGAGCTTACACACTCCTAGATCATGAACATAGAAGGTTTTCTTCTAGTGCTATTCATGCTATGCTATACTAAACGAAGTGACAACACGTTCTCCGCTCGAACGCCTCCCAATGCAAATGCTCTACGCTCAATTCATGCAATGCAACTTCGCGCACCAAACACTCCCAAACTCCACGCTGAAATGCAGAACAGGCCGAAGCCTAGAAGTCGTAATCGCCAACAACACTCAATCCCATCCTCATGTTCTCCACCGTCTTGCCGCTGACACCCTTCAACGTGGCCAAGCTGGCCAGATCTTGTACCTCGGCATTATTCATCTCCATCAAGCAATTCACAATAGCATCAGCCTTCTTCGAGCCGACTCCCTTCAGCGCCTTGATCTGGTTGACGTCGCGGCTGTTGATGATCTTCAGGAGATGCGAAGTTCGCGGTGTCTGTTCGCCGAGTGCAGCAGAATCGTGATCGTCGCGGAAGATGGGAAGCTTCTTGGCTGTCTTCTTGGGCTTGCGTGCTGCCTTTGGCTTTGTGACGAAGCTGTCCTCCGAAGCGAACGACTGGTCGTGGTCTGACTGTGGCGGTGGTGTGAACTCGTCATCTTCGGACTCGGCATCGTCGCGGAAGGCTGTCTTTGGTAGAGAGACCTTCTTGTCTGCCTTCAGTGGTGCCATGAGACTTGAGACAGGCGCCGAAGCAACAGGTGCGGACATGTGCTTTTGTCCCTCGTCGCGCTTTACTCGTATCCTGTCCTCCAGATTCCTCATCTTTGCCTGAAGCTTCTCGTTGCCCGGGAAGTATGGCTCGGCCAAGTGGCACATGCGAAGCGCGCTTGCGTCCTCGCCTCGTGCATGATGTTGCTTAGCCATGAGAAGGAACTGGAGTCCCTGCGATTTCCCGTCGTCTTCCTTCGCATCAATGCGTTGTTCGAGGTCGTTCAATCGCCTCTGGAGTTCGTCGGAGAGAGCTGGTGCTGCAGCCGCCGCGTCTTGAAGGGCTTTTTCTGCGAGTCGCTCATCCAGCCTCTGCGCAATCAGCGCCTCGATCGCCTCCTTCGTCATGCCGGCCTCAACAGTGCGTGTTCGGGAAGTGCTATCAGCTGCACGGAATGTTTTCGTAGGTCGAGCGCCAAAGGTGTTGCTAGGTTCTGCCGCCCGCTTCTGTGCTTCGGCTCTTCGAACGCCTTGGTTCTGGGAAGTCAAGTTAGTCACGCGCGAGACAGGCTTACGAGAATCAGAGTATACAGAAAAGGCCTTTACGGGCTTCTCTCCCTTCTTCTCTTTTCCTGTCTCTGTCACGTTGACATTGGTCGCCGCCGTCAAGGCGCGCAGAGGCTGTCGCTTGATGTTGGCTCCTCCAATGCTGCTCGTTACCGCGAGCGGCTTTGACATTGTCCTGAGTACGGGATCGTTCTCCACCTCCGCGACCTCAATCTTCTTCGTGCGACTGGCGAAGTTCAATGAGCTGATGGTATCGAGATGATATGCGCGAGTCGGCGCAAGGTTGAGAATCATCACAGTCAAGCCCTTGTTCTGCCCCAGTCCAAGAATCCTTGTCATCTTCGACTCCCGGTACGGTATCCTGTTCTGTTTCTTGTTCATTGCCTCGACACACTGAGCAAGTACGAAGAGCGACTTGTTGATGGCGGAACTCTCAACAAGGCGCTCCTTATTGTTCTCTGTGCGGCGGTTGTCTTCCGAACCGGCAAGATCGATACAGGATGCTCGGCTGACGCGAACAGTGGTCTCGGTAGTCTGCGTGATCTTGACGCAGAGTACGGCGTGCGATCGGGAAGAGTGTGCATTGAGCTAATCTGAAGTCAGGAAAGTCCAATTGTGTAGTAGCCATGACATACCTTTGTCGCAGATGTCGAACGGTTCATGTTCGCATGGTCATACAGCTGCTCAAACTCCTTCAATGTCGTGCATGGCTTCTCGGTCAAACCGACAACGACTGTCTTGCCGTGGTTATCACGAATGGGAAGACCGGATGGCGTGCGCTTCTCAGGTGGCTCGAAGAGGTCGTAGACGCGATCGCAGTAGATCTCAAAATACTCCAGCGCAACCTCAACCTGTGTGTCGCCTGCCGAGTCCTTTTCTATTTTCTTGCACCGCCTGTATATGGCACTCAGAAGTCGCGGGATCACGCCACGATCAGCCAACGACTTCCCTCCTCGCATTGTATGTGTCTTTCCGGTACCGGTGCAGCCGTGTGCGAAGATCGATAGATCGAAGCCATTGAAAAGATGTTTGACCGTTGGCGAAACTGTGCATACATTAGCGCGATGCAGACAGCGCGTGGTGATGGGTTCGCACTCTCGGCATCGAACAGCTGTTGCTGTGTGGCCTCCTGCTCATACACAGAGCTGAACTGGAAGCTGAAAGACTCGGCGTCATTCTTCGGGCTCGGTAACCGTACAACTGTAGGCGCGGAATCTCCTTCGAGGGTCTCTGCGGTAACGATGGTGTCCTTGTCGAGCTCTTGCTTAAGCAATGGCCGAATACGTGCAACGACGCGTACACTCATGTTGACGCGACACTAAGATGCACGCGCGAAAGTAAGGGTAAGAAATACAAATATACAGACGCGCAAGAACAAGCAAAGCACGCAGCCTACCGTGACGTCGGTTCGATCTACACCTGGGTAGAGAGTGAAGGCCACCCTGGTACGCCGTATTTTGCTTTGACGCTACCGTTGGTTGCTATAGCGACCGCACGTGCTCCCATCTGAACTAAGATCTGAACATCGAAGTCGATGTCGAAGTCGATGGATCGAAGACCCTAGTTGTCATTCTTTCCACACCGTCTTGATCTGCCAGAGCGTAACATTCGAGGTCCTTAAGCAGCATTACTGCGCTGGTCCGGAGATCTCGATAGGCGACGCAGAATCGACGAGAGTCGACCACTCGGAGTCATCAATTGACGTTTCTCGTCAAAGCAGTCCCAGCCTTCTTTCTCACATGCCGTCATTCGTGCCTTGATGGGATGCTGTACTCAACATGGCGCCTTTCAGCATCGTTGCGTCGTGACTGCACGCTGGCAGGACTTGGACTTCAGCACCTGACCTGGAGACCCATAAATGAGCTAGACACCCAGATTGAGAAAGGGACAACGCTCCGCTGAGCGTCACCGTCATGCCGTGGGCCGGCCAGTCGCTTGCGTAGCATTATGGAGTTGTCGTTGTTCGGCGAGCCGCCCAAATCGTGAGGCTGGATCGGGCTGCTGGCTCTTGATTGGCTCATACGTAGCTCTACTCTGAAACACCAGGATTTCTGTCTCGAAGCACCACCACCAATCCTCCAACCAAAGTGCAGTATTTTCGGAAACAACCCGGTGCCGCCTCCAATATGAGGCCAAATGGGCCAGTACTACATCGAAAGCTATTGCTGGTCCAGACGTAGGTTCAGGCGGGTATGGATACCTCAAAACCAGACAAAACCCCTGCTGGCGGTGAGTCTCGCACAGTGGTGCTCTAGACTTGTGCGTTGTCGAGTGCCTGAGTCGAACGGTCTTTCCATTTCTTTCTTTCTCTTGCAGCGTAGTGCTCTTCGTTTCGTCGATCGTTGCCTTCATAATCGGCTGTCCCCTCGGTCACTTTGGATTTCTCTGTTTCTGCTCTTGTCCAGTCGTAAACGCGCGCGTTCCCTTCGTTCCCCACTTCCCTTCATTTCGTAATCCACGAGATCATCCGCGATGGCTCGCTCTACTTTTCTATTGCTGCTGGCAGCATCTTCTTCCGTCGTTGTCGGAGGGCCGTTGCCCAGAGGCCACAAGAGACAAATGTAAGTTATTCGCACCTCTATGCTGGCGTGACCTAACTAGCTACAGCTTCACAGACACAACCTCGGTTTCACTGCCCTCTTTGAGTGAACCATTGGCCTACGCCGAGACCGCTGTTATCATCAACCCCATTCAGCCGACTGTCTTTACACAGACAGCTGCTGCCATCACATTCCTTCTCCCGGATGGCCAAGCTATTGCTACTCAACCGCAAGAAACCCTTTTGTCGACGTCGTACATCACTTCCCTCAAACCAGACCCTACCTCAGAGGCGCTTTCAAGCGCTGCGTCACCCAATGCAGCTGCTTCGTCGTCAGCGCCGGCCGAAAGCCAAGTGCTGAGCTCATTCCCGGCAAAGGGCCTTTCCAGCTCGAAAGCAGAGGGCGAGAGTGAGGCGTCTAGTGCCACTTACACGCCCCCGATGTTCACCTACTCGCCTGAAGAGACCACAACGACTGAGGCCTTCTCTGCGCCAAGCACCATCACGCCTAGTTCTACCCCTATTAGCTCCGCTGTCATCAGCGTGACCCCGTCAGCAACTGGAGGGCAGCCAGCGCAGAACGGTACCGGTATGCCTGGCTTCACTCATCCAGGCGCAGCTCCAGGCTCAGCTACTCTTAGCAGTGCATTGTCCAGCCCATCCGCAACTGGCTCATCAGCACCTGTAAGCTCTGCAGCATCCTCCATTCCCGCTTCGAGCTCCGCGCTCCTAGTCCCAGCGAACTCGACCATGACCATATCGTCTGATCTTGTCGTTACAAAGACACTGTACACGACCGTCTTTCCCACCGCCGCTGCGTCTGGAGTTCTGTCTTCTGCAAGCGTCGCGTTATCGTCAAGCGCAGTAGCCAACGCAACAGCACCTTCCGCTATCATTTCGAGCTCAGCAGGCGCAGCGATTCCCGCCGTCCCTGCTTCTTCCACCGTTCTCTCTTCGGGATCAGCCGAACTTCTCCCATCGACCTCATTGCCGGTGCCTCCCGTTGTCATTGTTACACAGTACACCACTGTCTTGCCATCCGCAACTACTCCGGCAGAGACACCTGCGGCGTCTTCGCAGGTGGTCGAGACTTCTGTCGCGCCTTCCTCTCCTGCGAACGCCACTTCATCAGCCGGATCCACCGCGCCGGCTTCTTCCTCTGCGCCTTTGTCCAGTATTGAGGCCACGCCCACTCACTCGTCAAGCGCTGCCATCTCGTCTTCGGCATCGATTTCGAGCGAGCCCGCTTCCTCCAAGACGTCATACGCAATCACGAATGTAGAGCCTTCGCCCACAGATGCGCCTGCGCCGCCTACTGGAGCACCTGCACCGCCAAGTGACACACCTTCCGCGCCTGCACCACCGGCACCTACTGCCTCTTCGTCCGAAGGGCCTTTGATCATCACACCAATCGCCCCGAGCCAGATCTTCACTGTCACTGTGACAGAGAAGGAGAAGGAGACGGTCACTGCTACGGTCACTGCCACAGTGACGGCATGAGTACTAATTCTGTAGACGGGACTGGAGCACAGAATGTTTCATGACCAAGACGAAAACGAGATGATGTTATATGTAATAGCTGGACTAGATTTGATACCCAATAATGACTGTATAGCAGGTCTATAATTCAAATACCATTCTGAAGACATAATCGTCCCTGGCAGTCAGCGTGCATTTTCTCGTATCGAATGCGGTGGGTCAATCTATTACAGACTTGGCGAGGCCACCAACCACTGCTTCGATATCCTTACCCCACACTGGAGCTCTACGTCCATCATCATCACTAAGTTTCCACAAGCAATATGATTCCTGATTTGTTCTTTCGCAAATTGTCAGCGCTCCTCCTCATCTGTATTTGTGCTCTCGTCAGAGCCCATCCAACCCAAAGCAATGACGGCTTCATCGAATATCCGACCACTTACACCTCCACGGACTTCTCTGAGTCGACACTGGCTGCTTCTGGCCTATCTGTTGGTGCCGCAACTGCAGTTTGTGTGGGCGCATTAGTAGGAGCTGGCTTGCTTCCGGTCGTTATTGTCATAGGGATAGGAGCTTGTCTGGAGTGGCGACAACCCGGAACGTCCGAGAAGATAGAAGCAGACAGAGAGATGCACGGGAAAAATCTCGAGTATGATACGGTCTATCCTAAAGCAGAGTTGTGTGCAAAGGGGAGAATGATCTATGAGCTGGACGGACAGGACACGGTCATTGAAGCTGGTGGAACTGAGAGATCAGTAAACGTTGAGCTAGACGCATCCAAGCGTGCTGGCAACGATGCTTAATGGCAGCGATATTCGGCTAGGCACCTCTAATATTCAGTGAGTCACTTTAGCCCAGCTGTAACACAGCTTTAACTAGAGGATCAACAGTAACATTACTGCCTTTAGTAAGAAAACAGGGGGTAGCCAATAGCTTGCTGAAGCAATCGTGTAATCTATTAGGCCTTCTGCTAGCTACAAGTGACTCTGCGTGTATAAAGCAATGCCTTGCCAAATATTGCTGACTATGCTTAATGTATTAGATCGGGTGTGATATATGATTTGTTACAGGTCGTTGTTGCCACGGAAGCATGTTGCCGCCGGATGTTTGTCAATATGCATCCTCCAAGGCAGGTCCGAAAATACACCCTTGGCAAGGCCACCCGTGGGGTTTACACCATGGCAGACATGGTTTGTCTTACTCACTTTCTTTACAATTCGAACACTGGCAAGTGATCTTTAGCCATTTCTCGGAACACCTTCTGGTGTCTGCGTCCATTCTTTCGCCATGGGGCACCGATTCTTCAACGCGCAAGCATCTCAGACTATGGAGACCTTCCCAGAAATTACGTCAATAGCAGACGAAGTTCATATGCTGTTCTCCACCGAGTCCGATGGAGGCCATTGGAGTTCTGTTTCAACCACCTGGCAAACACTTTATGTCAAAACTGTACGCGTATTCACGACAACAGGTGACGAAGGACAGACACAAATCCTCGCCGAGGTCACCGTACATTCCAAAGGCGATGCTCCTATGCAGTCAGCGACAGGATCCGTGGCATCATCTGCTCAACTCTCTGCCCAGCCTTCTGGACAAGCGACGGCATCAGCAACGGACTCTTCAATGGAGTCTTCCCCAGCCACATCAAATCCTACCCTTTCAATACCCGCAGTAGCTGGGATCTCCCTCGGCGCGACATCTACTTTTCTTGTATTGATCGGAGCGTTGTTCTTGATATGGCGATGGCGTAGACAAGACACAAAGACAGCGTCGAGCCATGGACAAATGGTCGATCTTAAACTTACAGCTGTATCCGCACCGGTGGGTTTGTCCGCCAAACCAGAGCTGCACGCCACGGAGAGGGCTTTGTACGAGATGGACGGAAAGGATCCTGCCTTCGAAGCTGATGGTACGAAGATTTTGGGTGAGCTGGAAGATAAACAATCAACTGCTGTTGCGAGGGAAATGGAAGGACGCCGTGAATTGCCAACCCGTTTGAAGTGATTGGAGCTCACACATTATATTCCTGAACGTCAACAACTCCTTTCAGTTCTCAGTGGCCTGACAGCAGGGGATCAAGTTCTCGTGCCTTTGACTAAATTCTGTTGAACAAATGAAGCGCTTCATTGCAACATGATGCTGCTGCGGTTAAATGCTCCTACCGGGTATATAACAACCTTACCCTGTGTAGCCTTATATGGCAGGTCCAAACATCCCACCTTGGCAAGGCCACCAGCAAGGCAAACGTACAGGCAACTCTTCGATAACACACTGATGTTATGCCCCACTCATTGCTCTTAGCAGACATGTCTTTGGGCTTACTCGATGTCACTGCGCTTGTCCTTCTTCTCCTCCTCCAAGCTTTCGCTGAAGCGCAGACGACCCAGAGCAGCGACCACTACTCTAGGAATACCGTCACCTATGACGTGGTCAATGTGCAGGAGTACACTAGCCCTGGTGGGCGACTATACACCTCTACTTCTACATACAAAAAAGCACCCGAAATAACGTACCGTCGTATATCCACCATACGCGTACTCACAACCACAAACGATCAGGGTCAACCACAAACCCTCGCAGAGGTTACCACAGAATTCGAGCCAGCTTCTATGACTGGGGCCGTGGCAACTGGTACTGGATGCGACGGAGCTACTTGCACTCAGACCACGCTGTCTACCATCAGAACCATTGGATCGCCATGGAAATCTAACGGATACCCATCGCCCCCATCCGCATCACCGACGGCCTACGGACCGCCAAATCTGTACCCTGATGCAGTGATGAGGATTTTCTTCGGTGTGATTTCCGCATTCCTCGCGTTGCTCATAGGCGGATTCCTCTTCTCCAGCTGGCGGCGGCGTAGAAAAACACCATTTCAGGCGACAGCAAGAAACCATGGTTCGGAGAACAAGGCATCTGCACCTCCATCCGAGACAGCCCGTGCTTTGTACCTGAAACCAGAGTTACATGGGGCTGAACGGGCGCTGTACGAGATGGATGGAAGACACGCCTTGCCCGAAGCCGATGGTGGAGCGAAACTGGCCGGTGAGCTGGAAGATAAACAGGCCGCAAGTGTTGCGAGGGACAGAGAGCGTCGGAAAGAGCTACCTGAGGAAAAGAGCAATGTTGGATCTACATAACACCAGGAGAGCACCAATTTCAGTACCTGACTTCTCGGCGCACACTTCAAGGCAAAGCAGCATTCCCAAACAAGACGAGAAAGTAAGGTGTGAGACCGTATATGACCATGTGACTACTCGAGGCCCAAAGCTACCAAGTAAAGTTGGTGTAGCTACTAGGGAGCCTGCAAGGTTGTGGCGCACGTATAAGCAGATACTGACTGCCTCCGCGCTCTCCTGCGATTCACTAAGTGGCTGCTTGGAAGGTATTGATGCGGTCTAAGGATATCAGCATGTGGATGATCGCTCGGGCAAATTAGGGGACGTCAGCACGCCGCTGATGCATAACGCCAGTGAATCAAGGGAAGCCGGAAAGAGCAGTGTTGGGCAGTTCGTAAGTCGAGAAAGTCTCGTCGTGAATGGTATGATGCCTTTCAGGTATCCGCTACTTAACCAAATCGATCAAAACGTAGGAGTCTGCCAAAGCGGCTCTTGATATTACATGTTCTCAGGTTCCCTAGCTCTTATGCCGTCGGCTCCTCAGTTCTGCTTCTCTTCCCGTTTGCGCTCGCGTCCTCGGTCTCCAGCTTCCTCTTGCCACTCCCTGATGCTTCGGTGACTGGCTTCGCGGGAGCAGGTGCGGGCTTCGCCTTCTTCCTGACGACCTGGCTGACATCATTCGCTTTCTGCGTCGCCTCTGCGAGTTTCGCCTTCTGTGTCGCCGCATCCGCACCAAGCAAGCTTCCAAACAAGCCCTGGACAACGGACTGGTCGATGGTGTCGTAGTCCTGCTTTGTAGGGTCGAGCTTGAGCTCCTTCAGCCTGCCCTGTAGTTCCTCCAGCATAGCCTTCTTGTCCTCGATTACGGTCTTCTTCTCCTTCTTTTGCACGTCTGTCAGTGTGTCGCCCGTCAGCGCAGCTTCCTCCTTCTGCAGCCGCGCCTGCAGGGACTGGATGGCGAGCTCGGTGTGCTTTGCGCTCTCGTTCCGCAGCTCCCAGTTCACGCCGTCCTTGTCGTCTTCCGCCTGCTTCTCGGCTTCGCCCTGCTGCCGCTCGGCGTCGACCTGGTCTTCGCGCAGCTTGCTGACGGAGGCGAATTCGAGCGCCAGAGAGAGCGAGTAGTGCGACTCGGTGACGTTTTCGTGCTCGAAGGGGTTCAGCTCCTCCTGCAGGGCGAGCGAGGAGCGGGCGTCGGCGACGGCGTCGTGGAAGCGCTCGTTCTCGAGGGAGATTTCGACGAGGAAGCCGTGGCAGTCTGCGATCTTCTCTTTGATGGCGCGCTCGGTCGGAGACAGCGTTGCGGGACCCTTGCCCTTGTCTGTTGTCGCGTCCGAGGCTGAAGAGTCGAGCTGCTTTTGGTAGAGCACGCGCGAGAGCTCAAAGACCTCGTACGCGTTGCCGAAGTCGTCCTCCTCCTCTTCCTGCTCCTCGGCCTCGTCGTCCTCGTCCTCGTCGGAGTCGTCCCAGTTCTCGTCGCCGGTGAGCTGGAAGAATGCGGACGCGGGCTTGGGCGCCGACGAGTCGTCCTTGGGCTCTGCCTTTGCGCCGTTGGCGGAGCTCGATGCCTCCTTGGCCTCCTTCTTTGCCTTCTTCGCCTTCTTGTCGTCTTGCGCACCCTTTGCGCCCAGCACGTCGCTCTTTGCGACAGCAACTTTGTACAGCGCGCGGCCGTAGTAGAAGAGCAGCTCGGCGTTCTCGGGGGCCATCTCGCCATTCAGCTCGGCCTGGATCTCGACGGCGTCGGCGTAGTGGTCGGCGGCGGCGGAGAAATTCTTGAGCGAGTACTGCAGCGACGCGGCTTGTGTGAGCTCTTCGAGCTTCTCCTTCGTCTTGGGCAGCTCCTCTGTCTCGGCGACTGGCGCGAGCGGCTCGTTGGAGGGTTCAGCCATAGTGACGATTGCAACGGTTATGCGATTGCAAATTGAGTTCTGCAAAGTACTTGGCCCGAGTGGCGTTGGTGTTGTTGACATGTGAGATCCGCGGGAAAGGTCTTTGGCAGGATGCCTAGCGCGGTGTGAGACGCGTCGCGTCGGCGCGTCCAACATCAATTAAGCCTCGAACAGGCAATTCTCAAGATCTCTCCAAACAAACGGCAGCAACAACATGGCGACAGCCCGACGACCAGAGAAGCCCTCCGCGGTGCCTGCGAACCCGATTCCCTCCTCGTCGCCCGCGTTCGGCACGCCCGTCCATCCCATCCACACCCGCAGGACGGCACCGATACGCGCCCCGCCCGCACTGCAGCCAAAAGCCAAACCGACCGTCCTGCCCATATTGCTGCCTCCCGCGACACTGCGCCCGCTTGCCTTCCGCACCTTTACCAAGAAACACAACCTCACCCTCACATCCTCGGCGCTCCAGGCACTTGCGACCTTCATCGGGAAGCACTGCGGGTCGGGATGGCGCGAAGAGGGCCTCGCAGAGAAAGTGCTGGAGGAAGTCGCGAAGAGCTGGAAGAAGTGCGGCGGCCAGGTCATCGTCGAGGGCGACAAGGATGTCTTCATGGGGATATTGCGCACGCTGGAGGGCACCATGGAGGGAGGCCGCGTGTCCCAGGGCTCGACGCTAGGCCGGCAGAGCAGCTTCAACTTTGGCGCAGAGCAGGCCCTGCCGTCGAGGCCGGCGCTGGACGCTACGAGCAGCTTTGGCATGTCCGGTCTGGAAGTCGAGGACAGGGACGAGGAAGAGGAGCTGCTCAAGGACCCCCGGGAGTGGGTGAAGGTCATTGGAGCGTTTGAGCAGCCGAAGCAGGTGTACAATGTGTCGCAACGGCACTTTGAGAAGTGCGTACACGCCGCGATCGAGTCGAAGGTTACTGACGTTCCCAGGTCCACCTCGAAGCTGTCACTGTTCCCCAATCCCTCACACAAGACAGAGCTCTTCCGACAGCGGTACCACATTGTCCACCAGCGGATTCTGCGCAATGAGACCTTCCAGGCGCCAACCTTCAGCACAGCGCGGTCAGCGACACTGAACAGGACAGGCTCCATCGCCACATCCCAGACGAACACGATAACACCCATCGCCAATCTGCTTGGCCGGACAGGAAGCACACATCTATTACTCGGCATGCTCGTTGTCTCACCGACAGGAGCGCTTTCCCTCTCAGACTTGACTGGCACAATAGTCCTCGACATCCAGCATGCGCGACCAATACCGGAGAACGGCGCATACTTTGCACCCGGCATGATTGTCCTTGTCGACGGCAGCTACGAGGAGGACAACGGGATAGCATCTTCCAATCTCGGCGGCACAGGAGGCATAGGCGGCACCATCGGCGGCAAATTCCTCGCCTTCTCCATCGGCCATCCTCCGTCTGAAAGACGGACAGCAACTCTAGGCGGCGTGGACGAGCTCGACAAGTCCAGCCTCCAAGGCCCAGCATTTGGCTGGACAGACTTCCTCGGCGTAGGCTCTCAGCGCGCCACAGGTTCGCGCATGAACCGCATCTCAAACAACCTGATGACACCTACATCTCCGCACCACATCGTCATAGCATCAGATCTGCACCTCGATAGCCCCTCCACCCTCAGCGCCCTCCGCACCCTCCTGCGGACCTACTCCCCAAGCACTTCGGTCCCAAACCCCGTATACCCCCTCGCCATCGTCCTAATGGGCAACTTCTCCTCCAAAGCCACACTCGCCGGCGTCCCTCAAGCAGGCAGCATAGAATATAAAGAGCACTTTGACGCCCTCGCCTCCGTGCTCGCCGACTTCCAACCCCTCATCGCACACACCTCCCTCGTCTTCGTCCCCGGCGACAACGATGCCTGGCCCAGCGCCTTCTCCGCCGGCGCCGCGACACCCCTCCCGCGCAAACCCGTCCCAGCACTCTTCACAAACCGCGTCCGCCGCGCCGTCGCCGACGCGAACCGCGAGATCTGGGGCGCGGGCAAGGCCAAGGGGAAAGAAGGAGAGGTGCTCTGGACGTCCAATCCGAGCCGCATATCCGTCTTTGGCGTGAAGAGCGAGATGGTGCTGCTAAGAGACGATCTCGCAGGCCGACTGCACCGCACCGCAATCCGCTTCCCCAAGCCCCCGACCGAGGACGACGAGATGCCCTTCGCCCCCGAGCATGATGTGAATGAGGCTATGGATCTCGATCTCCCGCCCCCGAAGGCCGTGCAGCCCCATCCTGAGCCGCCCGTTGATGCCGAGACCCAGACTGCGAGGGCTCTGACAAGAACGATCCTCAGTCAGAGTCACCTCAGCCCTTTCCCGCTCAGTGTTAGACCCCTGCATTGGGACTACGCGCATAGTCTGGGCTTGTATCCGCTGCCGAGCTGTTTGGTGCTGGCAGATAGTGAAGCACCAGCGTTTGTGGTCAAGTATTGTGGGTGTACGGTTTTGAATCCCGGGCCGATTGACGTTAGCAAAGGGAGTAAAGGAAGGGAAGGGAGGAGTCAGTGGGTGGAGTTTGATGTTAGGACGAATGCTGGCGTGGTTAGGAATGAGGGGTGAAGGCCTGATGTGTATGTGTGGGTCGGCGAGTAATGAATCACGGAATACGCTCCTTTTGAGACGGATGAATGAGATGATGTGCATGTGACAGCTGGGAAGGAGCACCCAGCAGATCCGCAGGTGTGCACAGAACAGCGCGTACGTGTCTGTGGAGAGGAGGTGAGGCGAAGCGAGAACACGCAAATGCAAAGACAGGATATTGGCATGTCTTTGAAGCTGGCGAAGGACTCCTCCGTAGATGTCAGACATCCTGTCGCTGGATGCCTGTGAGCAATACTCTTACAGCGTAGCTATGATGTATAATGGGGTTTGGTGAGCAGCTGTGGGAAGTGGAACCTGGCAGGTTGCGATCGAGGAAAGGGCAACGTGGAAGGAGCGACGGAAAACAGGAACAACGACAAAGCTACGTAGCAAAGTTCTGGAACAGGACTGGAGATCTGGCTTATTCAAGGAAAGGTATCATGGGGTGGCCTGGGGTTTACGCTGCTCGTGAAACTGACAGGTGCCGCAAAGCAGGACTGCTGGAAGGCCTTCGATGCTGGATACAACGGCCTCTGCGCCTTATCGAACGCTTTGATTTCTACAGAGCCTTCTATTTAATTACAAGGTCCACCCTCAAGACATACGGTGGCTACGGTCCATCTTACAAGTGGTGGCCTTATGAGCAGTACGAGAGATTACTACAACTTGCCCCCTAAAAGCGACCTCAATTTTCAGATCTGTTCGGCAGCATTGCCTGTGAATATTAGGGGTGCTCTCTAGGCATTGAGACTTGATTGATGCTGTTCAAGTTCATTACATAAAGTCGTAGTTCCGTTACTCATGAAGTGCTCGTTCTGGCGCCATAGTTTCTCTGCACGCTTATAGCACTCTGGTTCCCAGACAAACCGACACAGCGGCATGTCTTCCAAGCCGACAGAGGGACATCTTGAAGGTTGATTAGACCCTTCGACGCCTACCAAAAGCTCTACTCAATCTCACGATCCAGCTCTCAAATACAGGACGGCTCCACTTCGTCTCGCAGGTCACACGATTTCCCAAGCCTTACGATGCATTACTACAATTCGCACGTTGCTATACTCACATCCGTCGAGTAAACTATCGATTCAGCATGTAGCTTACCCGCACATGTTCGTGATGCAGCGTACAAAGTACCTTCATAATCATACACCTAGACCTTTCAGTCCGCGCTGGCGGTCATAGACGAAGCGACCGGGTTGATTCATCTCCGCTATGGATGGCTGTCGGTGCGCGTCATCATCAGTCTCAGGCCTATAGTGCGCATACGATCTATACACGGCCTCCTGCTCGGCTGAGAACGGTGGTGGTTTGACCCGGAGCCCACGGTTGAGGGACTGTACGTGGCGATAGTAGTCCGTATACCCATCGCGGAAGCGGGATTGGAAGAGCAGGTCTGCGCGGTAGCGGCCGATGTCCAGGTCTTCGTAGGGTATGCTGTTGGTTTCGCAGGCCTGCGCGAAGCACACGGTGGCAATGTGGTCGTCGCTAGTGCTTTCCGGCCATGGCGAGCAGGGATTCTTTGAGCTTCTCGAAGCAGTCTAGTATCTTCTTGACTATGGAGAGGCGGGAGTGCGCTTCTGTGACGGTTTGGCAGTGGTCTAGGCCGTCGTGCTCGACTGGGGTTCGAACAACATCGTAAGCCTGTTGAAGTTTGTAGATTATGTTCTGGTAAAATTGGGCGGTCTCATTGTTGACTTGGGCATGAAGGCTGTCTTTGGCCTCCAGTGCTGTGCGTTGGTTTACGTGCTCTGATTCAAAATATGTCTCCTCTTCGCGAAGGGCGCTGATGCCTCCCTCGGCAATTCTGAGCTTTGCTCTGAGTGACTCGATCTCCTGTACGCAATCTTGAGCTTTTCCTGAAAGCCTCTCTGCTTCCTCAAGCTTTTGAAGATACGGTTGGTGGATTCTCCAGGCCTGCAGGTACTTGCGCAGTGAACACGACACGGCGGATTCGGACGAAGTGGCTCTCTTTATAACAAAATTCAAAGACCAGCTGGTTTCACGATGTGTATGTCAACAGGTTTGTCGTATTGCCGCGGTCGCAGGCAGTATACTGACGAGACGCCGTTTATGTAACGAGATATTGATACTTTGACAATTTCTGGATGGTTTGATGCGGGACATTCTGGCTGCATTAAGAGCAGATCGTCGCAAACATGGTGCTAGAACAACGGCAGGTGCTTTGTTCGTGGTGAGAGCAGTATGGAGCAGACACTGTGCTGTGAGACTGAACAATGCGGACACGAAGCTGGACAGCAGCATTGAGATCAGGTGCTTTCGCTTAGTCGACATGTCACACGATGCCGTCGACATACTCTTTACCGGGTGGACAGTCGAAGGGCATACCCGGTCCCTCGCTGACACAATAGTCATCGGTGGGTACAGAGTCGCGTGCACTGTTGATCTCTTGCCAAACGCTGACACCGCCTCGCTGCTGCAAAGTCTGTTGTGGTATTCGTCTGCCGTGTATTCCAGATGAGGTTGCGAGTCCAAGAAACGCAGTCTTGATGGTGGTCCAGGTGACCATCAATTCACTTCATCTCCAGAGACTTGTTCTGGAAAGTAGCTCTTTATTTTCGAATGAGTCTGCATAGTCGGCTGTTCACTTTGGACGGCGCATAGTTCAACTTACCGCAATGTGTCTTCATCTGCTGGGCAGCAACGTCGCCTGATTGAGGCCGAGGCGTCGAGGATCACTTCATGAGTCGAGTGAAAGCTACGAAAGAGGAGGTTTGCCGGTACATGAAGCTTGACCAATGCAAGCTTACAGGTATGTGCTGATAGACGAATCAAACTTAAGTCATTCAAAGTTCTTTGTGGGAGTGATGTCAAAGGAACTACTGGCAGAGCATCTGGTAAGCTTGTTGGAGCGCAAAGAAGACGACGCCTTGATGATAGGAAGATATTTGCATCAGTTCCGAGCGTGAAGTGAAGATGAGATGGCGGAGGAGTTGCGTTAGCGATATCGGCAAGTCTTTTGCTCAAACGCCGACCCTGGCCCCACCGTCATTGAGGGGCGCGATTTTGTTTCCCAAAGACTCACCAGCTCCGCGTCGCCTCACGCACGAAACGGGCAGCTGCACAAGACCTACACGCAACCACTTGAAGGTGAGCCATAACCCCTCGAAGAGTCACGCGAAGAGTCATCCGCAATATATAAAAATCTTAGAACTTCCGTTTGCTCAAGCTGCAATCCCCAACTTTTACCCCTCCCTCGCTTGCACTCGTATGCGCTGCGATCAAAAGCTCGTACTCATACAATTGCAGTTGCACCGCTCAACATGGCCGAATCAAACCCCCCGGCGCAGCCCGCTGCAGCAGCTCCTGCCGAGAAGCTCCACAAGGATGAGGTCACTGGAGAGATGATGAGCAAGAGCAAGCTCAAGGCACTACAAAAGAAGCGCGAGCAGGAGAAGAAGAAGCAGGAGAAGGCAGCCGCAATGCCCAGCCGCCCCAAGGCCGAGAAGAAGGAGGCGGAAGTCGAGCTGAACCCGAACCAGTACTTCGAACTGAGGTCTCAAAAGATCAATGCCCTACGCGCTTCGAAGTCACCCAACCCGTCAGTAGTACCCATGCGATCATGCAGGACAAGTCCAAGCTGATATAACCCGAGGTTCCCTCATAAATTCGAGGCTACCACGAGACTGCCCCATTTTTTGGAGGAACACAAGAACATGAAGCGCGGAGAAGAGGCCACTGACGTCGAGGTGCGAATGGGTCTCCGGATTATGTCCATCAGGAAGGCCTCAGCCCACCTCATCTTCTACGTCTGCAAAAGCGAGGGTCGGACAATCCAGATCATGGCGCAAAGCCAGAATGCGAAGGGCCCAGTGCCGTTCGAGAAACAACACGAGTTGCTTGCTCGGGGCGATATCGTCGGCGTCATTGGATGGCCCGGGGTCACAGCTCCGAAGAACCGCCCTGACGGTAAGTCACCGACAGCTCATATACATGATGGCTCTGATTTTCTTTGCAGGAGGCGATTTAAGTGTCTTTTCCCAAGAGATCATACTCCTCACCCCTTGCCTGAGGATGTTGCCCACTGAGCACTTCGGATACAAGGACACGGAGCAGCGTTTCCGCAACCGTTTCCTCGACCTTATCATGAACGACTCGTCACGCGAGACTCTGATAACACGCACCCGCGTCGTCAAGGCGATTAGAAGGTATCGCGACGCTGTGATACTTCCTCTAGGACTTAGCTAATGTCCTCAGCTATCTTGACGACCGCGATTTCCTTGAGGTTCAGACACCGATGATGAACAAGACAGCTGGCGGAGCTACCGCGAAGCCATTCAAGACTCACCACAATGAGCTGAACATGGACTTGTTCCTCCGCATCGCACCCGAGCTCTTCCTCAAGGAGCTGGTCGTTGGTGGCCTTGATAGGGTGTAAATAAACCCCTCCTTCCACTTCCATTCATCACGTGCTGACCTTGAAAAGCTACGAGATCGGAAGGCAATTCAGGAATGAAGGTTTGTCATCCCATCTTTCTTCCAGACGATCCACTTTACTGACAATATCGTCCAGGCATCGACCTTACTCACAACCCCTTGAGTAGCCCCAGTCCTGTTGTTACTGTGCAAGGCTAATAATCACCCAGGAGTTCACGACTGTGGAATTCTATATGTTCGCAACACTGAACCGATATGTGTATGTACAGTACTAACCAGATCTCAGGGCATACGCAGACTACCACGACATCATCGAGATGACGGAGGAGATGATCTCCGAGCTCGTCTTCAAGATCAAGGGCACGTACGAGACTACATTCAACACGCAGTCCGGTGAAGAGTACAAGATCAACTGGGCCAGGCCATGGAAGCGCATCGAGATGATCCCTGCCCTTGAGGAAGCTACAGGCGAGAAGGTCAGCATCTACGGCAGATTGACTCAAAACGATGACTGAACCCCCGACAGTTCCCCCCTGCGGACACCCTCCACACCGACGAAGCCAACCAGTTCCTCCAGAAGGTCCTCAAGAAGATGAACGTGGAGTGCTCAGCGCCTCGTGTATGCATATCCGGGCATCTCTCCTGAGACTCGATGCTAACTTTTTCATCAGACCAACGCCCGCATGATCGACAAGCTGGTCGGGGAGTTCATTGAGAGCGTTTGTATCAATCCTACTTTTATCACGGGCCACCCCGAGGTCATGTCACCGCTCGCGAAGTACCATCGCGATATTCCCGGTCTCTGCGAGCGCGCCGAGGCGTTCGTAGCTACCAAGGAGTGAGTTAGCCTACGCTTGAATCGCTTTCGCCTACTAATAACAAACAGAATTTGCAACTTCTATACAGCAAGCAACCCTTCATTCCATTGAAATTAGAGTAATGGGCTAAAAGAAACCAGGAGTTGAATGACCCCTTCGACCAGAGGCTCCGCTTCGAGGAGCAGCTCAGACAGAAGGAGCAGGGAGATGACGAGGCTCAAGGTATGTTTGAACGGGATACAAAACACGAGCCACTGCTAAGGTCTTAGGCGTCGACGAGAAGTTCCTTGAGGCCCTCGAGTACGGTCTTCCTCCTACAGGTAAATCCACCCCAAAGTATAAATACCTTGATTACCTTTGTTTCTAATCCTATTTACCCAGGTGGCTGGGGGCTCGGCGTGGATCGTCTTGTTATGTTCTTGAGCAATAACTACTCGATCAAGGAGGTCTTGACCTTCCCCTTCATGAAGGACATTGATGAGCCGAAGAAGACTGCCGCTGAGGTTGTGGACATCGAACCTAAGCCGGTAGAGGGCATTGCCCACAAGTAGCGTAGCAATGATGCATGGGCAACGGAGCACAATATAGAAGAAGATGAGACATGATCAAGATTTCAACATATCAACAAACAACCTGGACGTAAGCCTCGAAGCAATTGTAGTCCCAGAAGCTCTATCTGCTCGTGAGAGCTCTCGAATATCATCGTCAAGAACTTTGGTAATTTTCGCATCCTTGGAATTCCGTCCATTTCCTCAAGCAATCAGGCGAAAATGAGAGCTCATGTTCGACAGTACGCTACTTACCCGATGCAGTAAACATCTGCGCAATGACATCACAACCTTTCCCCATCAACATCCTCACGCCCGAATCCTTACTTGCAGGCACATACACTGCGCTCTCCACTTCCGAACATGACCGAAAGTGAAGAGCAGCCTCAGCAACTAATTAACGGCGAATTGAAACCACTACCCAGCATGGTGTCAACGAGCAACATTCCGGTGATCAAGAGCAAAGCCGAGTATCTCAAGGCGGTCATGTACGAAGGCGTACGTCCAATCCCAAAGTCCCGAATGCCTCCGCGACCATAGTCCATCTTCGTTTCCACCTTTCGAATCGTCACACCGCAGCTGTGCTCCTGCCTTCAGCCACCTCCCTGACTTCCCACCAATCCACTGACACCCTCCAGGTAACCATCCTTGAAGGCACAGCAACATGGTGTAAGCAGTGCAAAGTCATCGCACCCGAAGTCGCAAAGATGGTTGATGAGTACCCGAATGTCAAGTTCTACCTCTACGATGTCGAGGAGTGTGAGGACATTGCGCAAGAGTTGGGAGTCAGGAGCATGCCGACGTTCAGTATTTTCAAGGATGGCGATATCCAGGATGGTGTCACAGGTGCGAAGCCGAAGGAAATCAGGAAGGCGATTGAGGCGTGTCTGTAGTTTGGACCATGGTGGGTGAGAGGACAGGTGGAGAGTGTGGCGATGTGGGAGATTGAATGAATGCGTAGTGAGGGACTGTGGCTTCTGGCACTGATGAAGTATGCCGGCCATGAGTGTCCTGTCAAACCTCGTTTCGTTTTGTTTTGGGGATGTTCACAACCTTGGGCGCTACTTCTCCAGCTTCTTGCGCTCTTTCCTCGTCTGCTCTCTCCCTGTTGGGCAGCACTGCCACGAGTTGTTTCTGGTTGCTCGGAAATCCTCCCTCCTAATGTTATCACAAGGATCCGAGGCGAGGTGCATCAGTGGGAGGTATGCTGGGATGAAGTCACCTTTGCTTGCTTCTCCCGTCACAGGATGGTACTGAACAAATCCTTGCTCAAGCTCGAGGCTCATCATTTGATCGAACCTACTCTGCTGACAACGACAATGCTTGGAGCACATGTTTGCATGATATTCCCGCTGTGAAGTTCCAAGGTCTTCTTTGGTAGGTTTTTCTGGTGTGCCCAGCTGGAACCTCAACGACGAACGGCAACTGCCCAGAGTCCTCGTGAAATCTCACCTCGCGCAAACGTCTGATATTCTCCTCTTATCAGCGCGTGTCAGTCGGCTCAAGGTTCCGAAGGCAGACGATACCGGAACGATCATCATTTGATTTGCTGAATGTGGCAGGTTTGCTCTGCCGTCGAACACTCGAACAGGGTGTTCAGCAGTGCGGTCTTCCTGATCCAGATGCCGCTCCGCTACGGACATTGCAAATGACTCCAGATCAACCGCCGGCTTCATTTCCTGCACTAAAGGATTGCGTTGGACTGCCAGTTGAAGCAGGTCTGCTTAAGCGTCGATTGCTGCCGTAGGGAAGTGGCTGTTAACTTTGACCGAAAAGGCATGCGCTTCATCCTTCAGCAGCATCGTGGATCCCACGATGGGGATCGATAGTACCACATTGGGTAGGTTTGCGTAAGTGTCGAACGCAGAAGTAGGGTAAAGTCTGCCAATGTCCACCAGAACAAGCCTCGCCTGGCTTCGTGCGCTCCGTGCTGGCTATCCACTGCATCCTTCGGTCACCGACTGAGTCGCGTCCAACGTACTTCTCCGATGGAGACAAGTCAAGCAGATCGCAAGAGTACCGATCAGGATCTCAAACACGATGTCGAACGTCAGGCACAAAGCCTACATCCTGTCAAGCACACTCGGAGCGATCAAACGTCTCCGACGAGGTCTGCGATGCTTCAAAGTCTCTCTGATCCACATGATCCACATGAAAGCCGTTGACTCGGTAACGGATCCCTTCCATCATGACGAGGTGGGCCGTGGAGAGATGAGGTTCAATCAAACGACTCCAGGGTGAGATTAAGGAGCGCTGTGGCGATTGTACGAGATTGATGGCGACTTATGTCAACATTGTCCCAATATGCACTTCCGGACACCATGTCAACATCTATGAGCAGCGTCGCCCCTAGTGCTGTGTAGGCATGCTTACTGCAGGAGGGAGGACTCCTGTGATGGATGCGTAACAGCAACCGTTTGGTGCCTGAGGGCCACATGAGGCATTCAACAATCGTGAGACACCAAACAGAACATCACTGGATCTGGGATTGCACTTCCCGGCTGGCGGTATTTTTCACAGATGCTGCTGAATGACGTACATGTGTTGCGGCAGCTGCAGACATGAATTGTCGCAGCATAGCCGTCGCTGCCGCCCGCGAGATAGAGGCAAAGGTATTTTGTCAGGTGGCCGTAGGATGCAATAGAAGCCGCCCTCGAAGTCAGCAAAGTTCGTATTGTCAACATCAAGGGGCGGATGGTAGAAGCAGCCCTCGAGGTGGTCCCACAGTACACCTGTCATACCAGCACGCGCATCAACCGTCACCCAACCAAACTGCACAAACTACACATTCATCAAAATTTTGTCGCCCATGACATATCAGAGGAGATATTCTGAGCCTTGCATGCCATCACACGTCACCTTCAATAAAGCATCGCTGAGTCCGCTGTCGAAAATGTCTTGTTGACGGCTAAGATCTATTTTTGTTTCGCACAGCCACAAGATGCGACCGAAGAAGCGTCGATGAGCGGACATGTGCCTTACCGAGGAACAGAAAGCCAGGGGCTGCATTGGGTCTCTTTTGACGAGCATCGAAGTGCAAAGTGGTAGAAACAGACAAACGGCGGTCGATGGCTTTATGTTGGCTTGGAGAACGGTCACGATGTCAAACGCGCTGAAGTGCAGCTGAACAAGCCCTTTGTCTGTCAGAGGACTGCTCTTTGTGGGATACGAGACGCGCGACTTGGCGGATGTGCCTCGCGCCGTTGCTAGACTGAGCCACGACGGTCTCGAGCAGACGGGAGGCCTGTGATAGGCTCCCCTGCGTTGTCGCATTCCTCAGCTCGTGAGCATCCAGTGGTTCATCGTGGCCGAGCACGCGAGCGCAACGCATGTCTCGTAGCACAGCTGCAGCACAGGCAGATTAAAAGACATCAACGCCTTCGCCCGCGCACTCGCGCAACAATCGCACTCTCTCAACATTCGCGCATCACCAATCTCCCCGTGGTTCTCGAACTCTGCCGCTCCTCGATCATCCTTCGATAAAGCTCACAGGCCCGCCGCGACTGTGCCAAAAAGTGGCACTAGCGCCGCGCGTCCCTGCTTGTTAGGGAACACTGTCCAATTGCCCCTGCCCAACTGCACAGCCAAGGTTTCAGCGAGGGCCCTAAACCTGCCATTTCTCCCCAACCCGTCTCCAGCGGTCTCCAGCGGTCTCCAGCTTCTCACACACTTGTTCGGCGCTTTCCTACGTCGCCTGTCCCTCGTTTCATATTGGTCTTCTCCGCACCGCGAGCATCTTCCTAGGTCTTCCTGCTTCCTATTTGCATCATCACCATCAGCGCTTCTGCCTCTCTACCAGCTTCTTCAGGCACGAGAAAGGTTGAACCTGCGGCCGAACCCCGTTTAATCACCGCTCGTATTCCTTAGTAACGACCATTTTATATCGACAACACATCACCGCATACACCTCGTGTGTCGCCTGCGACTTCCACCACCAGGACTCTATCCCGGACGACGCCTGCGGGCGTAAAAGAGGACACCATGAAGTTTCACAGCTCGTACTCGAGCATGCTCGCACCATTTCTGCTACTGGCCTCTGCGCCACTAGGCGCACTTGCCAACGACGTCCTGAAGACCAACGGCTACAGCTCCTGTCTGAACGGCAACTCAGACATCACAGTCAACAAGCTTGACATCCAGTTCGACCGGACGACCAAGAAGATCAAATTCGATGTATCCGGAACTAACGGGAAGGAGCAGAAGGTCATGGCGACACTGAAAGTGAACGCGTATGGAAAGGAGGTCTACAGCAATACTTTCGACCCTTGCGAAGGAGACATGAAGGTCGACCAGCTGTGTCCAGGTACGCTGCTCGGGTTCAACGTTATTTTACATGTGCTAACATGACACAGTGCCCGCTGGTACTTTCGGAGCATCCGGAGAGCAGAGCATCCCCGACAAATTTATCTCTCAGATTCCCGCAATCGCGTTCAGTGTACCTGACATCGACAGCCAGGCGACCATGCAGCTCACAGCCAAGGACGGCGGCGCAGAACTCGCGTGTATCACGTCACAAGTTAGCAACGGCAAGTCTTTGTCGACAACAGGAGTATCGTACATCGCGGCTGGAATTGCTGGTGCTGCTCTAGCAGTCGGTGGTCTTTCTGCGCTGGCCGGTGCTGGCCAGACCGGTGTTGCCCACTCGAGTCCTACATTCGGCGACGTTGTTTTCTGGTTCCAGGGTATGGCTATGAACGGAATGATGAGTGCCGACGTCCCTGGTGTCTACCGATCCTGGTCCAAGAACTTCGCATTCAGCACGGGTCTTGTCTACTGGGAGGGCATGCAAACGTCTATTGATGGGTTCCGTCAGAAGACTGGAGGCAACCTGACGACCGACAGTGTCGAGTTCTTGTCGAACGCCACACTTGTCCATGTGGATCAGAACATGACTTTGACCAAGCGCAGCTTCGACGGTATCAGCGATGTTCTCTTGTGGACTCGTGACGAACTTTCGACCAATGTCAATGGCACCACGGACGGCAGTGAGGACAACAAGATCGTTCACGCTGTCAAGGGCATCCAAGGATACGTCGAAGAGTACAAGATCCCCAACGGCAACACTTTCATGACCGTCCTTCTCTGGTTCGCAATCGTCATCGCCGCTATCACCGTCGGCATCCTGCTCCTCAAGGTCATCCTCGAAACCTGGGCTCTCTTCGGAACTTTCCCCAAGCGTCTGACCAGCTTCCGTAAGCGTTACTGGTGGACTCTTGCGAAGACCATTACCAACTTGATCCTGCTCCTCTACGGTATCTGGACCCTGTACTGTGTCTATCAGTTCAAGAATGGAGATTCGTGGGCTGCGAAGGTCCTCGCTGGTGTTACGCTGGCTGCTTTCACAGCTGTTCTGGCCTTTTTTACCTGGAAAATCTGGAGCATCGCACACAAGTACAAGAAGATGGAAGGCGACAACTCTGCACTTTACGACGATAAGGAAGTTTGGCGCAAGTACTCCATCTTCTACGAGAACTACAAGAGAAGCTACTGGTGGATCTTCGTACCTGCTATCATCTACGCTTTCGCGCGTGGTTGTGTCATTGCCGGTGCCGATGGTCATGGTCTTGCCCAGGCTGCCGGTCAGCTCATTGTCGAAGCTCTTCTGCTTTGCGTCCTGCTGTGGGCCCGCCCATACTCGCTCAAGTCCGGTAACTGGATCAACATCATCATCCAGGTTGTCCGTGTCTTGTCAGTTGTGTGCATTTTGGTCTTTGTGGAGGAGCTCGGCATGACGCAAACAACCAAGACTGTCACCGGTCTGGTGCTGGTCGTCGTGCAAGCTGTCTTGACTGGTGTCCTGGCCATCTTGATTGCAGTCAACGCTATCATCATTTGCTGCAAGGAGAACCCTCACCGCAAGAAGAGAAAGGAAGCCGGTAAGTTCCACAACTGGAGAACCCATGCGCTCATGCTAACAACCCCACAGAGAAGGCTCGCGACCTCGATAACCTTACCCCCCTCGACGCCCGCAACTCGCTGCTCATGGACCCTCAGGAGTACAAGCGCAGCTCTCTTCCATCACCGTTCGGACCTCGCGCCGCCGGCTACGATGCGGTACCGCTCGCCGAGCAGAATACCGCCTACAACAATGGCCGACGATTCGAAGAAGATCGTGGCCACCTTCTCGCCGATGCCTCGACATTCGGCAGGACACCCAGTCACAACGCAAGCTTCAGCGACGATCGTGATCGCTCTTCAAGCCCGCAGCCACGCCTGCCGGACCTGGACTTCGGTCACCAACAAACTGGCCACACTCAGCCAAACAACGCTCCATGGCAACCTCAAAGAGGGAACCAGGGCGGTTACGCGTACTAGAGGAGGATTGATACCCGAAATGTTGTAAATCAGGGGGGTTGTACATGTTTCCTTTGTTTGCATGGCGGAGCGAGATCGAATCTGATCAGTCGATATTTGACATCTAGAGCGGCGACATACCAACGCACATGGTGTTCTGTCGGCAGGCCCTGGACATACAGCGACATTGCCAGGTGACTTGACCCATGACATGAACATTCTGATACAGCATATTTGTAATCAACGATGCGGCCTGGGGCGCGCAGTGTAGCTGAGGTATTTTCTGTATGTAGGATGGAGTAGAGGCACAATACTATTATACACCAACATCTCGATATTCCCGGCTCGACGCTGATGCGGGAGTTCGGCGCCTGTCAACCAGAGTGAGAGCCTTGCTAGCCGCCGAAGGCTCCGTCGATTTGAAAGCCAAGGCTTACACAAAGAACGAAGTGTTGGGAGCTAGCCTTAGACACCCCTGAGCCTAGCTGCCCAGACCCTCTCTTTCAAAGGCCTTGGGCCGTCGCACCGTTCAGCCTCCGCTGCACGAGCACTCGCCAACACACAAGCCCAGGACGCAAAGCCTTGCCAACTGCCCTGTCGATGATGTAGTCGGTCGCTGGGCAATAGTCTGCTTATCTGCAGCGCGCTGCAGGCCTTTATCGAGCGCGGCAACGGCAGATCCAGCTATCGCGACCCCACAACAACCATGCTCGCAGGAACGTCCGAGTCTTTTGACCTCGAAACCGGCGACCCCGTATCCAGGTACAAGGTACTTTCCACCGCGATGAGGCTGAAGCTGAGAGCGCGGCATGGCGCTTTTGGCAGCCGAGCGAGACCGCAAGTGGATGCGCTTGCTGCAGGAACGACTTGACAAGACTGGTGGGTCCCGCCAAAACAAGACGATCTCCCGCGGCGCTCTCACAAAGTGCCTATTTCGGGCGCGCCACCAGCTCTCAAGACAGCCTAGGGAAACACTATCCTACGCCTACAGATATCGATTCCTCTAATCGTCTCGCTAGAGATTGACAAGGGCCACTACCTCTCGCTACGCTCTTGGGCCGAGAGCTCTGCAGAGTAGCGCGCGATGGCGCACCTGAGGCTCGAGGTACCAAGGTTTGGATGATAAGGGTCTGGGTGCCGGTTCCCTTCTGCACGTTTTTACTCCCTGACTTTTTTGTTCTTCCCGCGTACCGGAAAAGTTCACAGGGTGTATCTTGCTCCTGCTGCGTTGCCTAACGAGCGTCCTTTCGTTTCCAGCTTCTGCACGCGTCAACTTTCTCGTCACGAAACTCACGCCCAATTACCCTGCTGGATAGTGTATAATCACCAATAGTAATATTCTCTCGTTTCGACAACCGCAGCCATGCGCTCGACTATTTCCGCCATTGCAGGCCTCGCAATCCTTGCACCTCTCACAGCCGCCCAGTCAACATCGCCAAAGCGCGGTCTCTGCTATGTCCCGTCCAACAAGTACCCCTCAGATGACTCCATTTGGACGAACGGTGACCTGACATGGTACTACAACTACAAGGCCCAGCCCTCAGACGCCTATAAGAACAACAAGGACCTCCAGTTCGTCCCCATGCTTTGGGGCGCCTCCGACAGCGATACCGGCACACCCTTCTACGACAGCGTCAAGAGCCAGATCGACGGCGGCGCAAATATCAGCTACGTTCTAGGCTTCAACGAGCCCGACGGCACTCACTCGACCGGTGGCTCAGCTCTCCCCGTCGACTTGGCCGCCTCCCGCTGGAAGGCTGAGATCGAACCCCTCAAGAAGCTGGGCGTCAAGCTCGGTGCTCCTGCTGTCACCGGTGGCTCGTCTGGGTGGGCATGGCTGCAGAACTTCTTCACCGCTTGTGATGGCGGCTGCACACCCGACTTCATCCCTGTCCACTGGTACGGCAATTTCGAGGGTATGGCGAGTCACATCGGTCAGGTCATGGCCACGTACCCGAACATGACTGTCTGGGTCACCGAGTACGGCTTCCCCAACCAGGATCTCAAGGCCACGCAGGAGTTTTATAACATGAGCAAGAACGCGATGGATGGGTGGGAGTAAGTGGCCCTTCCCGGTCGTTCAATACCTCAAGCTAATGATAACCAGTAACTTGACCCACTACTCATACTTCGGCGCATTCCGCAGCGATGTATCGAACGTTGGACCCAACGCCGCCATGCTCACCCAGGACGGCAAGCTCACAGATATCGGCTCGTGGTACATGGGCGGTTTCTCGACGAACAACGTTCCCAAGGGTCTCGGTGGCCGCACCGAGACAGTCGGCCTGATGGGTGCATCTGCCCTCGCCCTCTTCTGGGCTCTCTGGCTATAGAATGGTCGCCTAGTTCTCGACTTGCGTCTGCTGGCTAGTGGATTCTGTCGGCAATGAACCTCAGGCGGAGAACGTAGCGACGAGGCACTCAGAGCACTCACACCTCTTTCGCTCCCACAGCAGGTTGTCTGCTTTTCTCTGTTTGAATCAGGCATGCTCTTGTAGCCTATTTTGACGAAGGAAGATCGTAAGACCTGACAGCAGAAGACCCCGAAGGCCTCCAGGCTCTATTGCCGGTTTTCATTTCCGTGCGGGAATTGTGCCTAATTCAACAACATCGAGACGACGGGCAGCACAATCATGATGCTATTGTACAACAAATCTTGGAAACGCTAGACATTACATAAAATAGATCACTCATACTGCACGGCGTTCAGGGGGGCATATTCTATTCATAGATTCTACAATCAAGATCATAAAAGTTAAGATCATGCATATTCTCTACTGAATCAACCTCAAGCTCGCTTACTATCGCACGGAATGTCTCTTCTATCGCAGGAAAACCGACAATTTGCGCCTCACACGACATTCAACGAACTCTCGTCCCACCTTCTTCCTCCTTCAAGTGGGGAAAACCTCTCAACTGTTGGCTCGTCTTTCCCAACGAGCGGGTCCTGTAGAGGCAGACTGGACATTGCATGCCTCTTCCTGAGCTTCCTCTGCGCGCTTGACACTGGCAGCAGCTCGATATGTCGCCGCGATGGTCTGGGACTGGACAGAGTAAGCAGAGTCTTCAGCTTGTCTACTGTTCTCGACCTCTCGCTACTTGTGATTTCGGCCGCAGATGAACTGGCAGAGTGAGATCCGTACGGTGTGTCGACAGTTGACAGTGCGAGCAGCGCCGGATCGATGCAGCTATCGTCAATGATCGTGCATGTCGAAGTAGAGGGAAGTACATTTTCTGGATCCTCAGAATCCACCATCTCGACATCGAACACTGCGCTCGTCTGCGAGAACTCCAGATTCAGCAGCGACGTAGGCGACACGCTTTCCAGGCTCTTGCGACGCTTCGCACTGGCCTCGAGGGCGCGACCGAGTACGCCTACAGTGCCTTCGAGGCTACTATCTGGGGAAGGTGAGGTGACGAAGCAGTCATCTAGGCTCGGGAGATTGATGGGTGTGTTCAGAACTGAAGTGTTTATCGAGGAGTCGTTGAAGGAGAATGTTGTCCGTGTGGGTGTGGGCGAGGGCGTGTGGATGCCAACTCTCTTTCCCCAGCGACACTGGGAGGGATAATCGCACTGTGTCCAGCAATCTTTCTTGCGAGCTGACCTATCGCTATTGTCCCCGTCTTCTACTCTCTTGGTACGAGCTGATGGCTTGGACATGAGTGCAGCCTGTTTCCACCGCCCCCAGCACTTCCACCGCATATAGTCGAACTCGCTCGCGCACGCCTTATGCCGCTTGACCCTCCTTTTTTGACCGTCATGACGCCACTTCATGACCACTGTTGTGCCAGCGCAGAAGCGATGTCCGTCGTCAAGACAGCGACGAGTTGCGCCCAAGGGGTAGGCTGAGCGGCAGGCGTGGCATGTCCATAACCACTGGAGGGGTGCGGCGGGTACAGGTTCTGTCTCGTGGCTTGTTCTGAGGAGCCCGGATGGTGTTCGTTTCTTATGTCTTGCGGCGGGTGTGAGAGGGCTTAGTGGAGAGAAGGGCGAAGGCGGGATGGAGAGGCAGGAGGGCTTGAACGGGGCGGGGTGAATTGCGAGGCGCTGTATCGTCATTTCGATATGATTTCGGGCGATGGTATTGGGTTCCAAGGTTCGAGGACAATCGATCTAGTCGTGAGCCCGAAGTGAGTGGTTGGTGAAGTCGAGGAATCGGCCAAGTCCTGCTTCGTCCAAGCGTGTAGTTGTAAGTGAAGTCGTGAACTGCAATTCATCGTCCCACTAACATAATAAGTACGCCTCAAATGTACTCCTTTGTGACCTTCGGCATTTACCCCTCATCCTTTGTCGTTCAATCGGCGATGCTAAGATAAAGACCCGCGGAGGCGTGATCATTGTCCGCGCACGACCAAAATAGTCGAGGCTTCAAAGCCTTACTTTGTTCGATTGTTAGCGTTGAGACTACTTAGGTTCCATATGGGTGATAGACGGCAAGTCATCGCTCTTTGTTTGAGTGGCTCATCTGGGCAGGTCTGAGGCTTGCACTTACCTATTCCTATCGGGTGGTGGATGCCACGAGGGTGTTGCATGCTATAGCAGTGACGCAGGATGTTCTTACTTGCTCTTGAGGGGTGTGGCAGCTGCGAGCTATTGACATCAGCGAAGGTCCTTCCTCGCATGATATAGGTCGTCGCGGGTGCACTTAGCACATCGGTCGATCTAGAGGACAGAGCGTATCACCATCAAATGTCTAAGGCTGCTGAGTGGGACCACGACTCCAGTTCAACTACCTCTTTACACGAATAATATATCTACCCAAACAATCGTAAGCCATCTGTCGACACTACATACAAAGAAACACTACGATGCCGTCATTACCGTTAATCGTAAAGCCATATTTGGACGACACTCAGTACTCTGGCGCCCAAGTCAAGCCTCAAGGCCTCTCGTTCCTTCCATATCCCTCACATCTCTTGTGGTGATCTCATAAGCACCCACAAGCACCATACCGAAACATAACTTCTACTCCTGCTGTTCAATTTCCTCGCAGTCAAGCACGTCCTCCCACTCGCCCTCGTCTGCCGCTTCAGGTTTGGGCTCGGCTGCACCATCGGCGCCAGACATAGCAGCCCTGTTGTAAGGCCCAGCATACGGGACATCCCAAGGGTTTCCCTGTCTCGGCTTGTCGCCGTTCAGCGCATTGTTGCGATAGTTATTGAAGTAGCTGCGCCAGTCGGAGTACGCGTCTTGAGTCGGGGTGGGAACAACCGCGATCGATTCGGATTCGCTGGGCTCATAATTGATCCACTGCGCTGCCGGGTCGGTGTAGGGTGCTTCGGCTGACTGTTGTTGTGATGGAGGCGTTTGTTCGGGTGCTTGTTCCTGTTGAGGCTGAGGCTGCTGTTCGGGTTGCTGAGGTTGGTCTTGAGGCTGTTGCTGTTCCGGTTGCTGGGACGGCTGCGGCTGAGGAGCTACCTGTGTAGGCTGCGCGGGCGCCGGGATTTCGGAGATTGACGCTACTTGCTGGAATTGCTGGGAAGGCTGATTCTGCTGGTCCGGCTGCTGTTGTGGTGGATAGTACAGTGTGGCCTCTTGCTCGGCCTTCGCAGCACTGAGATTGAGCATGGATGCAGAGTATGCAAGATACCAGGTGCGACTCGCGCCACCGTCGAGAGAACCATAATCGAAGTTGTCGCTCGCGAAGTAGTTGTAGCTTGTCTGCGGATCAATGAGGGCTAGGTTGGCGTACAAGATGCCTCGCCAGCCTCCGGCGACCTGGTCGACACGACCGTTGCTGAAGTACGCGTTCCACTCCTCAGTGACAAAGTCCTTGGGGCGTGTGTATGCAGAGCTGGGGTTCAGCGGGATCATGTGGATGCCCTGAATGTATTCGATGTTGGTGCCGAAGTACGTGACGTGGTCGCACTTGTTCTCGAAGAGGATACCGGTGACCTTATTGAAAAGAAATTGCGCAGGCTGATTCGCGTTGTTGGCCTTCAGCAGGAAGTAGTTGTTGACGCTACGAGCCTGCACAGCAAGTTGCAAGTTACCACGAGCTTCCATGTTGGCGTCGCCAGAGATCTTGCCCCACATCTTGAGCGCGAAGGTGGCGAAAGTGTCTTCCGACGTGGACTCCTGATCTTTGCCATCACCGGATTCGAAGAGGCCCTTTGCCCAAGAATGACCGTGGAACCAGTCGAAAGAGCGTGAGAACGGGAAATACTCGTCGGTCACCGGGTTGGCGTAGTCGCGGACGAGGGTGTTGACCCACTGCTTGTTGGTGCCTTCGTTGAGCCAAGAGGGATCGAGATGACCGATCACTGCAGCAGTGTACACGAAGTAGCCGTAATGGAAGTGGTGGTCGTTGTAAGCTGTGTTGCCAAAGTCCAAGCCCAAGTCTCGATTGCCCTTGTAAGACGCACCAGAGACGACACCCTTCCACACAGTGTCGTATACGAGGGGCTCAGGTTGCGTGTTGTTGACGAACACATTGAAGGCATCCTTAAGCTTGTCCAAACCTGCCGCAGCGAGGTTACTATTCCCCGCCATCGTCTGCATGGTGTAGATGATGCCCGCAAACTTTGCTAATCCCTTGCCGGAGTAGTACATACTATTCAGACTGGTCTGTGAAATGAAGTCCTGTCGTAGTTCAGAAGTGCCTGCAGCGTTGACAAGCTGCAGCGCGGAAGGAGCTAGATTGACGTTCTCCGTGCCGCCTTGAGCGCCATTAGCAGCTTTGGCCCAAGGTGCAAAACCGATGGTTGTGGGAAGATCACCCTCGATCATTGTGAAGCGATCAGCCTGAACAGCAGTGGCTGCGCCCTTTGTGGTTGTGATCAGTTGTATGCCTGTCATAGCCCCTCGCGTTTCCTGGTCGAAAGATTCGACGTGATGTGGCAGAGCATACATGATCAAGGGCCGACTGGTAATTCCCTCCTTGGTCCAGGACATGGTGTAGCTTCCTGATCCGCCATTGACCGAAGCAGAAATGGCTGCTTCATTCGCGTATGTACCGGCACTGACATCGAATTTCTTCTCTCCTTCCGGACCAGCTGGGTTCTTGGTGACCTGCACTAATCCTGTGAATGCTTTTGGACCAACGATGCTGCCAGCCGCAGTCAGGTTCATGAACGGTTCACCGTCAGCGCGAAGAGGTGTGACGTATATGGGCCATTGAGAATTATCCTCGAGTACTGCGACGTACTTATATGTAAGACCGCGATCGTCGATAGGTCCAGCGTATTGCAGCTTCCGGAAGAAGACACCGCTAGTGAGCTCAGGTTGAGCACCGTCGTAGACTGCAGTGATCATACCCATACCCTGAACAACAGGTATAGACATCAAAGTCCTTGCTCCTGGCGACGCGGCAAAATTGGCATAGACCGAGAAGGCTTTCAGATTGTCAACGTTCATGACTGTGCCCTCTCTCAACTCGGCCGCGGACAGCGTCATGTGCTGAACGCCAATAGGGGATATGAAGTATTGCGGACTAGCAGGATTAGGACCGAACGCATATTGGCTCCTTTCAGTGTGACTGATAGCCATGCCGTACGTCCCTCGGCCCTGTGGCCAGGACAAGGAGTAGGGGTGTGTCCATACTGACTGGCTCCTGCTGCCGAGGAAGAAGTTGGCGTAGAACTTATTCGTCTGGATAGGTACATTGCTATCGACTATGTTCTGCTTTTGCACAGGGTGATCGCCTCGGAATGGTATAGAAGGGGCGGGCACTGGAGTGTCTAAAGGCAACGGCGAAAAGATGTTGCGTGAAGGTGCATCGATTGGCTCTGTGGGGCCTGGATTGAGACCGCTCTCCTCCGGGCATAAGGGATCGGTTGTCTTAGTCTCACTGGGTGGGTTGGCAGGATCTTTAGTGATACCACCAGCTGTAGGAAGGGCTGTCGGTATACTCTGCACATCCGTCAGCTGTAGTCTTTCTCGAGCCAGACAGCAGTACATACCCCTGTGAGAGGCGTGCGAGTGGTGGTACTTGGTGTCTGCACCGTTTCAATGGATGCAGTGTAACTGGTCGTCGCCTGGAGGTTTGTAGATACAGAGACGGCTTGCCGCTTGAGGTCACCGGCCGGATGGGTGAGAACGAGTGTAAGCTGGCTGATTGCCAGCAGCAAAGACAGCTTTGCCATCTCGCGGAACTAAAAGAGAGATTGTCGAGAGACAAAGTCTCGCACAATGAGAGAAGATTTGGGCGACGAGTTCGGGTCTGTTATGATACTACCGGCGGAATGAACCGAGGAATGAAGTTGCTGTGGGTGCACTCCATATCGGGTTCTCAGGGCCTATATAGTCAATAAAATGGTTACCCAGACAAAAAAGCTTCATGCTTCATGTGAGAGGCGCCGTTGACGTGCTCATTTGGCAGGTCCGCTCGAAGAGTTGAGACATGGACTTCATGCGCGCTGGTTGGAGAGTCCCCAACAACGCCCAGGTTACCTAAGAAGACCGATGAGATGCAGGTACCTTTGCGACAGGTCACACAAGTCGCCCCTAGTACCTGAAACCGTAGTACCCTGGTCCCAAAGTCCGTTCTCTGGGAGCAGCTAAATGGGTGTCACGATACATCGTGGTGGGCGGTACGGGCCGGGCATCTAGATGATTATTAGCATCTTCTATCGCAAACCCTGAGACCCTGAGAAAAAACCTAGTAAGATAAGGCGTAAAATTTCGCGTTAAGACCATCCTCCAAAGCTGTCGCAATGCCCCGCAGAGGGCGCCCAGAAAGCCTTGAGTCCACCTGACCAAGATTCGGTGCTGCAACGACCCATGGGATCTTTGCAGGTCCGCAACAGGCGACAAAATGTGGAGATCCAAACAGAGCTGACTGTCTGTCATTGAGTTTATATCTTGGGACTTTCATCTGGTGATTGGCTTGACTTTCTTCTCTGCAAGTCATGTTAGCCGGCTCATGTGCGCAATGGATCGCTTGACCATTTTCAACACCGCAGTCATCGCACCGACGAGCTCAGCGCTCTGTCTTGCGTACATACGGATGTCTTCAGGGTAGAGTCATCGACGCAATTACATCGGTGCCGAAGTCTAGGGGCTATTGATTTCTAACCCATTCGAAGCTGTCGAGAAAGGCAGTAACGGCCATGTTGAGACAAGCCCCACGACCAGACCACGGAGCAGCGGCGAGGCGCTGAGTAGCCTGAGAGGTGGTGAGATATCCTGTGCAAACAGAATGAGGCGCGAAGAGTCGAAACGTTCGAATTCGAGCTCGGTCCTGTCGTTGGTGAGCGCGAGACCAGCGGGCAGGTGCACAAGACCTTCGGCTGCCGGCAGTGTCGCTCGTCCCAAGATCAGATCTCGAGACCTCTGAGACCTGCCTTTTTTGATCTGAAGGCACCACTGTACAACACAAGCGCACATGGCAATCGAGTACAAGGCGAAGACCTAGGCGCGCCACTGAGAGGTATACTGCAGTATTGTTGGACACTGCCTTGCCTTTGTCCATTTCAAGGAAGACAGGCGGCTGTGCTCACGTATTCGATCTGCGGCAGCAATCCATCAGGTCTCTCCATACCGTCATGGGAAATCATGGCTTCGAACGTGATCGTAGCAAGGAGAACGTTCAAGATGTGAAGACTAGCCGACGACACGCCTCTATTGAGCTAGTCGGCCGCTCAGCCACGCCTGCGCCTTTGCGGAGTTAGTTGGCAGGTGCTGGCGGGAGCTGACGCCACGATGAGCGCATACATGTTGTTCAGCATACAGCAGCAACACCGGCTTGGCCTGCAAACCTACAGTCTCACAGAAACCGATTACAGTCAAGAGCGATTCGAAGATTCGAAAATTCTCAGACGCAACATCTACCTCTTTCATACTATCAACCTAAAGTCTAGCTTGGCCCACGATGTCAGGCACTCAGCACCCACACGAGCCTCCGCCGTCCTACGAGAGCGCCACTGGTAGCTCGTCAACAGAGCCTACGCCAGGCCTGGCTCGCGTCTCTACAGACGGGCCCGGCGCACGCACAGAACGGAATGGTATCCCTATGGAGCGACGACGCTCTATGGAGGACGAGCTACGACCGCTACCAGAGGGGTGGGTACGGACGTTTGATCCAGAGAGCCACCACCAGTTCTTCGTCGACACCAAGGCAAACCCGCCACGATCGATATGGACGCACCCGTACGACGACGAGCAGTACCTCAACACGCTGAGCCCAGAGGAGCGCAAGAAGCATAGTCGCATGAAGCGCACCGTTACACTTGAGGATCTCGCCGCCGAGGACTCAGATGACGACCACGAACTCCCACCACGACCGACCACAGGGCGCGACAAGAGCGCCGGGCCAGAGCTCACTGGCTTCCATAAGTTCTCCCGCAAGCTGAAAGACAAGGTCACCGGGTCGACGCATACAGAGCGCGAACAGCAACGCGCTCGTCGCGCAGAGCAGGAACGCCGTGCATACGAGGCGCATCTCCGCGCCCGCAAAGCCCTCCTCCGCGCCATGGAGACTGGCGAACCTCAATTCCTCTGCAAAGATGCACAAGGCAGAGACGTCTATGTCACCCCTCCCAATGGCTATGCACCCCGCGGCGCGTATGGCTACAACCCATACGGCAATCCATACGGAGGCTACCAGCCTGGTGTCCGCTACATGCGCCCAGCGACTCCGTACGGCAGGCCATACGGTTACGGATATGGTAAGTGACCTCACCTTTTTCGATGAGACAATGCTAACATGACCAGGCGGTGGTGCTGGACTGCCGATCGCAGCTGGTTTCCTAGGCGGTGCGCTGCTTGGAGGCGCGTTGTTCTAGACAGTATGAGGGAGCCGAGTTGTCACTGTCAATGTAGCGGGGGACGACCGAGACAGGAAGATCGGAGGCTTGCGCAGACAACCTTCGCAGATTGACTGAGATATCCTATAATGAGAACAGATTAACGAGACACGATTGAAGTTCAAGTTCTCGCGCATGTGATGTTCAACTTGAGAAGGCCATCGAATGAGTGCACGTGCCATCGGCGAAACGCTACGCCGGCCTTAGCGCGCACCGTCAATTCGAACCTAGCAAAACTTCAGAATGCGGAGCGGCCGTTGTTCACGATACTAACTCAACAGCCGTCAACATGCCTACCAGGTTAGCAGCTCCGTGCGCACGCATCGCAACCGCGTCTAACATGTTCCCAGATTGAGCAACACCCGCAAGCACCGCGGTCACGTCTCCGCCGGTCACGGACGTGTCGGAAAGCACAGGAAGCATCCCGGAGGTCGTGGTATGGCTGGTGGTCAGGTATGCACGCGCGAATCGAAGAGCAATCAGAGCATGACCTAACACACCTCGCAGCACCACCACAGGACCAACATTGACAAGTACCACCCTGGTTACTTCGGAAAGGTTGGTATGCGCTACTTCCACAAGCAGCAGAACCACTTCTGGAAGCCCGTCATCAACCTTGACAAGCTCTGGTCCCTCGTCCCCGCTGAGAAGCGCGACGAGTACCTCGCCAAGAAGGGCGACAAGGCTCCCGTCCTCAACCTCCTCGACTTCGGCTACTCCAAGGTTCTCGGCAAGGGTCGCCTCCCCGAGGTCCCTATCGTCGTCCGCGCCCGGTACTTCTCTGCAGAGGCCGAGAAGAAGATCAAGGAGGCTGGCGGTGTCGTCCAGCTCGTCGCATAAACGCTCCACGGGTGGACCAACTGGTTATCGGGATGAACACGCATGACTTCACGGCGTCAGGATGGATATGGATAAAAGCATTTTGATGACTGGAGTATTAGGGTCCGTGTGCCGACAGGCCACGGAGCTCTTGCAGCGTGGTGGCTGAGGAATGGAAATTCATAGCGAATACATCCATTGCCTGAACAAACCTCCCGGCTCTCTGAGCTGCACTCTTTGAGTGATTGCAATTCCGCTGCAAGGGATCTCTCATGGCTATGCTGTGATGTTGTGATGTCAGATGTGATTTGAATTGTGAGACTGTAACACTTCGCAGACTGAGCCGCTGCTTCAGTTGCAACGTCGACGCCTTCAGCATGCGACCGTGAACGTCTTCGTCAACAGCTTGCCTTGTGTGAGTACTTGAAGAAGATTCACATTCTTGAGTCGGGCATATTGATGGGGTACATACTGCCTGCTCGAACGCTCTATCAAACAATGATCAGGATTACATGCGGGCACCGTGTATGTACTCATCCTCTTACTCATCTGGATCATGCTCATGTTGATTGTTGCTCAGTGCAATGGATGCGCAAGCTGAAGATCCGCTATCATCATCTTGACGCCATTTGCTGAGCTCAATTCGTTCCTGCCTTCACATTGATGCTACACTGTCTGCTTCTCCCATTCTCAGACGATTACTTCCCAGACAACTGCTCTTGCCCCAAATATATCGTACGGCCCTTGCGTACCACGCCAGACGAAGTTGAAGTCAACAAAGCCTCAACGCGGGCTTTCGCAAACTCCCATGCATTCTCAATGACACAGCTACCACCACACATGACCATCATCCGCGTCTATTGATACAGAACACCACCTAGCAATACACGACGTTGGTGCATGCCACGTATTGCATCCCTACACTCTATTAATCAACCTTCGTCAAGTTCGTACGGTACTCATCGCAGAAGGATTGATCGCAACTCTTATCTGCACTCACCTACAAGCCCACACTACAAGGCTGCATTACGGTTTCCCAAAAGACCTCACACGCTCTCTCACGCACATCGTCAGCCGACCAGACCGTCTTCCCTCACACGTTATACCCGTTCCTCGACCAAAACTTCCACCACCTCTTGGAAGAGCAGCTTCAGCTTCCGCTCTCGCACGTTTCAGCAACCAGTCCAGCCCTTGACAGTCGAGGAGAAGCTTCTTATTGCAGCGAATCGCGTTCGGAAGTTCGAGCGACCTACCAGACCACAAACGAGCCCTCTGATCGGCCCACAGGCTCGATATCAAACCGGAACCAAGCTAAAGAGGCACACCCGCATCCACGCCGGCGTCCTCTCAAACCTGCGGACTCACTCGCGCAAATGAGACAGCTTCCAACGTCGACTGAGCTTCTTCACATCTGGTAAGTTCTGAAAAGTCGCAAGGCACGGCGACTGCCTGTCTATTGCATATGAGCGTTGCGCCTATTGGCCTACTTCCTCCAGCGAGCGGTGTCGGACCATCACAGCAAAGACGCCCCTTTCTCTCCAAGGAGGAGCACGCCTTTCTTGCTGCACACGAGTACGCCAAGGCTTTCGAGAGGATTCGAGAAGAAGAGGAGCTCAAGCAACGCGTAGAAGAGCAGCGAAAGCGCGACAAGAAAGAAGAGAAAGCCAAAGCGAAAGCCCAGGCAGCCGAGGCAAAAGGCCACACCCTGGGACCGAAGAAGACCCCAGCTCAGCGGTTGAGGACGTTCCTCAAGGTCAAGGTACTTCGACGTCGATCTTTAGTGCATTTGTGATTATTACAGCTAGGTGTCACCTGAGGCAGTCGAAGCTCAAGCGAAGGCCCAGCAGGAGCGATTCGCCCGTTGATAGGAGAGGCTAGCCAGGTCCAAGGCGAAGGCGAAAGACTTGACCAGCAGAGCCAGGTCGAAGCTCTCAACCAGACTTTACCGCCACCACAGATAATCTCGACCGCATGTCGTGCACAGGAGGCGCTTGCACTTCCTGTCCTACAGTTGGCATTCCATCGGGATTGGGAAGCACAGGTGGCACTCCCGCTGGCAGGGTCAAGCCTTCTACACCTAAAGAGGGGGAAGAGATCAGGAAGAAAGAAGCAGAGTACAAGAAGACGCATCAAGAGCGGAAAACCCATCGCAAAGAGAAGCGAGCAGAGTACAGGAAGAAAGCGAAGGATCTGTTCGGCAAAGTCAAGCTCAAGGTCGCTCGCAAGCTTGCCTAATGGGTATCGGTAGCGTGCGGTTTGCCAGCGAGTACTCCCAGCGACAAGACCCTGACATCAGCCGTCGCCCAGGTGTCTACATTCATCCCGGCGAGTTCAAGCCTGCAACAGCCAACGTCGAAGAGGAAGGCGAGGCTTGGATTCGGTACCGCGATCGGTACAGGAGAGCGCGAGTTCGACACGGGAGAGTACAAGTACATTGTCGCCTACCGAAGGCCGAGCGTAGGAAGAGGCAGAGAGTGATCCTCGTGATGTCTAATGGCCGCTGCAGGTTTTGCCGCTCCTCCTGGGATGAGCACTGCTGAACAAGACGGCACATCGACCGTGCATCAGACAATCACCTGCCACTACCACGTCTACGCGCCTACTACGGTACACGTTAAATCCAGCGTACCGACGTGCGTCACCGAGAGCTCTTCAGAGTCAGCGACAGAAGGGATGCCGAGAACTTCCATCGCTCAAGGTCCAATCGAGGCTGATGCGGCTTCTTTGAAAGAAGTCAAGCTCGAGATCGATGAGGCTCTCCTGTCGATGAACCCTGAAGGGAAGAGAGAGACCATCCTGCGTTGGCTCATCATAAAGTTGACCTTGCTACTTCAGAAAGTGTCCCGTCAAGACAAGTGCGTTGCCACTATTGGTTGAGGTGGTGTGCAAGGTGATGGTCGTGATCGAGGTGCGGGCAACGGAAGTGAGCACGGACGCCGCCAATTGCTCGTTGCATTGAACCTGCAGCTCCGCAGACGTCACACGATGCTTGCCAACAACACGCGCAACGCTTTTGTTGCTGTCTCGAAGCGGCCTTACGTCTGTCAATCATGCTTGCGCCGGGCTAAGCAGCTGCCATTGGCCTCAGGGCCACTCTCCATTCGACCCCAGAAGCGCGCCCTTCAAACAGCCAGCCAGCCGCCGACGCAAGACGATATACCTTTTCGCAAAGCCCTCAAGGATGCCGCCAAGCAAAAAAAGAAGACGTCCAAGGGCGGCGGCAAGCCTAAGACGGCTATCCACCCTCGAGTGGAGAAGTGGGAGTTGACGGTCGGCATCGAGATACACGCCGAGCTGAACACCGCGCGGAAGCTCTTCTCGAGCGCTGCAACGTCGATCAGCGAGTCGCCAAACACACACGCCTCTCTTTTCGATGTCGCCTTCCCCGGCAGTCAACCGCAGTTCCAAAAGGAAACTCTCATACCTGCTCTACGCGCCGCCCTTGCATTCGACTGCACAATCCAACCGAGGAGTAGCTTCGACCGCAAGCACTACTTCTACCAAGACCAGCCAAACGGCTACCAGATCACCCAGTACTACGAACCATTCGCGACCGACGGCAAAATCACGTTGCACGCCCACGACTTCCCTGCCGGGTCTGCGCCCAAGGATTGTCCCATCAGGATCGGTATCAAGCAGGTGCAGATGGAACAGGACACAGCCAAGACAGTGCAGCAGCCACCTTCGACACATCTACTCGACTTCAACCGCGTCTCTCATCCGCTGATCGAAATCATCACATTGCCTCACATCCACGACCCTCTCGTCGCTGCCGCATGCGTCCGCAAGATCCAGACAATACTCAAGACTGTGGACGCTTGCACCGCAGGCATGGAGCTGGGTGGGCTACGTGCCGATATCAACGTCTCAGTACGCGAGCGCGGCCAGACGACAAGCGGGGGAGGACTTTCGTACTCTGGCGTGACCGGTCTTGGACAGCGGACGGAGATCAAGAACTTGGCCAGCGTTAAGGCTGTGGAAGACGCCATCATTGCGGAGCGCGACCGCCAGATCGAGCTGATTGAGAGCGGTGGAGCTGTCGAGGGCGAAACGCGTGGCTGGACCGTGGGCAGCAAGACCACTAAACGTCTGCGAGGCAAGGAGGGGGAAATCGACTATCGATACATGCCCGACCCAGATATTTCACCGGTCTTCGTTGCTCAGGTGAGCGGATTGTTATGAATTCAAGTTGGGCAGCACTGATCATGAATAGGACCTCGTCGACCATCTCCGTGCCAACCTGCCTGTGCTCCCCGATCGAGTAGTCGACGTGCTGGTGGAGAAATATGGACTGTCAGTTAAAGATGCCGGGACACTGTTATCCTTCGACAATGGCGACCGGCTAGAGTATTTCTTCGAGGTCACAAACCAGCTCGCAAGGGCTCGGGCGATCAGGCCGAGCGACCCAAAGTTTCCTGCACTCGGCAAAGCAGTGGGCAATTGGTACGTCAACGTAGCCCACCATTCGTTAACCTGGTACTGATGTGACGAAGGGTTTTGATGGAGCTCGGTAGCTTCTTCAAAGACGAAGAGTGGTCAGCGGAGCGCGTGCCACCTGAGGTCCTTGTTTCGATCGTCCAGCAACTGCTGGAGAAGCGTATTACCTCCAGATCTGCCAAAAAGCTACTCGCAGAGAAGTTCGAGGGTGACGACCGAAGCATTGATCAGCTCATCGAAGACTACAACATGCAGCTACGGCCGCTGTCGCCCGAAGAGTACCGCATCTTGGCTCAGACCATCCTCGACGAGAAGCCCGATATGGTCAGAGATATCGTTGAGAAGGGCCAGGAAAAGAAGATCAAGTGGTTTGTCGGGCAGATGATGGCGAGGAGTCCAGAGGGCACGGTTGAGGCTGATGACGCTGAGAGAACCCTTCAAGAACTCCTACCTAAGAAGAATACCGAGTGACCTGGGCGGTGGGTATCACTCTCATAAAGGATCACATCATCAGCCGCTTCGTTGCCGACTTTTTTTTTGAGCTTGTTGTTGGTAGGTACCCGGAGACTGATTCAATATTACCCTAACTGCCTCACAATGCCCAAGTTAGCGTCATGGACCCAAATTCCAATATATGCGCAGGTAGGAGAGCAGGTGAGTCTCACTGTTCGTTGCTCGTATGCAATTCTCAAATTGAATCTCTGTCGCCCATTTCCTGAGCTTTCGCATAACGATTGTCCCTTTTCCGCCATTTTCAGCTTGCCAATATCGCGTTCGCACAAGCACAATACTACACGCGTGACCTCGCATGCCACATCCGGGAGGTAGTTAGCGTCAGCGATTTCCGTAAGCATGGAGGAGAAATTCGACCGTTGGAGGAAAAGCATTAAGCGGTCCTTTGGTCGCAAAGTCGGCAGAGATGTTGCGCCAGAGGTACAGAATCTTGAAGATTCGCAGCGGATGCAAGCAGAGCCACAATCACAGCAGGCGCAGCAGGCACAGCAGCCAGAAGAGAAGCAGAAGCAGCTACAACAGGCTGAAGACCTCCTGTCGTCTCCGAAGAATAGAGGGACCTGGAAGACTCTCAAGCGCAGTCTTGGGCGCAAGCTGGGATTATGCGTCCGAGATGAGTTGCAAAAAGACGAAGGATTGGGTGAGCAGCAGCAGCGTGGACAAGGTGCTGAGGTCCTCCTGGTTGGCTCGAGGCCAGTCCCTGTAATGACTATGCAAGAAGCCATCGATGCTGGTATGTCCTTCGACGAAGCGTTACGAGTCACAATACCAGCAGTACCTGCAGACCTCCCAGCTACGACACCAACCACGCTACCGCCGGCACGTTATAGAGTCAGGCGAACGCGTCTCGCCAGCGTCGCTAGCGAGAGCGCACAGAGTAGACCTCCTGTCAGGAGGAACACTTTTGCGGTGCAGACTACTGCGAAAATCTCCGACGTCCCATTTCACGGTCTCAATGTACCCAATCTAGGAACCACACCGACTACGCCCGGGTATCCTCATCCGATGGAAGTGGTGGCTCGCGTGCCGGAGGGCGAACGCAAGTTCACAACCTGGTCAGCGCGGGCAAAACCCTTCTGGTGCTGTGATCAGCACGATGAGAATGTTGGTGAGGTCGAGTCGCCGTCTCTGTCTTCGGTCGCGCAGGTTGAAGGTCCTTACCTGCAGCAGCGTGAAGCTCTACAAAGGTTTGAGGACCTCCAGCCTACATCTACTCAGGCAAAGTCAGAGACTGCGCGGTCGGACGATGCGTTTTCGTGGCCTAGCTCATCAAATCCCGGACTACTGGAACCGACCATGTTCAAGCCAGTAGAAAGTCTGCCTCCCAGGCGTCGACGTTGCCATCGACCTCAAGAAGACGAGGGTGAGATCCATATTGGATATGCTGAGAGCTCTGAAGACCTCCAGCCTGCACAATCAGTCGCGGAGGCTCTGTATGGAGTCAACGCTCCAGCTCCAACAAAGGAGAGAAAGGAAAAGAGTGTTAAAGACCTCCGGGCTGGACCCATAAACCCAGAAGTCAACTTACGGCAGACCCAGGCCTCGATCGCCTCCTCCCTTCAGCAAGCAGTACTCTCGAATGTAGAGGGAGGAGAAGTCGAGGCCATCGAAGAAAAGGAGGAAAATTGCTGGCTCGAAGATTCGGGTGAGGAGGCGGCCTTCAAGCGGCAGGCGCTGCTTAACGTTGTGCACAGCCAACGAGCAGCGGGTAGCGCACTGCTTGCTCTGGCGCAGTCGACTGAGAGCCTTCAGGTCGCTACAATCCAAGGAAGCTCGAGCGTCCCAGAACCCAGCGATTGGCTCAGCTCGAGATATGATATGTTCCCCGGCGAGAGTCCTGCGGAATCGTCGACTGCCTCCACGCCGGTTTACCACCTTCGAGACCGCGAGAAGCCTAAGGCCAGGGTCGAGGAAATCAGGAACTGGCTCGCGGAGTGGGGGAGGATGAAGGCAAACAGTACTACAAACGGTTCGCCCGCTGTGGGTAAGGATACACGGAGTGCCTCCAGCCTGATGCCAGGCCGGCCTCCTCCTGTTGCCAGCTCATCGTGCACACCGCGCATACGTATGCGCTCTCGCGAACAGATCGCTCACGCCCGCGCTCCGAACCACAGAAATTCGGTCGTCATCAATGGCTGGACGTACTCAGCAAGACTGCAGGAAGAAGACCAGATTGTGTCCGAGCCTTATGGAGATGATAACGGAATTGCAGCCGTAGAAGAGGGTGCCAAGGACCTCTAAGCTGCGCTGGCCGATGAGGTGGATTAGGGTGAGAGCGGAAGTGCCTCGACGGTGGGATCAGCTATCTAAAGGGGACCGGCTTGATGCCCAAATGGGAGGGCCGGCGAAGGAGGGAAGGTGCGGCCCTGATCGCGATCCCGATTTTTGAGTCCTTCCTGCCTGCTCAGAGTGGAGATGGGGAAGGGGCATACGATGTGAGGTGCAGACGTCACGAATTATTTTGGACATTCATCTGAAAACGCGATCTCCAAAAATGACTTACTCCGTCAAGAGACATGTCGATCATCGTCTTCCACTTTATCGGCCTCAATGCCCTTGACTACTTCGCACTCAGTCAAATCCAAGCAATTCATGTGGTCGTAGCTCATGTAATCTCTCCGCGGGATCCTTGCGCGCCAGCACAGCCTGATTGTGCGATACTGGACTGTCTCTTTCTCTCTAATGAGCGCGCTCGTTCCCCATCGAGCCTGGCCGCTGCCAATCCACGTGTAAATCTTCGAAAAAGATACATCAAGCTGCAAAACTGTCCCGTCCGCTTTCTTTAGACCTGCATGCGGCTGTGAGCCTTCAGACTCGACGAGATTCAACTGCACATCCGCCACTCCAATCTTTTGACAAAGCTCAGCCTGCTGTTGGAGGCTCTCGCGGAACTCTGGGACGTCCTCTCGTATCTCGAACTCGAGGTTGACTTCCTGACATGATGTTGGTAGTTCGATGCCTGCTAGCGTGTCTGCCAGGCGGTCGATTTCACGGTAACCTGCCAGTATCGGAGGCCACAAGTACGCGCATATCGTCCACGTGACTCTCTTCCAATGCAGATGCGGCAAAAAGAATTTGGTGAAGTTTTGTCGATTCAGGGCGACCAGATTGTCATGCAAATGGTATACATCTGCACCGCGTTGCTTTGTCATGTGGTGAAGCCAGACGTCGCCTTCATATAGCCAAGAGGTACTGCCCAGATGACGGAAGTGATGTGTAGCGCTCTTAATGGGGATCGCATGTGCCTCATAGTAGATCAAGCGGCATGTGAGCAATACTGTCGTGTGAATCTTGGTGCGGTAGGTGTGACCGGGTCGATATAGTGGCGAGATGGAGTGGAAGTCGACAGGCCTCTCGTGATCGTGTCTTTGACTCAGCAGAAGTTGGAAAACTATGTAACGGATCTCTGCAGGTAGTTTCGAAAAGAATAAAGACTGGTCTTGAGGTCTGGAGTTGCGTGGAGTGATGTCTGCCAACGCACGCCGAACAGCTCGAGCTTTGCGTTGACGCTCATGCCGATCAGATGTATCCGGCAAGGCTGTCATACTGCGGACTTCATCTTGTGTATCGCAGGCGCACTGCAAATATTTGATGTCGGTGTGTTGTTGCTGCTTCAGGGCGCGGTGACGTCGTTTGAGGCAGGAACAGCCGGGACAACCGCACAGACATAATCGTCACCTCCTTCCTCTCTCCCTCGCACAGCGGTTTCCCGAACACGCAATTCACATTACTCGTACTTACCAGAGACGACTGGGTTCATCTCAAGTTCCAAAGCTGACTAAGTATCTTGTTGGGCCAGGTCACCCCCGGGCCCGATTCCCTCCGAATGTTTGGCCGGCGCCGCGGAAGAACCTGAGATCTGGGGTCTACAGTCCGCAGTCATTCTGTGCTTGCTTACCTTGAGCACGACGGTGAGAGAACAGACATGTGACAGTCGCATCAAGATAGCAAACCCAATCGGCGTTATAGGCAGCTTCGAGAGCTGAACACTTAGTCGTGTTCTCTTGCAGTCAAGCGAGCGAAAATTTGACCCTACTCACCACAAACTCGACAAAACGCCTCTTCGAACGTAGAAATACTCGAGACGATGTTTTCGTCTTAGCTGCTGCCAAGCTCCAGGTCCTCACATTCCTTTGAAGACTAGAGGAAGCCCAAAGCAAAGATCTAGGGTCAATGCCCCTTCGGCTACGCCCGTTTGCTGGAGCGTGCCGCATTAGTTCGCGGCAAGTGGCTGTCACAAGGAAATCGTGTCTTTCGTGTTTTGTTCGCGATCGGGCCAAGGGGAGATAAGCACAATGTCATCTTCACCTCGACTCAGAGCTGTTGCATTGTCACCAGTCTTCACCAGACGAGGGCCTTTCACCGTGACCTCTGAAACGCCTCACCAGCGTCCTTCCGGTCGTTCTTGGTCTGGCTGTTCAGATACACTGTACAAGAGGCATAGTTCGCATTCACCGTATCGTCAAAGTGGGTCTCAAAGGTATATATCCTACACATACCTATCCCCAAACACATCAATTACAACACATTCTCACCGCCATAATCAACCGCCAATCTCGATATCACAAACGCGAGACCGACCCTTCACCGCATCGCACACGATAACCGCTTCTACACAAGTATCAGCAGCACTTCCCCACTTCGAAAAAGTACCCACGTCTACCATCATGCAATCAGCCACTCCTTTCAAGCTGCATATCACTCTCGACTCGGACAGCAGCCCTGAGCAGTCGGTTGCATCGTCTAACACCACGGCAGTAACTACTCCATCCTCTACGCCAGATGTGCTGGCCAACAAGCTGGCCAAGTACGACATGACAGTAGAGGATCTTCACCGGGTCCAGGACGTCTTCATCGAGCTTGCTGAAGCTGCCGGCACAATGATGCTCAACGCCGAGTTCGACGTCCTCGCTCAGGCGGCGACGAAGAACAACACATCTGACCTGGTCTCTGACTATGACAAGGCCATCGAGGCAATGGTACACACTCGACTTTTGGAGGAGTTTCCCAACTTCGATTTCCTCGGCGAAGAGTCCTACATACATGGCCAGAAGCTCGGTGACAAGCCAACCTTCATCGTCGACCCTGTCGATGGGACGATCAACTTCACCCGCGGCTTCCCCAACTTCGCTATCTCCATGGCTCTCGCTGTCGAGAAGTATCCTGTTGTCGGTATGGTCTACAACCCAGGCCAAGGCAACCTCTGGACCGCTATCGAGCATCACGGTGCTTTCCTGACTCGAGAGCTCTTTGTCGCCCGCAAGAAGCTGACTGATCCGCTCGAGCTAAAGAATCAAGACCCACTCTTGACAGACGGTTTCGGCATGCTTTCCGTTGGTCAAGGTAAGACCGCCGAGGCAACACCTGTGGTGGAGAAGGAGGACCCCATGATGATGACCACTGCACAGAAGGCGGCAAAGGAGCTAGAGGGCTCCAAGCCGACCTTCAAGGTCAGGATGGCAGAGCTCCCCAAGTACAAGCTCCCTCTCACGCCCATCCCGCCACCCATGTCCTCCCTCAAGAAGCGGCTCATCGCCATCGAGTGGGGCAACGAGCGCAAGGGTCCCAACTGGGCGCTGCGCACTGATGTCCACAACAAGCTCCTGACCGACGAGGAGGAGGACGGCAAGATGATCCTGTCCTGTCGCTCTTCAGGCTCCGCCGCGCTGGACTTCTGCTACGTCGCTGCCGGCATGTTCGACGCATTCTGGGAGGGCGGTGTGTGGTGCTGGGACGTTGCGGCTGGCTGGCTCATGGTCAAGGAGGCGGGCGGCATCGTTGCCTCTGCCAACCCTGGCGATTGGCACCCTACTCTCGAGGGCCGTTGCTACTTCCCTGTTCGTGCTGCGAAGCGCGAGGAGCAGAAGGCCGTCGTCCAGGAGCTGTGGGCCGTCATGGGGGACCGCAAGTTCGTCTACAAGGACAAGAAGAAGCCGGCTGACGGCAGTCTCTCTACTGCTGAGACAGCATAAAAGGAGAGATGTCGCTTCTCTTCCCGAGGAGATGCACTACGTGCGGCGAGGCTGTATTTTCTTTTGGCGTTCTGGATACCTGGGGCCATCTCGGTGATACTGCTCCCACGAAATAGCAGGGTCAAGTATAGCAACTGGAGTTTGATATTTTCAATATAGGTTTCCTCACCCCCATGTCTTTGCTTTTCCATCTCAACACGTTTCGTGACGAGAGTTATGCTCTAAATCTTGCGCGTGCTATCACATTCAGACAAGGATGAGTATCAACCCGTTCGATCGATGGAGAGCCTGAATGTCGACCGTACTCATGAGCATCAGCTCTATGCTCAGCTTGACCCCGCAACGACCAACACCTACACTTATAAGTTCGACAGCTGTTGTACAAAGCCCATGCAACACACAGTAAGCTGACTGTTCACAGACTTTGGCCGTCGGCTGTTGCTTGCATGGACCAAAGAATCTGCGTTGTTTGACGCTGGCCTAGTCCATGCTGCGGAGTGCGATTTCCAGGCCAAGCTCGTAGTACTGAGAATTGGAGCTGGTCATAGAACTTACCCTACGTGCTCCCTGGAATGTGGCAATCAATGCGAAAGAGCTCATTGGCAGCAAGGTAAGGACGTTGTTTCGATCCAAGAGCGATGAAGCCGAGAATAGCAGTGGGAGAAGCCCCGACCAGGCCAACTTGGGTGGGTGATCGCACAAGCACTGCATCCTCCAGCATCAACTGGTGGACTGAGGTCAAATTATGCTCAGGCCCCAAGCAATTGATCGCCGAAAAGTATAAGTGAAGGACGTCAGTCAAGGATGGGATCCATAGTCAAGCTGACTCGTCGTGTTTCCAAGGACTCAGCATGAGATGAGGTCGGCGTAAAGGCTGATAGGGCGCTGAGAGTTACTTCAGTCCCGTAGTCATGGCTCCGATTCCGGCCGAACGGTCATAGGCTCGCGGCTGCTCGTATCGGTACATATCGCAGCAGCGAGCCGGAATTGTCAGAGAATTGGTTTCCCCAGATAAACATTCGGCAGCGAAGGGGATTTGAAGATGCTCGGTTGTTGAGTCGTTATTGATTGGTGGTGGTCGTCCCTGCCCCTGTACATCCCCACGGCTCTCGTGTTTGCACTGCAGTTGACACCTCCACGAGCCCACCGAGACGGAGACGCCTTTCGTTCCCCACTGGCTCGGGGAGGTGCTCTCACATGCTTTCGCGTTGCTTACCTGCCAAGCGACGCGGGGCGGACGCGGGTGAGGCACATTGACCTGCAGATAGGCGCAGCCCTGTCGCATGCCACAGTCGTATGAGCGTGGAACAACAACAGAACACAGCATCTCAAGTGCTGATGCCCACTGGGCGCCTCGATGGGGGTTGTGCTGTGTGTGCCGGCACACTGACACCAGGATCACGGCATTGATATTGCTTCTGGAACACGCTCAGGGTCGCTGGACGCGGCGCGCGTGAACCCGGCAGAGCCTCTCCACGACAACCACGCCCTCCCATGTCTCCGGAAAGTGGACCGAAAGCTGGAATTGACCCAGCGCTACAGCGCAGCTAGCAGAGCTTGGCCTAGCCATGGTGACGTGTGGGTACTCCTGGATGAGCTTGGTACAACGGCGGCCGCGGTCATCTCAGAGCCAGAAACAGCTCGGTTGCACGGTGCTCAACAGGGCTCGCTCGATCTGGGAGGTCTCACGAAGCATCGAGCAAGCTGCGAGAGGTGAGCAGACGTTTGAGAGAGTTGAGGCCGCGACGTCACCAATCGCAGCGGCAAGAGGGGAGTACCAGCGCGTGCCCTGCTGCTGTGTCTGAGACGAGCATCTCACTTTGACAATTTGTCGACCAATGATAAGCAATATGAGCCGTGGTCGTTATCACGACCAACGTAAGGCATTCGCACATGCTCTCGTTTAACCAGGTCCGGGGTGGCGTTCGCAGTGAATTGGGAGAGAGCACGCGTCGGGCACACAACGGCAGGCACGGTCGCGAGACGGTGGCCGCCAGAAGCAGGCTAGTGCGCCTATCATTAATCCGTCTGTGATCGAGCCATCTATCGCCCAATCAGCGCCGACCAACTTATCAGCGCATTGAAAAGACGTTTACCTACAATCCCACACCGCCAAGCGCTCCGCCGCTGATGAAACTGAGCTCGTCGTGGATGCGCTCACGGAGTGCTGTTGGGCAGCCAATGTTGAGTGCGCAATTGTTGAGTCGGCGAGGGTGTCCCTTCGCACGGCACTTGACATGGCCGTCCGCTGCTCTTATGCGCTGCGCCTATCTGGGCCACCACAAGGACTTCCGCTCACGGGCGAGATAAGGCACGCTAAACAATGACGCAGCACCAGCGATTGTCCCGGCAGAAAAAGAACAAAGCTCCAGATGCGATCTAACGCGAACCCCACGGCGGTCGCGGCTGTGGGTGATGCGCCTCGTTTACTTTGCCTCAAGCGCTGGTCCGTGGACCGGGATAGATAAGAGTAGTACAGTAGCTTCACCCATAACTCATAAAGACCCCGGGCGAGCTGCCGTGATCAGCTATAGGGCTCCGATTTCTCCCATACGCCTGTATATTACTGGCACTGCTCCAGGTTTAATTCAATTTTCTTTCCCTCACCAGGCCCTGTCCAACCATCGACCTTCACCTAAGGCACCTCGACCCTCTCCTGACCACACGACAACATATCCAGGAATACGGTCAACATGTCGTACGCGTGGACTGGGGCTCCGGCCGTGTTCAATGGAACAGACTCCGTTACAGGTGGAGACTCTGGTAAGTACCCACTGATGCTGTTACTACGCACGTGCCGAGCGCGCACAGCATGCATTCCTGAGATTTTGGGATCTGGCACCTCGCAAACCGAACAGCAGCTGACTCCAAACAGTCACAGAGAACTTGAACCAATGGTACAACCCTGGTGACCAGGCCTACATCATCGTGGCCTCGGCCATGGTCATGGTCATGATTCCCGGTCTGGCCTTCCTCTACTCTGGCCTTGCTCGCAGAAAGTCCGCCCTTTCCCTGATCTGGGCGTGCATGTTCTCTGCCTCCGTTATCACCTTCCAATGGTACTTCTGGGGATACTCGCTTGCTTTCGGCCCTGGAACCAGTGGCTTCATTGGCAACCTCGACAGGTTCGGTCTCAAGGGCGTGCTTGGTGCTCCCAGCCAGGGTTCTCCTCTGATTCCTGAGCTCCTGTACTCTTTCTACCAGGTATGTTGAACATTTCGCATAACGCGAACCATCACTAACAGTAGATAGATGCAATTCTGCGCTGTCACTGCTGCCATCGTCGTCGGTTGCGTTGCTGAGCGCGGTCGTCTTATCCCCATGATGGTCTTCATCTGGCTGTGGGCCACCATCGTATACTGCCCCGTCGCATACTGGGCCTGGAACGTCAACGGCTGGTTCTTCAAGTGGGGTGGACTCGACTACGCTGGTGGAGGACCCGTCGAGATCGTTTCCGGTTGCAGTGCCCTCGCCTACTCGATGATCCTCGGTCGCCGCCAGGAGAAGATGATGCTTAACTTCCGTCCTCACAACGTCTCCCTCATCACCCTCGGCACCGTTTTCCTGTGGTTCGGATGGTTGGGCTTCAACGGTGGATCTGCCTTCGGTGCCAACCTTCGCGCTACCATGGCTTGCTGGAACTCCAACCTCACCGCCATGTTCGCCGCGATGACCTGGGTTCTTCTCGATTGGCGTCTTGCCCGCAAGTGGTCCATGGTCGGCTGGTGCTCCGGTACTATCTCCGGTCTCGTCGCTGCCACTCCCGCCTCCGGTTTCATCACTCCTTGGGCATCCGTCGTCCTCGGTATCGCCACGGGTATTATTGCTAACTTTGCTACCAAGAGTATGTTCAAACCCGTTCGTTTCCAATCGAATCAGCTCCTAACAATTCACAGTTAAGTTCTGGATCCGCATTGACGATTCCCTCGATGTCTTCGCTGAGCACGGTGTCGCTGGAATGGTCGGTCTCTTCTTCAACGGCATTTTCGGCGCGGACTACATCATCGGCCTCGACGGCGTCAATAACGGTCTCACCGCTGGTGCCATCACCGGTACTCCTTCGACTATCTACAAGCAAATCGCCTACATCGTTGCCTGCACCGCATACTCCTTCACCGTCAGCGCTATCCTCGCGTTCGTCATCAACAAGATCCCCGGTATGCACCTCCGTGCGTCTGAGGAGGCTGAGCTTTTGGGTATGGACGATGACCAGCTCGGCGAGTTCGCCTACGACTACGTTGAGGTCCGCCGTGACTACCTTGCCTGGACACCCGCCAAGGGCGAGCCTCTCAACGGCGAGCACAGCGTTCCTCAGGGCGAGCGCCACGGCATTCCCCAGCACAGCGAGATGCTCGAGGGCAAGACACCCAGCGAGCACAGCGGCAACGAGCACACTGGCATCGGTGGTGACCGTCACGCCGTCGCCATGGGTCCCGAGCACGAGAAGACCACACCCCCTTCGTCTTCGCGCGACTACGCTTAAATGCTCGTTGTTCTGCTTTTGTTTGAAAATTGTTCAGCCTGTTCAGAGATACCACTATGTTCGTTTTACGGGGATGTAGAGATCTTGCGCGATAGATACGGATATACTCGTACTTGATGTACGCTTCCTACCATATAATTACACATCTTCACATCACACAATACCCCATAACAGCATTCCTGCTCCTGCCACTCAAGCATATCTCCAATCCTTGATGATCCTTCTCCGCTTCTTGGCCTTCACAATCACATCCTTCTCCGCTCCTTGGTATTCACAAGCTCCCAATCCTTATCTCTGAACCGCAGCGCGATCTTCGATCGATGTCTGTATTTGTCAATAGCGCCAGCCGTGAACCCAGTGAATGAACGACCAATTGTCGCACACCCACCTTTTACCCGCCAAGGCTAATCCCCGGGTCCCTTATCTCTGGGCTCCAGCCACGCTACATCTGCACCCCAGATCGATAATCCCGCTCAAAGGCAGATCTGCTGGTGTCGGTTCGTTGTTGGTCCTGTGGGAACCTTGTGGGAACCTGAGCTTGTCGTCATATGCAAGCGTTGTCTTGGGGCCTGAAACGTGATGATGGAGGTGTGCAGGGACGCGCAGAGATAAGGTGACCGCGGACGCAGAACAGCATCATCGTGCCCATCCTGCTCATCCATGAACGAGACGAGGCGCCACTATCTGATGTTATGAAGAGGGAGAACGTGGGTGCTCGGCACTTCTGGACTCGGACGACTCGGTTGCGTGGTTTTCCTGTTTGGAAAGCCTGCGGTACCGGTCCTTCTCACTGGCTGATCACTACGACCACTGTCATTGAATTACATAGCCGCGGACATGTGCATTTTCAGGGGAAGGTTCCAGAACCAACAGCCTTACTGTGCATTATCTACGAATTATGTCCAGCATGCGAGACTTGTGCACTTCACTTCCACCTTCCACCCTTCGATGGTGCGGGCTGCAACAACCAGAATCGGGCATTGTATTCCATTCTCATACCTCGCAGACAGATGTGGTGTCTCGAATTCCCTGAAATAGCTTATCTCTTGACCTTCCTTCCGCCTGAAGGTCTCGATTATGCTGCACCTCTATGTTCAGACGAATCAAATAGCACTCAGTGCTTCAGATTCCTCTCCCTTCGACATAAGATGTTGCTCTTCAGTCCTGGGGTTCGCGATCACCATCAGAGTCGAAGCTGAGGAACAAGAGAGGTATAAGTTCGCAGCCGAAAAAACGAAGGGGTGCTGTAAAGATTGTAGACTGAAGTGATTGGGAGTCCGCTACGGCAACTCCTTTCCTCACATGCGTTATGTCTCACGGTGCATGGATGTCACAAGGTCAGTGGTTTGCAATGCTTATTTTTTTTACTGATTGTTCTGCAGTGATGTTCCATTGATGCCGCGACAAAGCAATATCCCTACGTTCCGACATCCCAACAAAGCGATGTCGCAAAGAGAAGCCAAATTATCATGCATAGAATTATTTGCGCGAGACGATTCTCATAACATCTTCCCAGAGCGCCTCGTACTGCGCAAAGAGTTCATCAAATTCCATCGTTGCTCTGTCCATCTGAGGCCGCACCTTGTATACATCGGCTATGATTTTCCTGCGACGGTTGCTGCCCGCATCGTAATCTCGCTTGAAAGCATCCATCTCCTCGTCCCACTCTCTCCTCTGACGCTTCCTGCGCAACTCGGTCTTTTGCTTACGGAATTCGTTGTAGTCATTTTGGTTGCGGAGGTACTTTCGGCAGTTCTGCCAGTAGATCCCCCTCTCGGCAGGCGTCTTTGTCTGCATGAAGACGCTATTGACACTGGCTCCGCACGGCGCGATGTTGAAGCCCCCAGGAGTCGTCTCTCTTTCCGTGATCCTTCTTTCGCTGTTGTGAGTTGAGCGCATACCCGACGTAGTAGAGTGGCTTGATGAAGTCTTCCTCGGTGTTCTCGACTTCCCTCTCAATAGCATCCGCCCAGGTCTGGAAAGACGCGCTCCTTCTGCGGGTCCTTCATGCCCTTCTTGTTGTGCGTCAAAGCGCGACCGCTCTGAGGGCCTGTAAAACGGGTAATAGATGTAGTCGGTAGGTCTTGGTTTGTAAGATGGTCTCTTTGATACAATGCAATACAGTAGGTGGTATAAATCCCGGGTCTATCATACAATGCGACACTTCCAATTACACCCCCTCTTTTCTTAACCCCTTCTCTACTCCTCGCAGCCCTCGCCCTCTGCTGCTTCAGCTTCCCCACTGTCAATAGCCTCTTCTCTTACACCACCATCATCACACTCATGGATGATCTTCCGCCAGCCCAATTCTTCGCTCTTGTCCTTCACATACTCGATGGTCGGGAAGTAGTGCTCATTCTTCTTCATGGTAGCAACCCACGGCACGTTGTCGAAGGTCATGACCTTGAGTCGGAAATACTCATTGTCCTTGATCTGCTTGACGGCTTCGAGGAATGAGTCGAGGTCGGGAGTGGGTTTGTTGTTCACGTGTGTGAGGAAGTTGGTTGGTGCAAGGCCTGCGTCTGTTAGTATGCATGGAAATAAAGGGAGAAAGATAGTGCGACTTACCATACATGTACGCCGGCGAGCCGCGGGCGCGCGACGAGATGTACACATCGGAGTGCACCTTGCTGATCTGCTGGCGTACAGCCTGGTGCGGGCGGTGGAAGGTCGCGCCGCAGAAGCTGACGAGGCGATCTGTCTCGAGATCCTCTGTCGGTACAGTGAGCACCTTGATAGACATCTCGTTGCGCTTGCGAACAACGACGGCGTCAAGGAACTCGTTGGTGTACATGACGTCGAGGTCAGGGCTGCGCGTGACGAGCTTGCCGTTCAGTGTGAGAACGACGTCGCCCTCCTGCAGACCGTCACCGTGGCCGGAGTCGACCTTGCGCACCATGAAGAGCTGGTGACGCTCTGGATCGGCGTGCTCAGTTTTCTCGATCCACTCTTCCGAGATGCCCATGACGCGCGCTTGGCTCATTTGAACGGTCTGGAACTCAACGTTGAGGATGCGGAGTTTGGGTGTCTTGCCGCCGCGAATTTCGTTGAGGACGGGGAGAAGGTTTGGCGTTGCGAGACCTAGATGGTACTCAACGTCCTTACCGCTATGAGATGTTCGCTCACCGAGGTAGGAAAGCCAAAGGGCCTGTACTGTGCCGTCTTCAGCAATCAGAACACCCGAGCCACTGTGAGACGCTTGGTTCGTGTCCACTGTGATGGCATCGAAGTTTGTAGCGCGGTAGCGAGGTGTGATAGCGCTGGCGGGGATGGCGACAGTGGTGATGTCTGTCACGACAGTCTTTGTTACGACAGGGCGGAAGTTCTGGTTCATACCAAAGAAGATGGTCTCGTCACCCTTCTTGATGAACTCTGTCGCAAACTTCGGTGTCTTGACAGAGGCTTGGACCATGGAGGGGTCATACTTGACGATTGCGTAGTTTTGCAATGGGTGCATGAACACGACCTTGGCGTCAATGAAGATACTGTCTGCGATGATCAAAGAGATGTCGCAGAGATCATACGGCAGAATCGCTCGCGAGACAAGGACAAGACCTTGCTCGGCATCTACAACAATACCATAACCTTGCTTGTTCATCTTGGGGAACCCATCAAGCTTGATTGGCATGGAGACATGTACTCGTACAAGACTGCGAACAATGTCGACGGCTTCAGGGTACTGCGAGTTCATCTTAACGAAGTTGGCGCGTCGTGGCACTGGTGGTATGGCAGGAACGGGGTCAGCTAGCGGCTTGAAGTCCCACAACCCTGTGGCATCGTTGCGTGTAGCGACCCGGATCTTCGCGTGCCAATGCCTGTCGATCGCTGTAATACTTGTGTTAACAGTATGCAGATCACGAAGGTGCTTGTACATGATGACCACACGCTTGCGGTCAGGAATCCTGCGCATGACTTCGATGAAGGCATCGAGGTTTGGCGTGGGCTGGTTGTCGACTTCTTGGATCAACCATCCAGATGCATAGCCGTCAGCGAAGCGGAACGAGCCAGCTGCTTCGCACACGTAGACACCTGCATCCTTGAGTGAGATGGCATACAAGCGAGCTTGTTGGTAAGACAGATCGTGGAACGAGGCTCCTGCCACTGATACGAATCTGTCTGGTGTGATGGCGTGCAAGTCGCCAACGTCCAGTTCAACGTTCATGTTCTCGCCAGCACGCTGGATCGTCATCGAAACCTTCTTGTCGACATGATCGTCGAGAATCGCGTCCAGGCGCACGAACTGAGTGAGGAGCTGACCATTCACGTGCGTCAGAAGATCACCTTCCTCGATTTTGCCAGATGCAGGACCTTGTGGAAGGACAACCTCTGCGACAAGCATGCCAGTCTCCTTGGGGAACTGCGTACGAACAGCCTCCTCAACATCTGCCGACAAGCCAAGCCTCCTGCACTCGTCGAAAGGCTTGAGTATCCACTGTGTCTGTATTGTGCCTCGTGTGACGTATTGACCCGAGCGAACGAGTTCGAGAGCGCGGAGAGGCCGGTCGAGGGGCAGGAAATAATCGGTCGCAGCGCCGTCTGATCGTCCACCAGCCTGCAGCGCAACAGCATAGCCATCCCTGTTCACAACTGGACTGCCAGAACTTCCTCCACTTGCAGCTGCCGCAGCCTGGATGTAGTTGGTGTTGAAGTCGGAGTAGCCCTCGCCGTACTCTGGCGCATTGCGGTCCAGTCGACTGATCACACCAGACAAAATACTGAGCTTCTCTCCAGCATCGTTACCCACAACGCGAATCTCGACACCGACCTTGGCGAGGTCAGGCTTCAGCTGCAGCGCAGTGAGGGGCATGTATTTGATCTTGGAGGGGTCGAAGCGCAAAATACCGAAGTCGTGGACGGGGTCGCGGTAGACGGGGTAGACGTCGCATTCCTCGTGGTTGTCGAAGATGCAGTATCCAATGAAGGGGCCGGCGCCAACAACGTGCTGGGAGAATTAGCATATATAAATAATGTCAATAAATGGCTGACATACCCTGTTCGTCATGATGTAGCCCTTCTCAGCGTCCACGACGAATCCTGTCGCCTCCGAAGCAATGGCTGGATCTGTGTCGAACGAGCATGTCTGGCAGAAGTGGATCGAGACGACGCTTTTCACAACGCCCTCAATCGTCTTCTGCCACTCAGCTGTGTCATGTACTGCGCCTGCGACAGGCACAATGGGGAGGGGCTCGAGGCTGACGTCACTGCGCGCATCGTCAATGTCCATCTCTGGTGTAGGCGACGCAGCTACGCCATTGCGGCTGTAGCCATCCGTCTCGGCCTTGACCTGCTTCATCGGGCGCTCATTGCTGGGAGTAGGCGGCTGCTTGCGCTTGCTGTGCGCGCCATTTTGTTCCATGGGCGGGGATGTGTATAGGCGTTTGGAGGCGGTGTAGGCGCGGTGAAGGAGCGTCGAAGCAGACCAGAGGCGAGAAGAGGGTCCGCTGAAGAAATAGGTCGCGGTGAAGGACGGCGGCGTTGGTGACGGGAAACTTCTTTTCCAGGCTGAGGCGACAGCGTACCGGCTAAGCATGCCCAGGTGCCACTACTAATACACGTTTGCTACTTCTGGACGAAGCTCAAAACACACGCGCACGCAGAATTGTATTGTACAGGCTCGTGAGCGGTGGTCTGCTGTCAAAGCCAAAGATGCAGCATCATATCGCCAAGCCGTCTTCGATGCAGGGCACAGTTCGCCCGGTGCTCGGTGAACAGATCTGATCTCCCCGACATCGTCATCGCCGAACTGCTTCACGTGCCGCAGCAACTTCTACGCGCAATTGTCGATGCACGTTTGGAAGGCACCAGCAGCGTAATGGCTGTATTCTCATCGCCATGCCTTCCCTGATGTTCTTCGCCCCTGTGTAGCCTCGGTGCCCCTTTCCGCATCTCTGAGCACCTGATTGGGCACCGCGGCAGGCACGATCAAGTGATTGCTGTCACTTTGGTTAACAGGCACGACGTGGCCCGGTCGCATAGGACTGCGCATCATACATCACACGAAGAACTGGAGAGTTTGGGCAGACTAATTGTAATGATAGTTGTTCGTGATCGAAGTGGCCTTCCTCGTCGATAGTGACAATGGCTGCCAGGTTTAGGCCAACAAGGCAAGAGCGAGGCGCACCCTCCTAGTACCGCCCCAGCAGCAATGTCACCTCCCTCACGCCGATACACCGATTGAAAGTCCTTTCTGTGTACTGTAACAGTGCTTCAAAACGCTGTTTCTCAGCCCCAGCATCAGCCTCAGCAAAGACTTTAACACGGTCGCCGATCCAAAGGAACCAGCAGCACCTCAGCACCAAGCACCCATGAGTGCGCCCAACTAAACTTCACCACCAGCCTCTTCGTTCTTGACAGCACTCTCGTCCTCATCCTTGACGACTGCCCCTCTCTTCTTCTTGGGCGACGCGTCTCCGCCCTCGGGGCTCTCGGTCTTACGCTTCTTGGGCGCGGCAGTCTCGCCCTCAGCAAGGGCGACGATAGGGCGACCGGCCTTGACATTGTCGATGTCGTCCTTCAGCTTGACCTTCAGCTTGTCCTTCAGCTTCCTGATGATCTTGCGACAGGCGTTGACGTTACGGCCGCCGGGGACGGGAGCTTGCTGTTCGCCTCGTCAGCGGGAGCACAGAAGGATGGGATATGAAAAGGAAGGGCTCTTGGAAGAGAGACTTACAGAGATCTTGGACTCAATGGGAGCGTCAAGAGCGTGCTCGGCGATCACAATGAGGTACGCCATCTGGAGCTGTCAGCAAACGTCCGGCTCGAAACTGGGAGACATACGCGCTCAGTGTCGGTCCACGCTGCAGGAGTGGCAGCGGCGCCGCTCTCGCCTGGGGTCTTCTCGTTGTCGGACGTGACTGAGGGGAGATGTTGTACTTGGAAGGTACTAGTAGATATTGGAGTAGCAAGAGGTGAGCAAGGTGAGTACGAGGGACTGACGGGCTACGTGTGCTCGGAATATTGACAATTCTAGGCTGCCGGTGAGCAAAGCGACTTCACCTTGACTTCTTGAGAGTCATGTGGCCCCGTGCCACCAGATAAGGGGCCTTCCATGTGAGCGAAACGAGGTGAAGGCCGCAAACCCATGCCGATGAGGACAGACAGATTCTCGACAATGTTGCCGACAGCTTTAGAAAGCGATCAGGTCGCAGTATTGAGCCTACTATCTGCCATTGCGAACTTCACTTTGTGCATTGAACAAGCTTAGTCTTGGTTTGGCAGTGTCACGCTCTGGGCTCTGGTACGGTTATACGCATCTAGGGCTACAACGAAACACCGTAATTCTCGAGGCTCAAATCCTCTAGAGAATTCACCATCGAACGTCCGTGTCGCCTGGCCTGCAGAGATCATGTTGTACAGGACAGTTGGAGGCCGCGAAGCGCTTAAGCCACCAATCACAGGCGTTGTCCTGGTCAGAACGCCACCACATCCTGCAAGCCAGCCACTACTTGCCGCGCGCGCTCCCGAAATGGACGGATATACCAACAGCAGGGGTTAGCATGTGTTTTAGATGAGGATGTCTTTTGTCTCCGTCTTTGCTTGATCCATCGACGTTCAGAAATGTTCTGCACTTTTCCAAAGAACCCGTCGCAGTCCAGGATACCCGATGCAACCGGAGATCATGTATGGCAGCTTGATAGGTACATGTTTAACTCCAAGGAGCACCTTGTGTGGGTTTGCTGACCAAGTTGTAGCCGCTCCCACACCGACAAGCAAGCATCGAGGAAAGAGTCGAACAGCAAGCAAGCCTTCGTCAGGGTCTCAGAGGTTGACAGGATCTTCAGCAATCCTGCTATAGGACAGCCGCTTCATCGATTCTACTTCCGTTCAGCAGTTGGCGTACTAGGACCCATCATCGTATCGGCCTACTTTATTGTGATATGGCGCATCTACCTGGTATCCTCAGACGCACACAGCCCACTGGCATTTGGACCACCAGGCGCAAACTACGTCTTCTACAGCTGGTTCATCGCTGGTGTTGTTGGGCTTAATCTCAGTCTTTACGGACTTGCTGGAGTGGAAGCTGCCATGTTGACGGAGCCGGCATGGAATGTTGGCGACGCAATGCGTTTAATGATGCACGCCGACAGGACATGGTCAGGCCCAGGTGGCTGGTTGAAGATGCTGAATTGGATTGCACAGAAGCCCACATCTGGCGCGCGACACAAGTTCCCCGGTCGGTTATGGTTTGTGCTTGCGACACCAAGTATCTTGATTTTCATCGCCTGGCCGCTGTCTGGATTGTGTCTGGAAACGACGCAGGGGTTCCTCCACGGCAAAAGGGTAGCCGGATCGAACGTCACCGGTTTTGCATACGCGAACTTCAACGAACGACTAGGCCCGGACGTCTTCACGGGAGCTGCTGTCACATGGAAGAACGGGCTCGATGCGCGAATCCCCGGACAAGGCATCGTATACACTCAGGAACGATTCGATCGTTCGCAACACGCCTTTCTCGATAAGGTGCCCAATGTATTGCCGAAAGATGCAGGAACCCCACGCATCTTCATGACTGCACAAGCCGAGGAACCTATCGAGGGTAAAGCTTGGGGCCTATTGTTCCAGTACGATTGCAACATCGTCGACAAACTCTCGGAATTGGCAATCTTAAACGGTCGGCAATCTGCAACCGATAACAGCATACTGAATGCGACCACGGGCCTGAAGAGCTATTATTTGCAAGATGGCACCTCAAGAGTAATCGTTCAAAACCAAACAGATCCGCTTCGCGGCCTTTGGGCAACCAATATACACGCCGTTGTAGAGACCGCGTATCAAGCGTGGCCCAACAAGAGCGTCACGGACCGGCTCCTTGGTGCGAGCCCCCAAGCCACATCAACTGAGACCACGAATTGCTACTTTAACAAGAACAGCAGCGTGACTGGCGACTATCCGAGTATCAACCAAGAAAGAGTGTTCGAGATGCTGCTGTGGCAAAAGGTCTACGACACGTCGTACGGAACTGGGCCAGCTCCGCAATACAATCTCAGCATTGATCATAACATCACCGAGTTGTATGGAGCCTACGATTACCGAGACTTCGCGTATAACATACCTAAGAACAAGACCACGAGCTACACTCGCCAGCCAATGACCGCTATCGGCGTGCAATGCAAGTCGAGCAGCAGTGTGGGCACAGCAGACATTAATGGTGTACGCTCAACGTACTCAAACTTTCAACGCACCGATACACCCATCAATGTCCAGCGCAACCGGTGTGCGAACCGATTTGGCGCTGAGACAGCAGCATCCATGGTCCCCGGCCACACCGACCCAGGCACCATCAACGATGAGTGGCTATCGTCTCTCTTTACATCAACCGCAGCACCGCCTCCATTTTACGCTTCTTACACGGACAACCCGAACGGTGTTGATGCTGGTACTGGCTATCTGCTGCAGCTCAACTATCTGCAGGCATCACAGCTTCGCCAAAGTGTTTTGCGGGCATACGCTGCCTATGCAACACAGCTCATGTACAACGGTGGGCAAGGCTTTACAGCTGTCGACGGGAGTCACGTCTCATTTCTCAATCCCAACCTCACCTCTTTCGTGCCAGGCACAGTGATCAGACAAGGGGTACTGTCCGCTGAGCTTCCTCTGGCGTTATTTTCCCTTTGGACGCTGATGAGCACATCGCTTTGCGTCATGTACGGGTTCCGCAGACGCTGGAGTGCGATCCTCGATGGGCACACGCTGTTCCGGCTTGGTGTCGGCTTGAAAGCCAGTTATAGACGAGCTATCCAGGAAACATCCAGTGCCGCAGATGTTGAAGAGTGTCATATACTCAACAACGTTCCGGGTCTTGTGGGCGATGTGGAGCCGGACGGTGCTGTGGGGAGGATTGGGCTGGTGTTGGATAGCGCTGCAGACAAGCGCAGACTGTATACGTAAGGCGAAGTAAGAACGAACAACAACAGCGCCCACAACCTTCTCTCTTTACCTCTCTTTGCTCACAGGGCAACCTTCGGGCCCCATTGCGGCCCGCTCCATCATCACACATTGTTTGACCAAGCCCAATCCTCACCGGTCCTGAGGAAGTCAGACAAGCTCATTCGAGCTTCAAAATCTGGGGTATATAACAGTCATACCACTGACGAATGGTAGCTGCAGGTGGCGCCCGCTTGGACGAATTCCGCGAGTGGTGCAGTAAAGCACACAAGGCTGACCAACGGGAGACTTTCTTCCACCAGGCTGAAAGATTGGTCCAACTGCCAGCGCATCGACGCATGCACTCCTCAAGGCATGAGCAATGACAACTCAGCAGCTTTGAGCCTCACTTTGACATGCTTGCGCGTATGGCAGATAAAGACTGATGATCGACTTTTCAGATGGTGTCTGGCTCAGCACAGCGAAACTCACCATGCCAGATCTCGACGTCAGTGCTGTCGCTGCCACGCCTCCAAAACCTGATGAACTCGAAGACATGCCGCCCCAGATCGTTGATGCCAACGAGCAGACCGAACATAGAGCAGTCTCTACAACGTCAGTGCAATACCGTCCCAGCAAACGAGTAAGGTGCACTAACACCGCCCACAAGACCATACGTTGGCTCCGAAATCGTCTCTTTAGATGTCGGAAGTTCAGCAACTCGCTTCCTAGTGCACAGCTTGGTGCTGCGGAAGAGTGCCCCATTGTTTGCCTCAGCCTCCAAAGAGCGTCCGGTGTCCCTACCGAAACTCGATGAAGGACCAGCACATACTTTGGTGCATTATCTGTACGCAGGCTTGTTTGAAAACAAAATTCGCTACGCACCTGTCGGGGAGTTTGGACATTCGACTTGCGTATACTGCGCAGCCGTACAATATCAACTTCCCAGTCTCGCTGAGCTCTCGAAGGACAAGATTGTCGAAGCCGGCGAGGGTCTTCCCATCTTCGATATACTCCGCGTGGCACGCGACCAAGCGTTCACCCTGCTTCCAGACACGGATACATGGTACTCTCAGTATCTTGAAGATGTGATCCAGAAAGCGATGGCCCAGGACCCCGAGCCCTTCCGCAAACCAGACTTCATCACTCGCGTCGAGGGCAACAGTCGTCTCCTGCAGATTGTGTGGAAGACAGTCATGAGTAATTACGCAGTCACTTCGGCCCCAGCATCTACCAGAGAAGGCGGCGTCGAGACCCCTTTGGCTGAAAGCATGATCACAGAGAGCGAAGCGCCTACCCAGAGTAGTCAGCACCAATTGCCATCGCCTACCGAGTCTGTTGTGGACAGCCCGCCGACTTCGAGGGCGGCTGATGACTTGTTCGAGCCGCAGCCTTTGGATTTGGATGCTGCAAAGGCTAATCCTCGAACCAAAGCTGGGTTCACAGAGATGGACACCAAGACAGCAGCTGAGCGCATCTACGAAGACGACTTCGGACTACCGGCCATTGAGCCCACCACTGAGCGGCCACCGGTCCTTCAGGTCGTCGATAAACCAGGTCAGGAGGTGAAGAAGCCTACCCACGTGCGGACCGACTCGGTTGTGGAAGAAGATGCAATGGTACCTGATAACGCATTCGAACAAGCGAAGCGCGACAATGTCAGTGAGACGGCCCCCGCAGTGGGTAACTGCAACAGCGAGACATCAAAGAAAGGCAAGAAGAAGAAACCGAAGAAGAGTTCGATCGTTTTCTAGGTGCATACACATACACATATACATATATAGGCGTACGGCGTATACAAATCGCAGCCCTACCATACACATCTATCTGTAAAGTCCTGCTCGATTCTTCTGTTCAACGGAGGCGCGGCTCGTTCTTCTTCTTACCATTCATCTTCTGGTCATAGTGATTCGTTGACTGCTTGCCGAGAACGCTATAAGCGCTACCGACTGAACGTAACGAGTCAGAAGATGAAGCAAAGTCATGTCGATATAAGAGTGAGGAGGGCAATTGGCCGTCCGGAAAGTTGCGACCAGCTGCAGGTGTTCGGGCCGGAGGAGGCACTGGTGAAGGATCGCTACATGGTGGTTGTCGCACAATGTGATGGCCAGGCGTGCGCTGCGCCGAGTAGTTGTTGTTGAGACGAGACACCGAGGCATTACAAGCTGCAACTTCAGATGTTGCTTGGTCTGCGATGTCTTTTTGGACTGGGCTGGATTGTCGTTCTGATCTGCCATACTGATTTAGGAGACGATGTTTGTGTAGAAACTATGATCTGGAAGGGTTTGTGGTTGCCAAATTTACTCCAAAGTAGCACTTCTTATGATCTGTCAGTCTGGTGGAGTTAGACATGATGCTAACGCGTCTGAGTCCGTCTTTGTTCTCCCGCAATCTATGTTTTGTGATCAGAGATATCGACGATTTAACACCGACAGTCTCCGAGCTTGTCAAAAAAGGTGAGCTCGAAATGCAAAATTCGACGTTGTCATTGATGTCGTTTCCATAGATCCCGGCGAAAGTCTCTTTCTATGTACAGGCCTTTCCCACCCCGCTCCGTGATCCGAGCCTAGCAAGTGTTCAGCATGCTCGTCAACGCCGTCTTCTCCGCACTCGTGATAGTCAGACTGTACACGCTCTTGACCTTGACCCACATCTTCGCATAAGTACAGTAGTAGCTTGTTAGCGGGGGCTTCCAGTCTTCAGGTCCCTTATCACCCTTAGCCTGGTTGACACTGTCGGTCACAGCGAGCAGTTGCGGATTCGTCAGGTCGTTGGCGAAGGACTGGCGGCGGGCCGTGGTCCATGAGGAGGCACCGGACTGAATTCGTCAGTATACTCAGTGGCTTTTGAAGCTACGGATAGAGTTTGCTTACCTTCCAGGCATTGCTCAAGGGAACCATGTGGTCAATGTCAACGTCGCTGGCGGCGGTCCAGGTAGCGCCGTCGTAGGGCGACTTCCATGTTCCGGATGTAGCGGCGCAGGATGATGAGTCCTGGACGACGTTTGTGCCGTCACGTGCGAGAACGACTTCGCGGGTGTTGCATGCGCCTGCTATGGTCAGTATGAAATTTCAGGTAATTAGACGATCTTCATACCTGACTGGGTGATCCAGTGAGGGAACAGATCGCGGGAGTAGCCGGTCTGGGGACCCTGGGCAGCGACTGTAAGGCCAGCGAGCGCAGTCTTTGCCGCAGCTGTGGTGGGGACGTTCGGCGGCGCGCGGGGAACGAGAGGTGCTGGTGCGGCCGCAGCGATGGTCGCCAAAGCGAAGGTGAGGATAGCAGTCTTCATTGTGAACTGAACCCGTGTAAGAAGTGACTGTGGGAGGAGGTGAGGGCGTATTGAAGTCCAAGCGAGACTGCTCGAGCTGGAATCCGAAGAAGGAGGTGCTGGAAATCCTGTCTTGTCTTCTGAAAGTCGTTGATGCTCGCCACTCTTATACACTTCCTTCTGAGTCGTCTAATTGTAGTCCTCGGTAGCCAACAGCGAAGTCGCACACAAACATCCAGGGCCCCAATCAGCATGCCAATGATAACGATCTTCGGAGCCACGCGCTCACAGTTTCACTGGGTCTCTCACTGTAGCACAACACTTACACATGCACCAGCGCTCTCACGAACCCAGAGTGGCAGGTGAAGACCCTGGCCAAGATGCGAAGCCTTGCACATCTTCCGCCAATTCGGGCGAAGTAGGCGATGTGTACCTGATCAGCGGCAGTCTGTTCGACAAAGCAACGTCGCAGCTGCCAGGACGGGACTCGGGACCGACCTAACGTGCATTTCTATAAGCTGACTGGACCTTCGGAAAATTACCAGATTTTCGACCAGCGTGCTGAGAACGAACGTTTAGGAAGGTTGGAGTGCAGGTGCCCTTATCGCGTTATCTGATTGGGCAGTCCCGTTTCGGCGTTGCATGTAGATCACCATCTGATTGGCGCAGTAGATGAAACTTGAAGAGGCACGGCGGTTCTACGGTTCGGGACGAGGAAGTCGGCATTCTTAGTGGAAGATGAGATAGCGAATAGATAACCTGGACGGCGGAACGTGAGAATGCGGTGTCTCGAGATTGCGCTGGGGTGAGCTTTAGCGGTGTAATCCTATCAAAGTGCCGGACGCCAACGGCCAGGGCTGCGATGCGAGATCGTACCCCGCGTTAGCACGCACATGATGGAGTCTGAGATCACCTGTGCCAAGGGTGGTCTTGGCCTGATGTGGGTTGGCTTGGCTTGAACAGGCAATGCCAAGCCGCAAGCATTCACTCCATTGCGCAAGCTCGCTGAGAACTTCGTGCTGGTCGTATATGCGGTGATATGATGTTTTCGAGTGTTGCATTTGACCGTGTCTTGAACGAAACAGAACGATGTCTCAGGGAGAAGTCGATGCCAGCTCGGATATAAGCACCAGATGGGCCGTTCCAGCCGGAGCTTGCAGTGCCAACCCTTTAGTGCTGCTTTCGACGGCGTCTGAAGAACATTCCGTTTCGAGTATGTACGCTCAGTGACCCTGGGGCTTGGTAATATCTGAGCGGCCCTTGATAGGCTTTTCGAACAACGTCACAGGCGTTCGTGCCGGATGAAGGAGGTGCCACGTAAAGATAGCGTCGTCGGATCAGAAGGGTGAGTTTCAACTTCATCGGCGACCGCCGTGTGCTCTATTGCTTGTTGATACAGATGCGTGCATACAGGTGCTCCGTGTTTGCGGTAAGGGGGTATCCTACTCGGCGAAGTCGAAGGCTTTGAACGCTTCCTTGAACTTCTCAACGTCTTGCTCTTCCTGAGGTTGCGTCTGGCCACAGTCCTTCCAATCGATTCTTTGGTCCAGTCTCAAAAGCTTGGCTAGCACTTCTCTGCCGAACTGATTGTGGAAGCGGATTTTGTCGTCAAATCGCAGGACCAGGCTTGTCTGCTTCTCTGAGGCGTTCTTTGGATCCCATATGAGCACCCTGAAGAAGTCGCTCGTTTCTTCCAGGCCATCGCCGACGTCTTCTCTGGCGAAGGCCGGCCAATGCAAGTTCTCAGCCAATGCTTTGAAGGCAGCTTCGACAAGACCTTTTCGTATGAGATCGGCTGGGACCGGAAGATACTGCCAGTGCGTATGTGGCAGGCTTGCTTTGCTGACCTCCCAGGTCACAGACCCATATTCCTCGTCGGCGACCGACTTCAGCATGCTGTTCATGGCGACTCGGTACTTTTGCATCTCTGTGTAGGTAGCTTGTCGTTCTTCTTCTTCCATCGCAGCGAGCGTAGGCTGATGTGAGAACGGGATGATCAACATATGGCAAGGGAAACCAAGCTTCGGGTATGTTTGTGATGTCGGTAGCGGCCCTCTTGCTGTAGTCATATAAGAGCTGTCACCAATGGAAGTAACTAGATGTGTTGCAACGTTCTCGTTCGCGAGGCAGAAAAAGCACTCTGATGCAGTCACTGGCCCGCGCGGCTCACCTCTGCGTCGTTTGTTCGATCGTCTGCCACCTCGATTACCGTCATCGTACACCAGAGCCTGCTCCCGGGGCTCTGGGGCAGCCCTCTTCTTCTCTGATAGGACAAGAGGGCAAGCTGTTGAGCCAGGCGGAGGTGCGACCGGGTTGCTCGCTTTGGAATCTAAGGAAAAGGCATAGATCCATTTCTGCTTGTTGGGGTTTCCAAACTTGGCTAGACTGATGAACCTGGTGACAGGGTAAAGGTTGTCGGTTTCGTCGCTGGGCGTATGGAAGAAAGGTTCGCGTTCCCAAAATGCGCTCCCGGATGTCGAGAAGTGGTATTTCGGCTTTAGTACTATGTCAAGGTCGGCAACACATTGTTGTTGTGTAGACGAGATATCTTCACCGGCTTCGACCTTTGAGCGCTTCTGAATGCCCTCTGGCCAGTCGCTGGTCACAAGGATGTCTGCCGTTGCTGCTCCACGCAGAGCCTTCGCGTCTGATTCGCCATAGAACGGTGGGTACTTGTCCTTGGACTGACCTGCAATAATGTTGGGGTCCATTTGACCGCCGAGTGCAACTATGCGAATTCCTTCGAAGGTTTTCACGGTCGTTCGTTTTCCAAGGAAGTGCAGATTGTGACAGAGCTCGTCATCTGAAGTTTGCAATTTCTCGACGACTGCTGGTGGTAGGGCGTGACTGCCAAGTGCGAAATAGGTTGGTAGCGCGACCTCGATTTTGCCGTCCACGAGTGACTGCACATCTGGCTCCGTTACGTCGCTGGAGCTTTGAGTGATGGCGAACAGATTGCCAACAATGAGTGCGAAAGCGAAGTTGTTCTTCGCGTGCAGCGCGTTGACCTTCTGAAAAACTGCTTGAAATTGGCCGTCAACATCGCCAATGACCACACTGCATCGGTGTCAGCATATTCGCACGTATCGTGTGCGAGCAACTTACATTTTGGAAGCCATGATGATGTAATGTTTGGTGATGACGGCCGTTTGGTGTTTTGGAGCTGCTGCCGGAGGTCCCTGCCAAAGTCCGCAGTAAAAGTCCGTGCGTCCAAAAAGTGGCAGACGCTAGTGAAGAAATTCAGTGGAGCTTAAGGAAAGAGCAGCCATCCTGACTTCAGCAGTCGCAAGTCACTCACACAACATGCCAGCAATGTCGCGGGGCGCAACTGGCAAACCCTCCGCGAAATCGGGCGCGAGGTCGTCTTCGAGGCCGTCCTCGAAAATTACGAAAGGCCGCGCACCAAAACACACGAAAGGCGGCACGGCCTCGACTCGCAACCACCGATTCAAGGGCTTTTCGCAGCGCATTGCGGATATTAAGATCGAGCCCGTCCGCCGCGGTCGCAACACCATCATCGACGATGCCGAACTCGAGGCGACCTTCTCGTACTTCAGAGACTCCTTCTTGGAGTGGAAGGAGCTCTGTCTGGCCGAGAACTTCGTACATTTCTCTCGCAAGGTATCGCCGTTATGTGACAGTCTCCCTCAGGTGCTCCACCACAGCGATCGCATTGTCGATCTGATGGTTGAGTTCATAGAGAAGGGCGATAAGTTCAGCATGGAGCCTTTACTCAGTTTGATGGCGCACCTTGCGCACGACTTGGGCGAACAGTTCGAGAAGCACTTCGAGCGAGTCGTGAAGACTGTTGCACATCTGGCATCCACACATGCAGAGATTGAGGTTATCGAGTGGAGCTTCACATGCCTTGCGTGGCTGTTCAAGTACCTCTCTAGGCTGTTAGTTCCGGACCTGAGGCCTACCTTCGACCTGATCTCGCCTTTGCTCGGTCGCGCGCACCAGAAGGCTTTCGTAGCCCGCTTCGCTGCCGAATCGCTCAGCTTCCTCATTCGCAAGGCTGGAGCCGGATATCACCGCGACAAAACACCGCTCAACTTGATAATCAGGCATATCGCAGAGCAGCTGAAGGAGCTACAGGACAACGAGAAGGATCAAGAGTTCCAACAAGGTATCATGTTCCTGCTGGCAGACTCGCTGAAGGGCATACAACGAGGCACACATTCAAGCGCAACCGCAATCCTCCAGGCTCTTCTGGCTGAAGCATACCACGAAGACTACGCACCATTACAGTCGCCGCCACTCGAACCCGTGCTCGTTGGAGTTGTTACTGCAGTCATTCATCATACAGACTCAGAGAACTTCAAGCCGCTCCTCGACGTTGTACTGGCACAGATCGGCTCGGCAGGCCCACAGCACGCAGCGTTATCATCTCGATTGCTCTTCATTGTTTGCGGTGTGAGGAAGGGCACCCGCATTACGGACTGGAAGCTCGTTCTAGGTGCTCTTGAGCATGTTCTCAGCTCCGCAAACGATCCTGCGAACCTCGAGTCAACCGAGGCCTGGGATCTGCTATCAGCAACCACCGTTGTATTTCAGTATTGCCCCCTTGATGCTGCAATACCTTATGAAAAGCTACTCGAAGGTGTCGCGAAAGGATCATGGGATCAGTACTTTCTACCCTTCTGCAACATGTTTGCAGAGCTTGGTGCGGAGAAGTTCAAGGCTCTCTTGCTTCCATACTTCAAGCGGTCAGTATCATCAAATTGTACAATCAAATTTGCGTCTAACATTGCGAAGTTTCATTGCCCAGAAGGCTCACGAACACGGCCCAGAGCTGTGCATTATCCTCCCGCAATTGTGTCAGAGCGGCACGATTTCTGTCGGTACCGTGCGGGCCTCAGACCGCTGGCAAGCGCTCCTCGATAGCCCATTTCACGAGCTCTCCGGTGCAAATGCCGACGACGAACGATTGACGAAGTCGACGTACCACTGCAACGCTCTACTTGATGCCTTGGAGATACTGGCGGTTCCTGACGACAAGACAAGAAGCATCTGGGACGATCTCAAAGAGCTGCTTGGTACATCCGTCACGACAGACTCGACACAGAGCAGTCGCAAAGCGAACATTTTTGGAACCGGCAAGGGATTCCAACACCTGGTGGACAAGTCTTTGGACGACCAGACTTTCGCTCTCAGCTTATGGCCCTCGCTGTGCGAAGCAACACCAGTCTACGCGCATTCATTGTCATTCTGGAAGGCGCTCCACGCTCTGATGCAGAAGAAGAAGCAGGTCATCTCGACGAAGGGGGCACACATGGAGCCCCTGAAGCGCGAGCTTATGAGATGCTTAGGGTCGCCGTCCCATGAGATGAGACTGACCGCAATCTACGTCTTGGAGATCATCGCAGGCAAGACCGAGGACCTCCGCCACATCATCTCTGTCGCCATGATGATCGAGCAGACACCACTCGATCTTGAGAACCAGCGATCCATCTCAATGCGCATAGGCCAGCTAGGGAAGCTCTATCCTGACGTTCGCACAGACGAGTGGGTAGGAGAGGCGATTCCTACGTTCTGCTTCGGTCTGCTGCATGTAAGGATGGCGTCAGCGTGGGACGACACTTGCGCGGCATTGAAAGCTATGTGCGACACCAAGGAAGGCGAGGCTTTCATATCACAGATCGCCCTCGCGTGGCTCGGTGAGCCAGAGTCCTTGGAGAACTCGGCAAGCGGTGTAACCAAGGAAACAAAGAGCAAGCGTTACGCAAACGAGTTCGAATGCACCAACGTATTCCAACTGGAGGGCGTCGTTGCCAGCAATCAGGAGCTCTCCTACGACATCGACGACAAGCTCGAGGCCATGTTTGACAAGAAGCACCCGCAAATATCGTTCATCAATGCTTTCAGCAGGACACAAGCGCTGCGCCTGTTGAATGCAATTCCGCAAGTTGCCGAGAAGCGGTCACGGATGCTCGTACCTGTACTACTGGACTGGGCACTGGATCTGCCAGCACCCGAAAGTCACAATCAGGATACTGACGATGACGTGTCGCAGCTCACACAGCAGCGATGGAACCGGAAAGACCAGAAAGCCATGCTGACAGTTTTCTCGAAGTTCAACAACCCCAAGGTCTTGTTCCGCTCCAGCGAGGTCCGGGATGCTCTGCTGTCTCTGCTCAGCAATGGTGACGTCGAGATTCAGAAAGCCGCACTCCAAGCTCTTCTGACCTGGAAGGACCGTGCCGTGACACCTTACCAAGAAGAACTGCTTGGTCTGCTCGATGACCAACGTTTCCGAGACGAGCTACCCATTTTCCTCAGCGAGGGGAAGATCCTTGACACCGATCTTGCCGACATATTACCCATCATCCTCCGACTGCTGTACGGCAAGGTTATTGCAGGCAAGCGGGGTCTGGAATCGAAGAGGAAGAGTGTCTTCATTGGTCTCAAGAATAGATTCGGAGATGACGCTATTCACCAGTTCTTGAGCATTGCGTTTGGACCGTTGAGCGGGGCTTCAATTCTCAAAGATGGTACACTCGATGAAGAACTGCTGAGCAAGGATCTGATCGACACGCGCAAGCAGGTTGGTATGCTGAACATGCTCGATGATCTGCTCAGCACCTTCAAGTCGACGTTCACGCCTTTCACCAGCGATGTTGTGGACCCGATCATGTACTGCCTCGTCAAAGCATCTCGAGACTTACAGACCGCCTCATCGACCACGGAGGTGGAGAATGACGACAGTCGCAAGTTCCAGGTGTCCTTGCTCAGGACTGTCCGTCAACGTGCTCTGCAATCATTGGCCAGATTGTTTGAGAGCTGTCCCGAATTCGCGTGGATTCCGTACACAGCAGCGATCGTCAAGGAATTGGTTGAGCCAAGGCTGGAACAGTTGCCCATTGAGACTGCCCAATCCATCTCTGGTCTGCTGCGATTGTTTGCATCGTGGTCGAGAGCACCCACGACCGCACCCTTCTTGGTCGAGCACAACAAAGACATCCTTATCAAGACCCTTGACATTCTAGATGTGCCTTCCGCAAAGGATGAGGTAAAGCAGTTTGTCCTCGACGAGATCCTGCGCAACATCTTCTCACTTGTCTCTGTCGACGCGGATTCGACCTCAGTCGAGGCAAAGATCCAGAAGAACCGCGTACACACAGACATCATTCAGCCATACTCGAATGCCATTCTAGCGAGCGTCGGTGGCCTACTGCGAAAGAGCCCCAGCAAAGAGGTTCTTGAATCAGGAGTACTGGCTATTGCGGAGCTTGCCCCTCACGTGGTCGGTTCCACTGAATCTCGTAGCATGATCGAGATCGCAACCTTCCTTATCCGCCAACCATCGAAGCGAGTCAGCCCAAGGACAAAGCTGGGCCTGCTTAGGATTCTGCACGAGTTCATTCAGCAGTGCGACACTGAGAGCTTAAGCGAGCTGTTCGATGGTATCTACGATGCTGTCTCTCCTATGTTCGCTTTCTTCCAGGACAGAGCAGCGCGCACTGTACTCTGTGATGTCATCCAAGATCTGTCAGAGACCAGAGAAGAGCTCACGAGCATCGCAAAGCTCTGCCAGGATCTCAACTCGTTCGCGACTGGCAGGTTGGACGAACCTGACTTCGAGCGCCGCTCACAAGCCTTCAACCAAATCAACGATCAGGGCTACAAGTCATTCTCGTTGATGCAATGGAAGCCACTTGTTCACAACATGCTCTACTTCATCAAAGATAACGATGAGCTGAGCATTCGAGTCAACGCCTCCGCATCGCTTCGTCGATTCATCGAAGTATCGCAGGGTGATGACTTCAAGGAGTTCATCACATCTTCCATCATCCCAGGGATACAGCACGGTATGCGCGAGCAATCTGAGCTCGTGAGGACGGAGTTCTTGGCTGTTACAGAACAGCTCGTCAAGGTTCATCGCGATTGGGCACCGGTAGCGGACTTGTTTGTTCTCATCTCAGACGATGAGGAAGCTTCCTTTTTCAGCAACATTCTGCACATTCAGGGCCACCGACGGTTGCGAGCCCTTCGCCGCCTGGCTGCCAACGCTTCGCACTTGCAACCAGGCAACACATACCATATTCTGTTGCCTCTGCTTGAGCATTTCGTCTTTAACAAGGCGGATGACGACAGCGCCGATAACCTTGCCGGAGAGACAATTAGAACCCTTGCTTCTCTGGTCGAGTGGCTTGAATGGCCGCAGTTCAGGTCTCTCCTGAAACGCTACATTGGCTATCTGACCAGCAAAGAAGATATGCAGAAAGCCATCGTTCGACTTATTGGAGGTCTCATGGACGGACTCAACCAGGCTGGAAAGAAGAAGGGATACGTGACGGCTTCACAGCCCGCCGAGGAGGCAGATCAGGAAGCTGCAGAAGCGGACGCAGATGCGATGGATGTCGACACACCTACATCCACGTTGTCGAAGACGCTCCCACAGCAGGAGAAGCTGACTAAAGATCTCGTCAACAACGTTCTGCCGGACTTGACGGCATTCCTCCACAAGAAGGACGAGGCAACTACCAGTCTTCGAGTCCCTGTCGCAGTGGCACTGACCAAGGTTCTTCTTGTTCTTCCATCTCGTGAGATCGAGGGTCGACTTCCTGGTGTTCTCCTCGACATCTGCCACATCCTCAAGAGCCGTACCCAGGAGAGTCGCGATCAGGCTCGCAAGACACTTGCTGAGATTGCGGTACTTACAGGCCCGAACTACGTCGGCTTCATCCTCAAGGCTCTTAAGACTGCGTTACAACGTGGCTACCAGTTGCACGTCTTCTCGTACACCCTTCACTATATTCTGGTACAACTCGCAAGCCAATTGAAGCCCGGCGATCTCGACTACTGCGTTGCTGACATCGTCGACATCGTCATGGACGACACATTCGGTGTTACTGGACAAGAGAAGGATGCCGAAGAATACATCAGCAAGATGAAGGAAGTCAAGAGCAGCAAGAGCTTCGATACGATGGACATCATTTCTCGATCTAGCACGCCTGCTCATCTCATCAAGCTGGTAAATCCTATCAAGTCACTGCTCTTGGAACGCATCAACGCCAAGATGGTATCAAAGATCGACGAGCTGCTTCGCCGTATTGGCTTAGGCATTTTGCAGAACCCAACTGTCAATAACAGAGATATTCTCGTCTTCTGCTACGAGCTCATCCAGGAAGTGTACCGAGCGAGCGCAACAACGGCAAAGGGGGATAAGACCGACCCCAAGCTGAAGCGATTCCTAGTCAACAGGAGAGGTGCCGCCAAATCTGGAGCGCGTCTATCAACGTCTTCCTACATATACAAGATGACGCGCTTTAGTATGGACATCCTCAGGACTGTTCTGCGCAAGCACGACGATCTTCAGACCCCGCAGAACATCGCTGGTTTCCTACCTATCATCGGAGATGCCATGGTTCAAGGGCAGGAAGAAGTCCAAGTGTCGGCTGTTCGCCTGCTCACTACTATTGTTAAGGTCGACATGCCGGAGATGGACGCCAACTGCCCGGTGTACATTGACGAAGCCGTACGAGCTATTAAAGGCGCACACTCGTCAAACACCGAGCTCGCCCAGGCATCACTCAAGCTGGTCGCGGCTGTGCTTCGTGAGAGGCCCAACGTAGTCATTCGTGAGCGAGACATTGGCCATCTGATCAAACGTCTACTGCCCGACCTCGATGAGCTTGATCGTCAGGGTGTGAGTTTTGCATTCCTCAAGGCTGTCATGAGTCGGCACATCGATGTGCCTGAAGTCTATGAGGCGATGGACAAGGTCGCCGAAATGATGGTCACCAACCAAACGAGATCAGCGAGAGATCTCGCACGCAGCCACTACTTCCAGTTCCTGACGTCGTACACGCAGAGCGAGAAGCGCTTCAAGAAGTCTATGGAGTTCCTGCTCAAGAACTTGCGTTACGAGCACGTTGAAGGCCGTCAATCTGTCATGGAAGCCTTGGATCTCATCATTACTAAGGCCTTGCCCAGGTTCCCAGAGAAGGCCCAGTACGAGTATCATGGCATGATATTCCTGCCTTTGATCAACACTCTCGCGAACGACGACGCAAGCAAGTGTCGAGAACTTGCTAGTCTGCTTGTAAAGCGACTCTTCCAACATGCGAGCGAGAAGCGACTGCAGAACTTTACGGCCGACCTGAGAGGATGGCTCGAGCAAGATGAGAATACCGGTCTGAAGCGTCTTGGCATACAGGTCTGGGGCTTCTACTTCGAGGCTCTTGACCCCGAAGACGAAGAGCCAAAGGAGCTATCTTATGTACTAACTGGCCTTGATTCCACGATCGACGAGTCCCTTGCACGGCGTGATGAGGATGACTGGGAGCTGCTATACTACTCCCTAACGCTTGTCTCTAAGATTTGCAAGAAGTATCAAGACACAATGCTCTCTGCGGACAAGGAGAGCTTGTGGGCTGCAGTCCAAGCCAGCGTATCATATCCACACGCTTGGGTCAAGCTCAAGGCTGCTGAGTTGATGGGCACATACTTTGCTCACCTTGCGATCACCAACAAGGACATAGGTCTGGGCGAGCTTCCACTTGAGGGATCTGGCGGACTGCAGCTTGCGGAGCAGAACATGATACAGCTCACCAACGCATCGCTGAGGAACCTGCTCCACCCCGAAGTGTCGGAACAGCTGTGCGTTCAGAGTGTCAAGAACATTGCTTTCCTGGCGCGATGTTTGGCAGTGAACGGCGCAAAGTGGCAATGGCACAATGCAGACGAGGAAGAAGAAGTGGAGGAAGCGCCCGAAACAAATGGTGCAGATGGCGATGCATCTTCAGATGAGGATACTGAGCCCACGAAGAAGGCTCCACCAGCAGCTATCCACCGCCTCATGATCCGCCTGTCCGGCATCGTTCGTCGTGAGACCAGCTCCATGAACGCAAAGACCGCTATCATGAACCTTCTCGAAACCATGGCCGCCAAGTTTTCCCTCGAGCCACTCACTACATCCCTGCCACACCTCCTCACCACCCTCAACACGCTTGTTGATCCCGCAACAACGATACCCCGCGCCCACACCAACGCCTCGTCGAATTCGCTCAACGAGCCCAACGAGTTGTACAAGGCGCTCATCGACAAGGCACGCGAGATCATGAACACACTGCAAAAGCGCATGGGTACGCAAGACTATCTCAGGGTCATGGGTGAAGTGCAGAGAGCTGTTCGAGAAAGGCGGGAGGAGCGACGCAGGAAGAGAAAGGTCGAGGCTGTCGCGGATCCGGAGAAGTGGGGACGTGAGAAGAAGAGGAGGAATGATGTTAAGAGAGTCAAGAGGAAGGAGAAGGGCGCTGAGCATCGGGGGCAGAGGAGAGGCTGGTAAAGCAGGTTTGACGATGCATTTGGTGGCGTTAAGCATTGCATGTCACGGCGTTAGGGGAAAAGTATAAGTCGTTATAGATGAATGAGAGATACCCACTGATCACATCTCTTGTCGATCCAGACAACAATTTGGCCGTCAGTCGTGAATGTGGCTAGTGCAGGGGCGCAGTATTGACGTCTTGTTTGGGACTAGTCTCGACGCGTTCCCGGTCTCACCTCCGTGAACCATCATCGTGGCTTCTTATAATCTTGATCAACCTCTTCTAGTCCCTTACTCTGACGAAGCTCCAGACACCGTATTAAGTCGCCGGAAAACATGACGTTTTGTTGAAATCCTGGTGAGCTCGGAGAGCTGATGCGGAAGGCGTACACGTGGCCAACATTTGACGTAGCAATTGAGTTGGGCCACAATGGCTTCATCATGGCGTGCACAGAGCAGCGAGCAGCGAGGCGCGTACACAACAGTTGCGCAGGCAGAAACATCTGGTGCAGAGCTGACTGCACATGGGAAGGAGCTGGAACACGAACGTCACCCGGACCACGACCTGGAAAGCGCGGTTTACGTTGGATCCAAACCAACCCCAGAGGACTTCTTGTTCCTACCACGTGTTGCCGACAAACTACCATACGGCGCCTTTCTCGTTGCGATTGTGGAACTCTGCGAGCGATTTGCTTATTATGGACTCGCCGGCCCGTTCCAAAATTATATGGCAAACTCTTATCACGACGCCAATGGGTTGCCAGGAGCCCTGGGCCTGAGCCAATCGCGGGCCACAGCGTTGTCCAACTTCTTCCAGTTCTGGTGTTATGTCACGCCTATTCTAGGCGCTGTGGTAGCGGACCAGTACCTCGGTCGCTATCTGACGATCAAGTATTTCAGCATCATCTACATGGCCGGCATCGCAGTCCTGTTCGCTACAAGCCTGCCCTGGAGCATCGAGCGTGGTGCAGCATTCCCGGGCCTCTTGGCAGCGATGGTGATCATCGGCATCGGGACAGGCGGAATCAAGAGCAATGTCAGCCCACTGATCGCTGAGCAAGTGCGTAGCACCAGCGCCTTCGTCGAAACGAGGAAAGATGGCAAACAAGTGATCATCGATCCGGAGATCACAGTGCAGCGTATTTACATGATCTACTACATGTGCATCAATGTAGGATCTGTGTCGGCCATTGCCACGACCTTGTTGGAGCTGCATGTCGGATACTGGAGCGCGTACCTCCTTCCGTTGATTATGTTCTGCATCGGCTACGCGGTTCTGATCAGAGGCAAGGACCGCTACGTCATTAAGCCGCCTCAGGGAGGTGTAATTGGGAGTTGTTTCCGAGCACTTTGGATCGCTGCGCGTAACGGTTTCGACATTGAGAACGCTCGCCCATCCGTACAAGGGACACATTCGCACACAATCTCGTGGGACGACAGCTTTGTCGACGAGCTCAAGACGGCGTTGATGGCTTGCAAAGTCTTCCTCTTCTTTCCCATCTACTGGGTCGCATATTCACAGATGATGAATAACTTTGTCTCGCAAGGTATGTATATCGACATTTCACAACTGTTCCCAGCTAAAAGATTGTCTGCAGCTGGCCAAATGCAATTACATGGTCTTCCAAACGACATCTTACCAAACATCGATCCGATCACAATCATCTTGCTGGTACCCATCATGGACCGCTTCATCTATCCCTTTATCCGCACCAGGCTGCATCTCGCCTTTACACCAATGACACGCATCACGGTTGGTTTCTTCATCGCATCAGCAGCTATGCTCTACGCCGGCGGTCTGCAATCATTCATCTACAATGCGCCTCCTTGCTACTCGCACCCATCAAACTGCGAAGCCGGCAGCATCAGTGAGGGCAAGTTCAAGCCCAACGAGGTACACGTCGCGTGGCAGATGCCAGCCTACATTCTGATCGCTTTGAGCGAGATCCTGGCGAGCATCACCGGTCTGGAGCTGGCGTATGCGAAGGCGCCTGAGAATATGAAGAGCTTCATCATGAGTCTATTTCTCTTGACGAATGCTGGGGGAAGTGCGTTGGGCATACTTATCGCGCCGCTGGCGAGGGATCCGTACTTGCAATGGCTGTACTTTGGGCTGGCAAGCGCTGCAGCGATCACAGGGTATGCATTTCATCGCAGCTTCAAGAATGTTGCGGAGGATGACGCTGCGAGGAAGATCGAGCGGGCTGAAGAGTTTGAGTTGATGAGCAGAGACAGCATTGACGATCGAGAAGAGCTGGAACCTGTTCCTTAGGCTGTTTAAATTGTAACAGCCCCTCGTGATTCAGAAAAGTTCGGATATAACAGCAAAACCATCGTAGCTATCAGAGGGTGTATCTCAGTGCAAAAGGCTCATTGGCAGACGCTGACTACCTCCCGATTTCTTGGACTTCTGGGCTTGCGTCCGGACTGCAACACGACAGACAGCTTACAGCTCTACAAGTAACCGTGATCACGCCAGTCTTCACCGGCGGTTGAACCGCCGCTGGCTGGACATGACATGAGGTCAGACGCTTTGTGGCTGTTGACTGCGTGGAAGCGATAAGGCTGAGACGTGCCTTGGCCAGGGGAAAATTGTGTGCCACGCGGGGAAATGCCTTTCTTCGACTCGCCCGCTCCGAAGAGTCGCAGGACCTCAGACGATATACCGGATCAGCTTGTTCAATATAAGAGTTTGTTGCAGGAGGTGGTGGCCGTGCTTCAGCCGAGACTGAAGGGAGTGGGAGCGAACATCAAGCCCTGTGTGAGCTGTCGATAGCTCTCACAGCCTATGTCCGTCCACCTCCCATTGGCAAGCACAATAATATCACACATGCATAATGTATCTTGCGCAAAGGGGCACGACGCCTTCACAGCGCAAGTCGTTTGAGCGCTTACTTTCACCATCTAATTCAACAAGGCTGGAACACGTTGGCTTGACATCAGGCTGACTTCTGCCTTTGGCACGGCCGTTGGCTTGAGGACTGCTTGGGCCTTCGGAGATGACACCAATGCAGCGTTCAGGAGTAAACATGTTCGAATACGACCCGTCGATCGGGGAAGAGTGCTTGCTATGGAGACATGAAGCGATCGCAAAAATCACTTTACAGCGATCGTCTATCATTGACTACAAGGCGACCTCTGCCTGAGCAGCCTCCGACTTTGCCACTCTCTCTGCATTTGACGTATGACAAGATGGGCTAGAACTTCACACGTTTCGAAGTCGAATTCCAACGTCGAGATGTGAAAGTGGAAGCCGATTGCGCCGTTGGCTGGGCGGACACGGGAGATCTAACGAACTTGACGGACATAGGTGGCATGCAACACGGAGAGTTCGAGTCTAATGGGGATATAGCTGGCATTGGCGCACGTCTTCATCTCATAATCTGCGTTTCTTCACTGATGTCCATAGGTTCTGCTATCATTTGTCTCTCCAAGGATCATAATGTTGGTATTTGCTGCGCTCATGCTGGCCGGAATAATGCACAATCTTCAACAGACAAAGACTGCAACAAGCCATGGGTGAGTGTGTTGTTCGGGCTATTCACAAGACGCTCAAACTGACATCAACTACTGCAGGCCGGTTGCGAAGAGGTTTAAGGCTACTGTGTTGCCCTCTCCTCATGGTAATCGTCCAGGACGAGGCCAAACGTCCTTCGATCCAGAAGAGCAGAATATCATCTCAGAAAAGATGTACGACCTTTTCGAAGCCCCTCTAGTCGCTGTGGCCGATTACCAAATTCTGTTCGCTGCAACGCTCTGCATACATTCCGCTGTCCTTGGCAAATGTGACATCTCCAAGTATCACTTCAACATGGGCATCAACCTCATGACCATAGCCCTTGCCAATGCGTTGGTAGGTTTTGTGTTCATAGAGACTTTTGGAAGACACCACTCTCATCGTTCACTCGAATTACCGTCTTCATAACGATACTTGTCATTCAAGGGAGGGGGCTCTTGAACCTAGAGGATCGTGCAAAAATACAAGGCACAGTAGATTCAAGGCCATTTAAGCCTCGAAAACATAGTCTCACCTTGTTGCCAGCGGTCTGCTTCCTCGAACCCGACCCACTAAAGCGATTGATCAAGCAGCTGAGCGAACCGGCAACTCTACTGGCCGTCAAGACACAGATCACCGGGCCTCTTGACAAGAATCAGCGCTGGAAACCTGAGCTTGACTTCTGGTCGGTTCTGGTTTTGTTCTACAGCATGGCGATTCTGTACCAGATTATCGGCGGCATCCTCATGAAATGACACCGTTCACACTCCGCGACACAGCAGGGCGGCAAATACCCAGCGAAACCTCCGAGATGACTACACATGTGGAGTGGGGCTGTACTATGTGTTGGGGTATACTTGGTTTGCTTCTACATTTCTATCAATCGTATCTTCGACATCTTCCGCGTACGTAAGTGGTTTCTCTTCTCAGGGTGGATGAAAGGCTGCGAGCAGATTGGTAATGTAGAAACAAATTCTACGTCTCTCGGGCAAATAGTGGCACTGGTAACGATGGTTAGCTTCTTGATCGTTGGGTTTGACAAGTTGACCTGGCAGCTGAGCGGCCCAGCTTAAAGTCAATTGTCGCCCGACAAATCGCATTGGAGGCTGCTTGGGGCAAGTGTGATGGGCGAAGACCAATACAATGTAGTCTGGCGATCACACTCAGATGTGACTAGAGGCATACAACATCGTTTCCCCAACTCCCCAGGTACCGTACAACAAGCACATTCAGAGCTTAGACAGTACCATGCAAGTATCAAAATTCACCACACCACCAACACCATACCGTTTCGTTTCAAAGCTCGCAAACGATATGCTTGGGGGATCCTTTCATACATGCAAATATACAGAGACGCTCATTGCGAGGTTGCGTGCCAGCTATCTTATACTTGCCTAATCGGGCAACTCTCAAAAAGTGTCGACCACGGGTGAAGTTCGGCGCCTAATGCGCATCCAGCACCCTTGAACACCTCACTTATGCAGTCTTCGCTGTCAGGGCAGTGACGGCTCCCCAAGCAAAACACCCCCAAGCCAAAAGATCAACAGTACTCATCCTAATCTTGTGATACTCAACCCATTCCCTTATCCAGTCGACCGCCCCCTTGTCTCCTCTGACCGTTCCCGAGCCCTCACCCTTCCGCCTCCGAGCAGCCATACCGATCAAAGCGCTTATGCTTGGAGACACCAGCGGGACGAAAGTAAAATGCGCCACCGCGAGGCCCACTCCTATCTGAAAGAAGATCTTGCTTTCGCCGAGTCCATGGTCGAAATTAAGATTGAGGGCTGCAGCCACCAAGGTGAGATTGTTGAACCCAATCACGCTGAACACGCCCGTGTTGAAGAAGTGCGTGAACCATTCGGGGATTACAAGCTCTTTTGCGTCTTCGACATCCTGTTGCGCTTGCTTTGTGGCGTTGGCATCGGACTTAATGGCGTCGATCTGGTGAGATGACTTGTTGATCAGGGAGCGGGATAGGTAAGAGTCCACCGGAGCAGATCCGATGAAGGAGGAGTTCGTCACCCATTCCATGTAGGCATGCGTGAGGCTTGCGGTGGTTGAGATGAGAGGCGCAATGCGCAGCGCTGTGAGCGCAATCGGCGTGAGTGTGAGTGTCTGGCCGAGAATAGTTGTGGTCGCCATGTTGGTAATCTGACTTTGCGACCTTACAGAGAGGCTGAGGTGGAGTCGAGGGCCGTATATAGAGATTGTGAGTTCATATGATGTTCCATCGATGGTGGTGTGAGGCTGATGGTTGCCTGACGCGTACCTGCCGGATTGAATCGGGGGGATGTCGGTAAGGTTCGTGCCTTCTCCGACGTTCAGCTGACACGCAAACTACGTGTGACATTTTGCAGCGCTTATACGAACCATTCTGGAGATGGACTCGCAGAACTCGTCTTCAAAGCAAGGCAATGTCCCTCAACTCGCTATCCGCATTCGGCCACAGCTCTCCATGCATAACACCATGCAGGTAGACATGCGTGATAAGCCTGTATCCGCCTTCAACAGACCTGAGCACCAATGGCATCTCTAGTCCACTTATCAGGGCAACGACATCGCCCGCTTTCATCGAATCTGGCAGCGGATCCGGTGCAGTACCAAAGTATCTGTTTTCGGTGTAGAAGAAGCACTTCAACGAATTCGACACCATTATGAATGAGTGGAAAGGATTCCTGCCAAAAGTTCTGAAGCTCATCGACAGGCCCGCGGCCTTAGTTCCACCGATTGCATGGAACCGCAGATCCAATTGATCGAGCCTTTCCGCTGCGAGCTGCACATCGTCTTTACACATATTGTGATACCAAGCAGGAAAGCTGCCGTCTGCAGTGTATTTGCCATTCTCTTCGGGGAGATCCTGAACAAGCGTACGCTGCAACGCATCTTTGGAAGATTCGCCCGTGGGGTAGTCGCTCCACGTGTTGACCTCAACCCAGCTTTTCAGTTTTTTGACCGCGTCGTCGGTATTCCGCAAAAACAGGGCTTGGGTATCATCCGAGAGATCGCCTGTATGAACGCTCGAAACCACTGCTTTCATATCCGAAAGCGGTTCCGCCTTGAAAAACACGGTGTCGATGATCTTTCCACGAAGAATCAAGGCCTTGTCGTTGTTGGAGAATCGGAACAGCGGCAGACATGGTCCGGAGGCTGCAAAGCGACTGCGGAGCACTCCATATCGTCCATCGCGGCGGTCAAATCCTCGTTCAGCCCAATCTGGTACCCATGATGCCAGGGTCTTGCGGCGTTTGTCCGAAGGTACATGGTACAGAATGTATAGTGTCTTGTCGAATCTGATGGCAGCTGCCGTAGCTTGTCTGTATATATCTTCGACGGACAGATTGTAGTCGGGCTTTGGCATGACAATCTCCATCTCAGCGAAGAGGCCATACAGAGCGATCACCTTGTCCTTCTCGTTTCCAGCCAGCTTCTCTCGGGTTCCTGTCAGTATGTCGAAAGCCAGTGGATCGTTATGCACATTCCCGAGGTTATCGTCCAAAATGGCTTTACTTCCAGGGATTCGACGTGCCACTATGTAGATCGTTAGTTGCTTCTGCAACTTCGTAGCTTCTTCCCATCGACCCCACTTGTACCGCACCGCTCTCATCGCATCGAGGGCAATGATGAGGACAGGCCACGGGATTTCAAGCGATCCGCAGCGCACGAAAGTCCTTTGAAATGCTGAGAGCGTCACTTCCTGGACAGTCCACATGCGATAAAACCAGGAGCACTCGAACAGTGGACTGACTGGATCTTCTGAAGCCGATTGTACGCCTATATATGTTAGTACGCATGTCATTGGGTATGCCTTCAAATTACTTGCTCTCTGATAGACTTCGCGTGAAATCGTGAAGCCTTCCTTGTATCAATCTCCGATTTGCGAGCGACTGTGGGGCTGACCGAGTGACCATCGCAATGTCTATGACCTGGCGCAATGCACGCTCAACACGTTCGTTACTTGGCCCCAGCCAGACTACGACTCGCGCTGCGCTCTTATAAATCTCACCCATTAATGCCACTTGCACGTTCCGCTCTTCAACAGCCTCCGGTGTCTGATCAATACAGATGCTGTCAATCCACAGTACCCTGGTTTCTGCTGCGCTACGCAATTGCCGAATGGCCGCATCGCAATTTGGGGTGATGAGCAAGTTAGCCCCATCGCAGTCAACCTCACAGCTCGGGCTCTGACCATCCCAGGTGTATGAAAGCGCGATGTAGTTTGCGTGCCATTGTGGGAAGTCGTTCAGGGAGATGCTTCTCAGTTTGCAGGATATCGTCACTTTTGGGTCTGCTGCGGGCTGCAGCTCAAGTACTCGTATCAACCTATGACCTAGGATTGGAATGTGCTGATAACGTACAGGCATCTTCTGGGAATCTTGGTGTGCTGATTATGCGAGGTGCTAAATAGAACGTCGTCCAAAGCTGAGTATGCGGGGCACTTTCAGCCACAATGTCGCCTATCCCTGTTCCTGATCGTACATCGCATTCAGCTCCCCATTGAGAGGCCGTAGCCTCAGATTATCTCTCCACTGCAAAGAACTGTTTGAGCGCTCTCTCCATCTTTTTGACACTCGTCTTCGCCATAAGACTACTTCTGATCCATTTTGGCAGCTTGTTTTGGATGCGCTCACCACCATATCTCTTGTCCAACATCATGATCGCTGCATAGTCGCCCTTGTGTCGTATTGCGCGGCCAACACACTGGTTGACAGCGCGCATGCAAGCGTTCTCGTAGTAGTCTCTTGCTGCCGCCTTGCCATCTCCACCTCTTGCATTCTCTTTCGATGTAATGTATTGCATCTTTGCCTTCCACTCCGCGGAGTGCGGATTTGGAAATGGCAGACCAACCACGATGACGCCACGACCTAACGCATCGCTGAAGTTGATGCCTTCTGAGAGGGTTCCGCCGATTACAGCAAATAGAAGAGCACCTCGGCCGTTGCCTGAAGCGACAGCTGCACTATACGCCGTCAAAACAGAGTCCACAACTGATTCCTTTGAGGCGTCTGATCTACTGGCTGACTGTTCACTTCGCTGCTCAAGGAAGATGGGTTTGGTCTGCGTGAGTCCCTCCCAGAAGGTGCTTTTCGACGGTTGAGCAGACAGCCGTTTCCATGAAGCAATGCATGTATCTAGGTATGCGTAACTCGGGAAAAACACGACTACACCATCGGGGATATTGCTACTCATGCTTGTGATGGCGTGCCCGAGATTCACGATCCGTAGGTACCGTCAGTACAGTCAGTCATCTAAGTGTTAGGGAACTCACAGTACTTTCCTTGTTGCGGCTTTCAAAGGTGAAATCGAAGTCGATACCGTTCGAAGCCGTCGTGATGGGCGCTGCAAGTAGGTTGGACGGTGGTATGACGTGACCACAAGACAATGTCTGAATCTTCCCTAGATCAAGGTACGGAAAGAGATGGTGCTCATAATCGCTCATCTACTCTATGTCAGTGACAGATGCACCCTCAAGAACGAATACTCACCGGAGACATGGTCCCTCCTGCAAGAATTACGGCTCTTGCATCCTCGACAATGTCCTTGAAATGGTATGTGGGATCGAGAAGCATGTAGCGCAACGTCAGATCAGTTCCGTCTTCCTTCGAGTAGAAGAAGCGCCCTTCGGCGGAAGGGTTCATCAACGATAAGAGGAACGCCTGGACGTGCATCAGTACGGGCACAGCGTTCCGGGGAAGGTGTGTCGATCGGTCTTTGCGCTGTGTGGTGAGGCTCTCCCTCTCCGTATCATCCGCGAATGCGGTGTAGCCGTCGACCTTTCTTGCCAATTTGCTCTCTTGTAGGTATGCGTTGAGTTTGAAGATGTTGATCTGGTCGACGCCTTTACCAGACATAATAGAGACCATATCGACTAATCCATCGCTCACTTTCGAGTTCGCCGCGATCGACTGTAGATATGAGATAACGGAATCGAGAATGCGGATGATCTGGGCAACGTAGACGCGGTTCTTTCCCTTGAGTCGATTTCTGAACTTCTGTAGGTATGCTGTAAGCTGACCTCGAGCCTGTTGCACTTGAGGTAGGGTCACGGAGACCGAATATATGCCAGCTATGGCGTCCATCAGGTTGTGCGCTTCGTCTATTATGACCACGTGGTTCTTGAGAGACAACCCAAGGGCTTCACGCGCGGAATTTTGCAGTAGCAACGGGTATGGCAACGTGACAATCTGGATGGTCAGCAACTGGTCGTATGAATGAACATAGTCCCTCATACCTCGCAGAACTTGGTAGCCAGTCTTGAAGCATAGTAAGGACAGACTCCAAGCTTCTTACCCAGGATTCCAAGGTCCTCGATATCCCGAATCTTCGCAAGTGCGTGGTCCCGAAAGTCGTTCAATAGGGGTTCATCGTCTTTCGTAGGCATAGCGGAACATCTGCTCTCGCTGGATTTACTCTGCTGCAATTCGAGGCATCGCTCGTTGATAGCTGTTGCATTGCCGAGGCAGCTGACCTTCGGGTTGATGCAAAGATTCTTCCTCGACCCCAACGTCAGGTGTTTGACGTCTTCTGTAAGGCTATTAATTCCGTTGTTGCTGGGATCCTCGTCCATCGTTATAGCAGGAGGCATCTTGACTCGCGAAAGTTCGCTTGAAAATTGTGTCAGCTGCGAATGTGTTCGCGAACAGAAGAAGATCTTTGTCTCATCCACCACCTGTCCGTCTTCAGTTCTCGTCTCACCAGTGACGTAGCCAAGTCTGTCCATCAACGCTTGAGTCTCTGCGGACAGGCCTGAGCTGCCAAATTCGGCGGCCCTCGCGATGCTCGCGCTTTCATGGTCAGATTCATAGTCGTCGAGGGCGAATTGTGCCTCGTCGTCTCCGCCACCATCATCTGGACCAGTTTTCTGCCTTTTGTAGACCTGACCTGATCCAGACGCACGCTCTCTAGCGCGTTTCTCCTGGGCCTTGATCTTTGCCAGACGTTCATTGAGCTCCTGCCGGCGCCGGAATGCTTCCTGCTTGCGTTGTTTTCGAGCATGCTCAAGCATCCAGGGTGGGTCATCTGGGTTCTTCGCATCGACCTCGAAGCCGTCTTCGAAGGTTCGGCGCTTATTGTCGCGGAGCCAAGTCAATGACCCGCAGATAAGACTTAATGACTTGCCGGTTCCGGTTGGAGATTCAAATATACCGACTTTGCCGTCCTCTAAACAGTCATAGACCGCATTCATGAATTGTTGCTGGATGTCGTAAGGCTCGTACGGGTGGTGGAAGTTCCGTGCTACATTGTTGTTCGTCATGGCTGTTTGTGGGTGAAGCTTGCGCAGGCAAGAGCCGATGACGCGACGCGTGTACCATAATCAAAAACGCGCTAGACACGCGGTAGCCCCACCACTTTCATCTTGCCAGCGCACTCTCGAATCTCGAGTTTATTTCCTTCACAGCATTGCTAGACAAGGAGGCCGGGGTCACATGACTCTATCGTCCGACGCTCATTCAGTGTCGCTGCGCCGTTACACCTCAGGCAAAGCAAGGTGAACCGCGCAGTTCCGCCGCGAACATACGGACAAGAGGTCCTTTCGCCCCAACTGACGCCTCAGTCGAACCCAATATCTATATATTGCGAAAAGCTTGTCTGCCACGCCAGTTGACGCTGGACGATGCTGGCGGGATGCAGTGGCGTTGTGCATGCACCCCATATTGATCGGTATTTAACCGGATCCACAAGTTGGGGCAGTCTGGGGCAAGCCGTCATGGTGATGTGCAGAGCCGATCCTGGGGCCGGTATTGGAGGTCACGGGCCACGGTATCTTGAGGATGCGTGCTTCCGAGCGTATCGCCGGAGCAGGGTGTTGGAGTAAGATGTCGTCGTGTGGAGGGGCAGACGCTGATGGAAAGCTCTTTTGGGTGCGCACTGCGAGTGCGAGATTTGGCACTCCTTCAACGGAAGGGCTCACCCATAGAGACAAACTTGATGGTCATGAACACCTCTGGGTCGTAATTACAATTTGACAATATGAATTGCTGATATGTATTGCGGCTTTCTAATGGGTATCATTGTTCTCAAGCTATGCACAAAGCAACCTTGCTTCGTATCCACTACATCTGCTACATTTCATAACATAACACTAACACTGCGATGTCGCCGTACCTGACTGCGGGACCTCCGCAATGATGCAGGTGCATTACTCGACCTGCAACCTTCTGTAGAGACCACTGTTGTACGATCGGAGATGACCTCACGCTTAGAGGCGCGCTGTATTACCCGGTGGAGTTTGTCGTCCACACAGCATCGTGAACGATATTGCCTGCCAGGTACCAAGTGGAGACATGGCGGAGAACACTTCTTTCGAAGTAGAAGGTTCTATGCATCTTCCCCTGCATTTCGTAGGTGTGACGAGAGTGCATGCCGGGCGCGATGCGACGTCAGGAGTTCAGACCTCAGTCAAGGGCACAATGTTCCCTGACACAATGCCAGTCGACTCGGCTATATGAGAATCGTCGTTGGACATATAGCCATGGATGTCGAAGTCCGTCGTTTGATCCATCGGGGTCGAGATTGGCTTCATCTTGAATCTCGCGCGATGTATGGACGACGAATTTGACTTCTCATTTCCTACTGGCGTGTTCAGGCGTCGAATTTGAGGCCGGCAGTACGGAGCCACATCTGGCGCTTGCCTTCGGCTTCGCGGACAAGCTCAGCAGAGAGGCGGATACTCGGGGCGAGGTGCGCATAACGCTCCATCTCCAATACAACGTTGTTGATGATGTCGTCCATGGTTGCTGGTGGAGGCAGGAGCTGAGAAAGAGATTGCGTCATGGTTGCGCCCATGATGAGAAGGGTCTGCGAGACGATACTGGAGCTGTGTTAGCGAATCCAGAAACCAAATTGGAACATGAGCTTACGAGAGTGCGCCCTGGAACAAATAGGGCAGGTGGCCTGCGTGGTGCGCGGTGATGTACTCAAGCTGCCGGACACACGCCTCCAAGCACTTGTGGCAATTGTCCTGAACGCTCGAATCCAGCGCAAGGCTCTCGTCTTGCAAGACGAGCAGGACGTACGGCCGGAAGATGATCGTGCGGCAAGCAAAGTAACGCAGTCTCAGCACTGTCTGGACAGGGTTCTGTAGAGGTACGCGGTCGAGTGGGAACTGCATCGCCGGTGGCAGACCTGCATACCACTGGTTCAACTGGAAGTCAAGTTCAACGACAAGCGGGTCCAGCTGGGCGATAGATGTAGCGGCCGGACCTTTCGAGTACGGGGTGGTTCGGATATAGAGCATCGAGCTCACTCGGTTCAGCAGTCTCCGGAGGGCAATCTCTGCCAGAAAGTACCATAATTCGTCTCGGCCCACTGCTTCAGTACCCATATCTTCAAAGCCGGTGGGAAGTGAGAAGCCTTCCTCGAATTGTGAAATGCCCGAATGGGGAAGATCAAGTTCAGCAAGAAGATCACTGTACAATGTGAGCACACAAGCATTGTCGTAGCGTCAGACAGCTCACCTTTCGATCATAACTGCGTTCCAGTAGACTCTCCTGCCCAACTCCTCCTCAGCCGGAGATACTCTGCCCGGAGCGCTCAGGAGCAATTGCAGCTTCATGCTAGCTCCTGACAAGACGTTCCATGCTTCTACAGGGCGGACTAGGTACACCAAGTAAGCAGCAGCCAGGATCTGGCACTGTGCCGCCACCATATTATTCCTAGTCATCACGCTCGGAAGCAGTTCCCATGCTGCAGCAAAATACGGCAGACCGGGCGGCTCCTTCTCGGGATTCTGTAGTGTTATGCTACCAGTGCTACCAGCATGGCCGAGTGCCAGTACCAGGAGCACTATGCAGCTCTCCGGACCTCCGCGGAACCCGTGAGCAAGTGCTGTCTGGTAATAGTTGCTCCAAGTATATGGGTTGACACAGGCGTAAAACACGTTCACACGTTCGAAGTACGCCTGTACATACTGACCGGTATTCGACAGATCCAAGCCGCGTGAGGTTCCAAGACTGACTGGTTCACGGCTCATCTCCAGCTGGAGCAAGATCTTGGGGTCATATGGACGAGAGACCAGCTCCCGGATCATAGGGGATGACAAGAGGTTCAGAGCTGCCGTGTTGTGCGTCTTCGGCATGGTCGAGATGTTGGATGGGTGATTGGTCCATGTACCGATGCCATTGATTGGCTGGACCATACCCAAATTAGGCATGTGGCCGTTGCTGCGGCCGAGGAAGTCCTCGCTCGTGGCATTGCTGGCTGTTGGGGAGTGTGTTGCTAGTGAGAATGTGCTTGTGAGGCTGGTCTGCAGAAGACCCTCAATGCGGTTGAGATGCTCCAGAATCAGCTTGTCGCCAGCGTCCAGCTTGATACCCGGCTCCCGGTAGATGCATTCTGCATTGAGTTCCGTGCAAAGCCTGCACTTTGGCCGTGTGCCGTCGCACCGTGACTTCCTGGACCGGCAGATTTCGCACTACAGTTGTCAGTATTGAACGGCCACAAAGAAGCAAGCTGCAGTACCGCGATAGTCGCGCGTCTCCTCGGGTAATCGATCGTGTCGGTGCTGGGACGTTTCTTGTTTGATGGTCGCGGTTCGCTGCTTGTGCCGTTGGAATTGGTAGTCGTGAGCGCGGTGCTTCCTGCCTGGCTTGTTGCGGGCGGTGTGCCGTTTGTGGACATCTCACGATCGGTACCGGACGACTGAGACATGTTGCGGGGGCGCTTCCGGTAGGAGTTCAGACCACCACCGCCAAAGAACAGGCCATTCGGAGACTCGAGAAGATGGGGAGAGCGCAGTGCAGATTTGAGCATGAAGTTGCTGGCGTCCGGTAGAGCGGAAAGATTAAGGCAGAAGGAGTCTCGCGGGAACAGACCATTGGTGGTTGCTGCTGACACGGGACTAATGTCTGGAGAAGGCGTGAGTCCGGCCATGATTGGTGGACCCACAGTACAACGGCCGAAGCAAGCTGCAAAGAAGTATTCTGGCGTGGACAAGCGCGCAGCCACGATATCGACGAAAAAAGGTCCAAGATCTAAAGCTGGGGCCGGGATGAAGGTCGACACTTGAGTTGAAGAGCAAGCAGAAAGTCAGCGTACGCAACAGGCCGTAGTTAGCGTAGGCAGTCGCCCTCCCGCAGATATAGTGCTACGAAATTTTGCCCCCCTTAGCCTCAGGCCGACTGAACTGTCATCTTGAAATGAGGGTTGCTTGAATGCGGGGACGGGCTGGGGCGCAGGCGACTCCACAACTCGGCTCAGACAATCAAACCTGGCGCCAGATAATCGTGCAGGGGTGCAGTCGTGACCCCAACGAGCCCTTGCCAAGTTGACAAAGGATTGCCTCCAATCCTTTCACGGGAATGAAAGACAGTCAAAGCTCCAGTAGCGGTGACAGACATGCGCTGGTCGATGCGTCCTTTGTTGCTTACCGAACGGTTTGCAGGAAGCACAGGGCACGAGAAGTGCCAAAGCCTGCCTTTCCATGCAGTCTGTCGAAACAAGGTAGCCAAGCGAGTATGCTTGCGTCGAAGGCCATATTGGATGCAAGCCGCTTACACGGCTAAAGAGCTGGATGCCACCGTCTTAGCATGGAGAACCATGTGCGCAGCACATCAAGTCAGGAACGACCAATCTGCCTTTAGAGCGATCAGCGCTGGACCTGCATCACCATTATCTGCTGATCACGAGGATGTAAGACTACTGAAGAAGCTAGTAGTTGCCTCTCCCGCTGCGAATCACCAGAGCCAGTCGACGGGAGCAAGTCAATGGGAGCCCTGCACCTCGCGGTATAGGCTGGGGTTGACCGTATGCCGTACTTCATATCGAAGTCATGTTCTATCACCAGATAGGAATGCTTTACCGATCAATAGAAGCCATGGAAGCCATAGAAGGTGCAGACTGGCGCGAAGAACGTTCAAGGAAGCGCCAGAAGCCTTGTGTCGCACAAGAGCCCTGCCACTTGTTTCAGTATGCCGAGGTCCTGCTAGGACGCTGCCCTTAGATCGTGACCTGCTGCAGATGTACCTGGAGGTATGGTTGGAAGATAGCGAGAATTACTGCTTTTGAGACGGATGTACGCGGTGCAGCGCAGGTGTGGTCTGACAAGCGTGCCACACAACCACGTGGTGTGCAGAATTAGTAAATGTGGGGTATACATACCTCAGGCGAGCTTTGCAACGAGGGGTACAAGGCGGCTTAATCAGAGTCAGCTGCTTCCAGAAGGGAATGTGTCGAGTCGTCAGATCTGCGGCTGCGAGCGCGCCATGCGTGACGGAAGTCAAAACTGTTCTAATGCAATGAGTACTGTACCTAGCGCAGTAAGACAGGCAGACCAATAAGAAGCCGGAAGTAGTCTTGCTAATCATGTGAGGTATCTCAGCCTGCATTGTGTGCTGAACAACGACGATGCAGTGAAGCACTGCGTACTGGTTGAATGAATTCAAACAAGACGTGAGTGATGTAAAACTTGTCATCAACCAAAGGGTCTCGCAGATCACGGGGAAGCCACAAGTAGTCGGGGAAGATAGATGATATTGTTCTGATTATGGGGTATCGGTACAAAGAGTGCGTGCGATTGCCGCTACTTGCCTTGTTTCTGAGCATTCATCGACCAGTTCTGGAATTGCATAAACAAGGTCGGCTGCAGCGGAGACTTCTTATCTGCAAACCACTGCTTCTGTGTCTCCGCATATACGTCGACGACACCAGCATAGTTTGCCTTATCAAGGCCCACAAGCACCTTGACCACGTGCAAGCTAGCACTGCTGCACACATCTGCGTGAGCCTTAGCGCCGCCGCCGTTCTTCGCTTCCTCGTGGATGCTCTTCAAGATTGCCCATACGGTGTCAAGGGATTCCGGCTTAGGCAGAGGAGCCTTGTGCTTCGAGCGAGTGTCGAAGTAAGTCTTGAGCATTTTGGTGCTCTTCTCAGCCAACTGCTTGTTTGCGCTGGCACGCGTACGGCGCAGCACAGGCAGGAGGACCTCGAGTGTGAGAGCATTCGAGTATTGCTTGTCCAGATATATCGCCAAGAGATCAAGAACCCTTGACTTGAACTGGACAACATTCTGCTTTGCATCCTCTCGGTCCTTCTTCTTGCCGGTAACCTGACTGCGTTGCTTGAAGATCTTGCTGAGCTGGGGATCGAGAGCCATCATCTGCTCGTCATCCATGTCGGAGTCGTCGGAATCATCGCCATCCAGGTCAGCCTTCGCTGTGCCCAGCGCCATCCCGAGGAGGTTATTGAACTGTGTCAACTCCGCGTCGTCCATCTCATCATCCTCATCGTCGTCATCGCTCTCACTGCTGTCCTCTTCTGAAGACTCCGAGTCCGAGTCGTCACCGTTGACGAGTTCCACGTCCGACTCGATCATCTCGACGTCTGAACCCATCTCTTCATCATTATCAGAGTCATCGTCAGACTTGGCCTCTTCGCCATCGTCGTCACCCTGATTGAAAAGCTCTTTCTGACCCTCGAAGTTCTCTGCGGTGTCCAAGATCTCAGCCAGTGACTGGAGCCCCTCTGAGCCAATCTCAGATGCGAAAATAGTGAACGCCTCCTCGCCAATCTTACGGAACAGAGTACGCGGGTTTCCAAGGAAGGATAGGACGATCTCGACGAATGCATCAGAGCCCTCGCCGGAGTCCTTGTTCTTCGCCATTGCCTTGCGAGATGCATCAAGATCATCGAGCATCATGATAGCGTCCCCATCTCCGTTGTGAACTTGCAACAGCGTAAGTGAGTAGAGGAGCACAAAGCCCTCAGCAGCCATCTTGTTGCCAGCGATTGAGCCCTGTGTTGTCTGTGTCAGCTATGCCAGAAGGGTGACTTTGGAACTGCTCACCTTCTTGGCAATCTTGTCGAGTGTCTCGAATGCCTTCTCTACAGTCTCCACAACGTTGGGCTCCGCCTTAAACACTGACTCAAAGATCTTGATTGAAGCCTTCTTAGCACGAAGGATACTCATGATCGTCGATGCGAAAGATGACTTCGAGCCCACCTCGACACCCAGCAACCTTGTCAGACACGAGGACAAACGTTCCTGGAACATCGTCCTGCTTGCCTCGCTGATCGGGGGAAGCGACACTTTGCTGGTTTTCACGTCTTTTGAGGGTGTAAAGTACGCGTACTCTACGAGAAGCTCTAGAATGCTGCGAAGCCAGTTCTCGCCCTCGAAGACGTCTTCCGATAGCTCGTCGTATCGCTTGAATTGCTTGACCGTGCTGATGAGAAGATCGGCGATGATCTGTCGTCGACTGTCTGCAACGCTCTGCTCCTCTGTCTCTGGCCGGAGGATCACAGACTTGAGGTGACGCACAATCTTCTTCAATGAGCTGTCATCGGCTGAGAGGAGGACTTGTTCAAGCGTCTTCGTCTTTGTAGCTCTGTCAAAGTCGACGCTGCCATATTTTGTGGTGAGCGCGACAATAATCGGCAGGGCAGAGCTGCTGTCCTGCTCAGCTCTCAACTGTACCGACCTGAGAGCTGCAAGTGCAGCAGTATGCAGAAACCGGTCATCCTTCTTACTTTGGTTAATGATCGTCCTCATGAGGTTCGGACTGAACAGTGCTGGGACAGCCCATACGGGCACTTGCGTGATCATGTTGCTGAACAGCTTGAAGCCCCATGACTTGCGCTCGTGCGACGAGGTAGTGGAGAACAGGTTATCTGTTTTGGTCAGTATTTGCTCACACGCGGTACATCAGTAACGTACTGTCTACAAGATCGATCCATAGCTGAGGAAACTCGGGTTTGGATGGCTCTTTAGCATTGCCCTTGCCTTCCTCATCTCGCCGCAAGATCTCGCCAAACACCAGGTTCCAGGCGAACGTAGGATTTGGGTTTGCAGCAGCAGACTTGATTGCCTCGTCTTTTGCGTTTTCAGCATCGATATGGAAGTCTTCCTTCATCAACTTCGCCAAACGTGAGCGCTCCTTCCTCGACAGGGGATCTTTCTGATGCCAGACACCCTCCGGCAGGACCTCTTCAAAACTTGCTCGAACCGTCAGCCATACTGCGACTCCTTGCGGTGTGCTGACAAGCTTGAATGGCGTGAGTCGTTTAATAGCCTCCTCGGCGCATTGCTCAAGCTGCGGCTGGGCATTCAGACTCTTCACTGCTTCTACAAGGACCATCCCGCATTCTTCGCGCAGCCAAGGTACGTCGCGTGCCATTTCATAGATTCGGTCCAGAAGCTGGTTCCAGCATTCCATGGAAACCTCCGGCTCGATGACTATCGAAGACTGCATGATGGCCTTGTAACCGAACAATTTTCCGATCAAATGGTCTCTTCGGGCCTGTGATTGTCAGCCGAGTGGCAGCCCAAGGGATGCGCGCTCATACTCGTCCAGGTACGTTGCCCTCAATCTCGGTCTTCTCGTCGACCATCTTGATGATCGACGCGACATCATGTTCCAGACCTTCGATCTTGACGCCACCGAAGATTTGGCGCAGCAATTCGGTCAAGGTGAGTGAGAATCCGACTCGGGCAGCTTTTCTTTGGCTGCAGAGGCCCTTGATCAGACGGGTCAATGCTGTTTCCACCTCTTTTGCCGCTGGGTTGCTTTCGGGTGAAAACTTCACAATGAGCTGCTTCGCAGCCTCGAATCGTACTTCATCAGACTCTGCGGCTAGATCTTCGTACAGCTTTGAGAGCTTTAAGTGCTCTTCGTTAAGTTGTCTGCGGCGTTTGGCGGGAGCTTCCTCGACAGTGTCGACCTGCGCAGGCTCGCGCTCTCTCTTTCGGTTCTTGCTGCCCATTTTAGAATTATTCTGGGTGAATCAACGGGGTCGACTTTCGTCGCGCCTGTCACGAAAAGTTCACGCAGCAAAAAGTTCTGCCGTGGTCGCGTTCACCGCTCACAGAACAAGATTAGCTCAACTTCGGCGGAATCTAAGTCCGGGGCTTGGCACCCCGCAATTGACCTGACAACCACGTTGGATCAAGCGTACCACAGCAACGGATTCCGGTGGATGCATCGTGCCCACCGGTCAGGCATCACTGATGGGGCTCTGTTCCTGAGCGGTTGTGGAAGCTCTCGCGACGCTTCCAGGGCCTTCATAATTGTGCACACATAAGACTTCTGCTGATCTATGCTTGATCTGACGGATGACACGTTGCTTTCACATGCAGCAGCCGTCTCCGCTCGGATCCTCGATTGTCAGCGACCGTACGGCAGTCATGAGATCATGAAAGAAATCATCGAGAAGCTTTGAAAACAGAAGACTACTGGACTCCTGAGACCTTTCAATAAAATAAAGAGCTCCCCGCATCTAGGAGAAGAATGCTTGCTGATAGCCGTATCATCAAATATAGCTCACACCAGGTACTCCTGAGTATGAAGCTGGAGTGGTGATCCTTCCAGCACAACTCCACGCACAATTGCGTGCCGCGCGATGACTCGGAACGATCTGTACGCCAAATTCAGCGTCAACCTCGATGGAGAGAAGTCTCGTTATATGAAGCATCTAATCCATCCCTCAACCCCACAATCACCATGGCGCAGCCCGGTGAGACCGCTCGCGATGCCGCTCAGCTCGACCGAAATCCTCAAAGACCCTGGAGGTGCTCGAGATAGATTAGCTGGGGCTGACAATGGCACGTTTTAAGGCGCCGCCAAGGGAGAGGCTTCCCCTGCGAAGCTGACGATGGTTGCATGGGACAACCGTTATGTGCGCACGCCTCAACCGAGATCGACTCAGGTCCGCCCTTCATTGAGTTTTGTTTTCCGGCCTTGCGTCTATCGATAGGGATCTCCAGCAGCGGACGTAACACTTGCGTGCAAATCTGTCTCTGCGGAAGCTTCAAGCTTTGCCGTGGCTCCACGACCGTGACGAATCTTCCATGCAAGCCTCGGATGCAGTCGGCCTGGTGCTGACGTTTGACGAAGATTGGCATCAAACTGTCTGTCACAGTGCAGAGAATTCAGGGTCCTGAGACGCAAAGGCCGTCCCGCAGGTCTGGGGTTGAGTGAAAACCCATGCTCTTTGTCACGAGACGACGCGCGCGTTGCCCATTTGTGTGCCGGTTTAGGTTATTTGTGTCGATAGCTCGTCGCGTCCACCGGGAGACGACACGCGACTGTTTGATAGTGCTCTTCGCAAGCGCCGCAATTGGCCTCTCAGATGCCTCAGGTCCACAGAAGAGGGGTCACCGGTAGGTGGGGTCCAAACTGGAAATGATGATTGCACCCGTTGTGAAGGCTTTTATGCACGCGGTTTGCTCGGTGGATTGGGAACGCCCGTGTTCTCGAACGACCCTTCTTAAGTTCAGCTGCTATGGCGACAGCCTCCACCGGCAGCCCCGAACCCATGTCAGAAATACAATTGTTTTCGTAGCGGAAATCAGCAGCAGGCACAAACTGTGCGCTGTCAAACTGCTTTCAGGAAAGAAAGGCCGCAAACAGGGAGTGCCAGAATAGCAAACCGGGCAAATCGATCATCGAGTTCAGCCTTACAGAAGATGACGTTGAAGGGGTTGCGACATCGCGATGTCTATCCGCAGCTCGATCTCGAGCATGCACTAAGAGGCGGTTCTGCCACCGCGCGGAGCTTGGGCAATCCAGTTTTATGCATCCACATAGGGTAAAAAGCTTGTAATATCGAGGAATTCACGGGCCGCGCAGCACCCTTCACGAAGCAGAAGCGCTGCGACGGTATCCTGGACCAACAGGGCCAGCGAGTGAGCGAGATTGAGCCGCCTGCCCTATCAGACTTGGTCCATTGCCCAAAACTGCTTCAGGAGGCAGAGATCTGGCCACTCACAGCGAATAGCTGGCCTGTTGCTTCGAGGCTGTTTCCCTGGCAGAGCGCCGCCAAGTCAGCGTCCATGCCGCGATGACGAAAGAGTCTCGCGAGCTGACCACGCTGACGCTGGTGTACCGTGTCAGGACTTGTTACGAGGCTCTCTAGCAGTGCAATGGGGCGATCCGCGGCTAGGCCTCGCGGTCGTAATAATGCTCTCGGTGCATTGATGGGTCGACCGCCGCAGCGTCTCCAGGGGAAACGGTCTCTACGTGACGCAGGTCACGGCTGGAGCCACTGTGGCTCTGGTCGACGCTCACACGAGGCAACCGGAGCAGATACTGCTTGGACGAGGCCGGTGCAGCACTTAAGCGGAGAGGGAACTCATGGTTTCACGCATTTTTCAGGGCTTGCCGGCATGATGCTGGTCGGCGCGGGATCCGTGCCAGCGTGCTGTCAAGGTAACGGACGAGGGAGGGATGGTGTGCAGGAGCCCTCTCCCAGCTTCGGCGGGCTGCATGGGATGTACACGCCCAGTGAGCAAGCAGCAATTGATGGTCTGAAAGCTGTCCGCTGCAATTGCCATGGCATCAATCTGGGTGACACCGACGTAAACACACGTTCGCGGACGCCCCAGCTGCACGGCGCGTTAGCTGCAGCGGTAGCATTGTCGTGCAGCGTGATCGTGATCGCGTTTCCGGGCAGCGTCAATGAAACGCAGCGGATCAGCAGCGCTCGCAGCACGCTGCATTACCGAAAGCGCAAGCTGCCCCATCCTCGTCCCGCCGCTGCCAGGGCCGTGTGCAGACGGGCCTGTTAGTGGTGAGGCCTTCCGTGCAGCGCTTATGCCTCGCCAACGCGCGCACTGGCCGCCGTGCTGGACCACCTCCACTGCAGCTTGTTCGTTGCTGTGGAAGCGTAGGCTCGGCAACCTCAAATCCAGCTGGGTGACCTCTGCCCTGCTTCTCTTTTCTCTACCCTTCTCGCACCCAAGAAGGTCACTCTCCCTCGCACCGCTGGCAAGGCTCTGGTGAACATTGATAGCAGGAATAAGACGTGCTGAACAGAGTCGGTCACTACGTTGGGATATCCTGATAGGAAGCCGCTGCCAGCTCCTCGTCCGCTCGCCGCTACCGCCCTGCCAGCTCCATGCCCGCCTAGCCCACCGACCAGCAAACCCAGCATCACACTCTCTGCTAGCGTAGCGCTGCGAGGCTGTTTACTGCGAGCATCTTCAGAGTGGAATTAGCTTTCCAGTCTTATATGCTTATCGGCCACCACCGCCGCCAGTTCTACACCCGTCCCTGCCACCATCCAGTGAGCAGAGAGACTGCCCGCAGCACCTCCGCACGCCGCCCACGCTCGCTGCACGAGGTCTGCCGCACCGCACCGCCGTCGCCTTCGCACACACCTACACACACACACACACATCGCCGCCATGGAGATGTCGTCGCCACTAGCTGCAATGCAGCCGCCGGCTGCCATTCCTGGGCCGTGGGGCTACCGCCGCGACCTCCCACCGTCGAAGCCATTGTTTGGAGCTCACAACCTGGGGTCCAAGAACTTCAACTTCCGCGACATGAGCATGAGGAAGGCAGACGTGAGTACCGCTGGCTACTTTGGCATCCAGCCAATGAGGGGATCGTCGCCCACCGCGAGTCTGGCCGCCGACATGTCGTCGAATCTGCATGTCGACCAAAGGTACGGCCCGCCCTTGCATAGGAGATCCTTCCATTGTCCGCCTACTAATGCCCTTTGTTAGCCCCCAGTTCGCCACGCCTCGTCGTTCTCTATTTACGTCTGCAGCCCTTTCGCAGATTGAGGGTCAGGGTAAGCCACGCTGTGCATTATTCTGCACACGGATATTTGCTAACCTCTGTGGCAGCAACCGGAGGCGTAACCACCCCGCCAGTTAGATGGGAAGGCGTCACCACTCCGCCCATCCCTGACTCCTCCCCCAGCTTCGTTCCCGACTCGATGGACATCTCGCCGCTCCCGCACAAGGCCCCCTACAACAGCTACATCACACTGCCATCGCCGTCTCCAGAGGTGATGCCCAGCAACGACGACGACATGCTGTCTCCATCTGGTCTGCCAGGGCTCGACATCCAACGACCCGCATCAGCTGCTGAGTACGTCTCCCCGCCATTGGCCCGTATCGAGCTTTCACTGACGCGCCACAGCCGCAAGAAGTCTATCCTTCTTCGCCCTTCTCTTTCGCGCACGAAGAACTTCTCCACTAACACTGTTTCCTTCAAGCAGCAGGAGCAGCAACCTGCCTTCAGGTTCGGCGCTGGCTGCGACCGTGACACATTTGGCAACCTTGGCAACACATCTGCACCCAGCCTTGACGAGTGCTTTCAACCCTCCCCACCCCAGGACCGCCGCCCGTGCTCTAACGGATCACTCTTCGCGTCTAGCAAGGTCAAGCCCTTTCCCTTTGGATCCAACATCCAATCCCGCAACAATGGTTCACCCCTTGCTGCCATTAGGAAACAAAGTGCCGCCCACTCTCGCCCTCGACCCAGTAAGATGAGGAGATCACTCAGCATGTTTGAGAGTCCTGGCGACATTATGAACGCAAAGCAGGACAGTGATTCTGATTCGCCAAGTGGCATGTCGTCCATAATGGATGAGGACTACCCCTCCCTGAAGCTGCCTCATTTCAACTCGTCTGAGCCCGAGAGCCTTCCTCGCATCACTCATGAGACCCTCATCCAAGTGCTTGATGGTACTTATGACCACCTGTATGACGAGAAGGCCATCATTGACTGCCGTTTCGAGTATGAGTACAATGGCGGACACATCGAAGGTGCTATGAACTTTTGTGACAAGGAGCAATTGGCCGAGCGTCTTTTCTCTGCCCCGACTAACAACAACACTCTCCTCATTCTCCACTGTGAATACTCCGCGCATCGCGCTCCTCTCATGTAAGCGCACCATTGGCTCACCTCCATGTCCTTACCACTAACAGATATAGGGCCAAGTTCGTACGCTCGCAAGATCGCAAGGAGAACGCGCATCGCTACCCAGAGCTGAACTACCCTGAGGTCTATATCCTCGACGGTGGTTACAGCAGATTTTTCCACGCCAACTCGGCTCGCTGCGAACCTCAAAATTATCTCCGCATGGATGCTAAGGAGCACGAGCAGTCCTGCGAACGCGGTCTGAACAAGCTGCGACAACGCAAACCACTCCAGCGCGCGCAAACTTTCGCAATCGGCCAACACTCTTGTCAAATGGAAGACAGCCCCACGGCTCTCGGCAGGTCAAAGAGTGGCGGCAACATTTTCACGCTTGGCGACGACTCATTGAACGGACGAACTGGCGCTTCGCGTCGTATGGCCTCTTACTGAGCCCACGCGGAGCCGATGATTTCTACACGATCCCATAATTCACGGCGAACTGGACACGGCGTTTCCGACTTGCTGCTTCGGTATTCCACAGCATCGGCGTTTTGCATTTAGTCATTTACATCTCGAGGCGTTCTAGCGACTTGCCATTTGGCCCTTTCTGTGCATCAATTTGGACTTCTGGACGGCGGGAACAACACCGACTGCGAGCAGTCTGCACCTAAAGTTTGGGCTTGCGCCATTCCCGTTGATTCGCATTTTATACCCCATGTCGCGTGCCGCCGGCTCGGACATACTTCTTTTTAACGGCAGCACTAGACCACTGCCTTGCAGTCACATTAATTTCCTTTGTCACATCCATCCTCTTACGGAGCTTTCATGGCCGCGTAGAGAAGATACAACCATCGCTCCAACGACGACAATCTCAGGACATCACGAAAGCAAATAAGCTCAGGTCTACGCACCTTACACACATCATCAAATCGAAACCCTCTCCTATCCCCAAACTGGTCTTCTCACATTCTTCGACACCTTCTCCACCAGATTGGCTCCACTACATCAGGTTGAAAATACTCCGGCATTAGTTGCACTTGGCGCAACTGAAGGGTCTTTTCTTCGCACCGCCCACGGGCTCTTGTTCCATTCGAGTGTGTACTTATCAATACGTCTTTTGTTCTCTCCAGGCTGGGGTCGACGGTAGAAGCCTGAGATTGAGACTTGAGGGGGTAACCGATAGGTCCTTCGTCGTAATGCGGCCGAGAGACGATAGAGGCTGGTAAAATCTATCTGTAAACACTAGGGAAATGAAACAGTACCTTACATGCGCTGTGCTCTGTACCTGTTGTGATACGAACATGTCAGTGCTTCTGCTGTCAATGCTGTTGTGAGACTTGACAGGTGAACCAGATGTTGAAACGACAAACCAATCGGGCGCGACGCGTCAAAGTCGCGCTAGTGTGTGCCCCACGTCGCCTGCATCCTTTGACGTGCAGCATGCTGCAGCTTGTGAGACGTGATCACGAACTCTAACCAACCTCACGCATGCAGCTTGCGGCACCTTGCCCAACGTCTCACCCGCACCTCGCAACGCCCACATAGCACCTTGATCCACCTCGAAACCGGCCCATTTGATACCGAACTCCCATACATTCGTGGGCGCGCACAGCTCCCGTGTCGCACGGCTATGGATATCGACGACCTCCTCGCCGAAGTCGCAGTCGACTCGACGCCTCAGGAATTGAGAGACTTGCAGGAGTTGACAAGAGCATGGGTTGCGGAGCGCACGACGCCTGAAATTCTTAATTGGCCCGAGGAGCTCATGGAGAGGGTGCTTGAGAGGATCAGACGGCAGGTATGTTGGTCTTACTGCTCCATACATATAGGGGCAACTGCGTGTATCATGGCAGGGCTAATGGCGTAGGCAGATTGAGCTCGTGGAAGACCAGACAGGGAATATGGATCCGAAGACAAACTTCAAGCTCATCGTCATCCAGACAGAACTCGAGCGCTTCAAGTTCCTGGTCCGCAGCTTCTTGCGCGCGAGACTGAAGAAGGTGCGCATCTTGTCTACAATACTCTGATTGAACTGGGGTTGACGAAGCAGATCGACCAACACCCTCTCCACATCCGCGCCCAGCACCCCGCGTCTCTCGATACCACACAACCACTGCTATCGCCGAGCGAACTGCAGTACCTCACGAGTCACCAGGCCCTCCTGAGCCAACACTACTCCACGTCCTTCCTCTCACAGTTCCCGGCGAGTCTGCAGAGACTCGACGACACGACGGGCGGCATCAGCATGGTAGACAAACCAGACGAAGACAAAGCCGTCTTCGTGCGCGCGCTAAGAGACATCGGGACAGTGTTTATAGAGGGCACGGACCGGCAGCTGGAGGTCAAGAGAGGCGATGTTTGGGTTGTGCGGTGGAGTGCGGTGAGGAGGTGGAGCGTCGGGTGTGGGACGGGTGACGTAGAGCTCATCTGAACACACCGTTAGATGTGAGTCAGGAGTGTTTTTTGACAGACGGGTGCGGTGTGTGACAGGCTAGGGAGTGCTGTCTTGACACTTTGTTGTGGTGTTCGCGCTGCGAAAAGGCGGTCACGACGATACGGTGCGGATGCGCGCCCAAACAATGAGGCTGTCGAGTCGTGTCGACTAATGTCGCGCGCACAGAACAACGGCAGCGTTAGCTTTCAACGCTTCGCGAAGAACGGTGGTACACAGACCGCAACGTCAACATGCCGCCCTTCGAGTAATGAGATTATACCGAGTCATCATGTGGTATCATTCCACTACCCAGCAAAAGAAGCGTCCAGCCTTTCCAACGCCATGAAGACAACTATGGGCATCCCTGCTTGTCAATCATCTGCAGATCTTCCGTGCACTGCGACTATTGATATCAATGGCGCTGGATCCATGCCAGCATCTCCCCAAATGCCTGAGACTGCTCGTGCTTGATCTTGGGATCTTCGTAATCTCCGTACACTGCGAAGCCGTGCGGCACGCCATCGTACACCTTGACTTCATGCTCGACTTTGTTGGATTCCATTGCGCGCCGGCCGGGCGTCAGCACCTCGTCTTCCGGGAACAAGGGGTCGTCTTTGACCGCCGCGATGTATACGGGCGACCGTACAGACTCGAGGTCGGACCTCGACACCATGGTCCCGTGGGCAACGGCGCCGGCTTTCAGCACTGCGGCGCGCTTGACTGTGCCTTGTTCCTCGTCTCCTGGTGCGGCCTGGCCCCATGCGACGGTGTCTGGCAGCTCGCCGCACAGCATGAGGATGTACTTGGCGCCAAAGCAGTAGCCGACACCGTACACGCCTCCACCGTTGGCGACCGCGTCGGCGAACTCTTCCTTTGCGCCCTCGATCACCTTGTGCAGAATCGGTAGCACCTTCTCAGGCGTGTGCCGTGCGAGCCACATATCGATTGTGAATGCCTTGATGCCTTCCGCTGCCTTCAACTTGATCGTGTCCAGCCACGACGTCTTCTCATTGACTTCCTCCATGGTGACTGTGCTCGTCGCCGGCTCGCCGTTGAATTGATCCGGCATGACCACCAGATAGCCCTCGGCCGCATACTTGTCGGCCTGCAGCTGGTTGTTCGTCGACTTGACGCCCGTACCGCCGGTGAGGAGCAGCAGCAGCTTCGAGGGCGCGTGCGGGTAGTCCGACGGCTTCGTTATGTAGCACTCGACGCCGCCGAGCGTCGTCAGCTCGCCCGTGGGCACTTCACCTGACGGCGTCGGCCGGTCGGTGGTGCAGTGTTCGCCCATCGTTGGCCCGGTCTGCGCAGGTGTGTCGCCGGGGAACACGCTCTGGCTAGCTCCTGCCTCGCCCGTCTGGCCTGCAGGCTGCTCGGTGGGCTTCTCCTGTGCATCACTCTCGGGCGCTCGTGTCGCGATCTCGTTGTCAGCCATGGTGTCTGTTTGTAGTGTTGTATCGTGTGGTGTTGATCTGGTCGAATGGCTGGCAGCTGTCAGTCGAGGGTCCAGCAGCCAATTACGTAGGCGTGGAGGACGTTGGAGCGCTAGCGCAGGCGGCAGGCGGGGCTGCACTCAACGCGTGAAGACGGACGCGTCGCGTTCGAAAGTTGTTCCGCCACCTCGACATAACATCACCACGACATCCAACATGGCAGAACAGGCGATCACACAGGGCGCAATCAAGTATGACTGCTTAGCGAGGAGATGTTCGGAATGTGGCTGACGATGAGCAGGAGCATCTTTGAGCCCAGCGGCTGCTTCGTCGAGCACCCCGTCTTGCAATGCGTGCAGATCAAGACGATGGAGCCCAAGGCGGGCGATGCGAATCCAGTGCAGCGCTTCCGTGTTGTACTGAGCGATGTCCGCAACTTCATCCAGACCATGATCGCGACGAGTGGGTACATCCTGTCATGCTGGGGATACAGCTAATCGCACGCAGCTGCGAACGAGATCGTCACATCCGGCAAGCTGAAGAAGGGGTCGATAGTCAGACTATTGAAGTACAACCCGCAGCAGGTCAAGGACAAGAAGTGCGTGAATGAACCACACTACCCACGACCTGACTGACATGTGTAGCATCCTGATCATCATGGAGCTTGACGTCCTCTCAGAATACGGCGAGCTCGACAAGATTGGCCAGCCCGAGGCCCTTGACACGAAGCCCAAGCAGGAGCAGCCCGCTTCCATCTCAGGCAACAACTTCTACGGCAACAAGCCTGCGCCTGCGCCTGCGCCCCAGCAGCAGCAGAGGTCGCTTCCCGTCCACCAGAGCAACCCGAGCACATCCACACACCCACACCTATACCCGATCGAGTCACTCTCACCGTACGCGCACAAGTGGACGATCCGAGCTAGATGCACACACAAGGGTGAGATGAAGGAGTGGCACAACGCAAAGGGCACCGGCAAGCTCTTCAGTGTCAACTTGCTGGATGACACTGGCGAGATCCGTGCGACCGCATTCACTGAGGTTGCTGAGAGGCTGTACCCAGTTTTTGAAGAGGGCGTGGTGTATTACATCTCCGCACCTTGCCGAGTTACTCTTGCAAAGAAGCAGTTCTCTAATCTGCCCAACGATTACGAGCTGCAATTCGAGCGGGACACGGAAGTCGAGAAGGCCGAGGATCAGGACAACAAGCCTCAGATTCGCTTCAATTTCACAAAGATCGGTGATCTCAATTCCGTGGAGAAAGACACCACCATCGACACCATTGGTGTGCTCAAGGAAGTTGGCGAAATTTCAACCATCACATCGAAGAACACCAACAAGGATTTCTCCAAGCGAGACCTGACCCTCGCCGATGACAGTCAGACATCCGTGCGGCTCACTATCTGGGGCAAGACGGCAGAGAGCTTCGACGCGCCGCTGGAGTCGATTGTGGCCTTCAAGGGCGTCAAGGTTAGCGACTTTGGCGGTCGAAGTCTGAGTCTCCTGAGCTCCGGGTCAATGATGCTTGATCCCGATATTGACGAGGCACACAAATTGCGTGGATGGTTCAATGCTGTCGGTCAGACCGCGACATTCTCCACTCATCAGAACATGTCATCAACTTCTGGCGGCCAGAAGAACGACGCGAAGCTCATCTCGCAGATCATGGAGGAAGAGTCGTACCTTGGAGACCAGCCTGCTTACCTGAGCCTGAAAGCCTCAGTCGTATACGTCAAGAACACAACGGTCGCATACCCTGCGTGCTCTACACCAGGCTGCAACAAGAAGGTCATCGAGGAGAACCCGGGGTCGTGGTGGTGCGAGAAGTGCCAGGCCTCCTTCCCCGAGCCACAATACCGTTACGTACTCAGCGTCAACGTCGCAGACCACACCGGTACCCTCTGGTTGAGCTGCTTCGACGAGGCCGGACAGATGATCGTCGGCATGTCCGCCAACGAAGCGATGAAGATCAAGGAAGCAGACGAGGAGAACAACAACGCGAACTTCATGAACATCATGCAGGACGCAACTTGCAAGACCTTCAACTTCAGAGTAAGGGCCAAGATGGAGATCTACCAGGATCAGCCCAAGTAAGTACAAACTGGCAACGTGGGTGTGACAACTGCTGACACGCTCCCAGGCCTCGCTACCAGGTGTTGAACATCTACCCGCTCAACTACGCTCAAGAGGCCAATAAGCTTGCGGCGCTCATCAAGCAGTATGACATCAACGACAACAGCGACAGTCTATTCGTCAACTAGATTGTAGGTTCTGCGGAGCTGTAGGAAATGGTGTTATACATATTTGATTGTCTGTCAGAAGAAAGTACAGCATGTAGAGCGATATCCAGTTAATGCCTCGCAATGAGCGTGTCTTTGCAGCAGGCTTACCTCCGATTGCTGGTGTTCCGTGATGTTTCGACGGGAAATCTTCAGCGGACAATCTTCGACGGACAATCTGTCCTTCGTCAGTGCTAGAGAACTGATACTGTTGGATCCACAGGTTGCGCCCGTAAGACCACAGACCAATCACCACAAGCCTCGGTATGCTTCAGTCACACATCCCATTGGTCAATACTCACGACTAGTCCTTCACCTCGGCAGCTCAAGTGTTCAAGTCTTACGAATGGTGAGCTGGCCCGGCCGATGTGGATCAGCCTTGCCTTCGGTCACAGTAGTCGACACAAGCTTCGACTTGCTCGAGCTGCCCCACCTCTGAAGTGCACTCCGCCCCACCAACGTCATTACCAATCATTCCGACCATGCCGGAACTGCCTCGGAAAACCAGCCTTACGTCAGGTCTAGATGTGATCTAGCTGTGACAGCTTGTGCTTGTCGAAGCTTAATATTACTTCTCCTTCTCTCGAGTGCATTATTTCAACCCACGTCGACTACTCCAAACATCAACGACACAGACTCAACAGCACGATGAGCGACACAATGAAGGCAGTAGGTCTGTATAGCCGTCAGCGATGCTCACAGAAACATCAGCTTACACTTTACAGATATCAAGAATGGCAAAGGCCCAATCGACGCCCTCCACATCGCAGATGTTCCCAAGCCCAAGCTCGGCAAGTCGCAAGCTCTCGTCAAGATCAAGGCTTTTGGCCTGAACCGCATGGACCTATTGCAGCGCGAGGGCAGATACCCCGTCCCCCCCGGCGCCTCCAAGGTCCTCGGCGTCGAGTTCTCAGGCACAATCGCGGAGCTCAGCGCCGAGGGCGGCGGAAAGGAGAACTTCAAGGAGGGCGAGGAGGTCTTTGGACTCGCGTATGGCGGTGCTTACGCAGAGTACATCGCCGTGTCTACACACATGCTGGTCAGAAAGCCGAAGGAGTTGACATGGGAGCAGTGCGCTGGTATTCCTGAGGTGCGCATCACATCACAAAACTGAGTACAAGACATGACTAACAAAACAGACCTGGATCACAGCCACACAAGCCATGTACCTCGTCGGCGCCTACAAGGCCGGGAAATCCATCCTCTGGCACGCCGCTGCATCCAGCGTCTCCATTGCCGGCATCCAGCTCTCCAAAGCCGACGGCGCATCCGCCGTCTACGCAACAGCGCGCCAAGACGCAAAGTGCGAGTTCGCGGTGAAAGAACTCGGCGCAACCGCCGCCTTCAACACAACGACACAAGACTGGGCCGACGAGGTGCTCAAGGCGACGGACGGGAAGGGCGTCGACATCATCGTTGACTTCATCGGCGCGTCGTACTTCCAGTCGAACCTCAAGGCGATCGCGAAGGACGGTGTGATTGTGAACTTGGGCTTCATGGGCGGTACCACAGTGCCTGATGGCACCGACATCAGCGCGTTTATCCTCAAGCGCGTCACGTTTGTGGGCAGCAGTTTGAGGAGCAGAGATGAGGATTACCAGGGAAAGCTGAGGGACCAGCTGGTTGAGCATGCGCTGCCGAAGTTCAAGGACGGGAGCTTCAAGTTGTTTATTGAGAAGGTGTTGCCGTGGGAGCAGGTCCAGGATGCGCATCGCTTGATGGAGGAGAACAAGACGAAGGGCAAGGTCATCTGCACGATTTCGTAGGTAGCAGGCCTGCATACATGAGGAATCAAGACCAATCGCCAGCGCAAGGCCTAATTCGACAATGCCCCTGATTTGAACCAGGACTGATGTGCGAGAGAGTAACAGTTGGGCGGAGTGAACAATGGTTGCGCAAAATGGAACACAACCATCACCAATCCTACCTGGCGTAGCTCAGATGTATGTCCACAAAGACTCGCAACGTAATAAAAGCGCATCAATGCCGTCAAGACAGCAAAAAATACGACGTTGGCAGGATTCGAACCTACGCTCCCGAAGGAACAAGATTTCTAGTCTTGCGCGATAACCACTCCGCCACAACGCCGGGAAACCACTGCTGGTTAGTGCTAGTGATCGATGAAATTGCTCCAACTGCATCTCTTATGATCTGATCGATTCTCTACCGCAACGCGCCAGCGGACCGCGACTACGTGAACTTTGCTCTAATCTCACGGAGAATCAATCAAGATCCGTATCGGCTGTGGAAATGCCACACGCTATCGACGCTTACAAGTCTGGCTTCTGTCGCTTTCACTTGCGTCAGCGTTATCTTCGCTTCGAGACTGTTCCGGTCCAGTGGAACCCGTGGCTATCTGTTCGTTGGTTCACGTAGTCTGGCTTGCAGCACTTGGCGTCCGACTGCTGTATTGCCAGGCAAAGACTAGTTGACGTTGAGTTAAACTCGGAACGGTCTAGTTCGTGCATTCTTTCTTTGCGCAATCTACCTCTTCAGTGTATGGCTGCACGGTACAAATCTTGCTTTAATGCTTCTTGACTTACAATTCGACTATGCCGATACCTTGCGAGCGTTACTCTGGGATTGCAATGGGTTTTGAGGCTTGAGCAACGGTATCTAGCACGAAAGTATCGTCCAATCAGCTCATTTTCGATACACTTTGTTGTCTGGGCTGCGACTTTCGCACTGTTCTTCGCGGTCGCTTGCTACGCGTATCACGTCCAAGCGATCGAATCAGCGCATTTATCGTCTGCGCCACAGCCTGATCTTTCTCTGATGATAGGCTCTCTATGGGACATGCATCAGCTTCATCTGGTACACCCTTCACAGACACCAAGAATCCGAGTCACGGGGACTGCGGGAGAGGTTACGCTCCGCCACGATCAGATTTCATGGCCTGGTTAAATTGTAAATCTCGACTGAAGATGCTACAATCCTCCCTCCCCTCGAGTTACAGGCAACTTCCTTTCCCACTCGGTTTCACAGCTAATACAACATCCTCACTCATTGTCCTTCACCAGTCATTAAGTTGCAAATCAGAACAGTCTCCGAGAATTGATCATCAGGCGCGCGCCTTAGCCTTGTCAGGTATGCCTGCTTTACAGTATTCGTGTACGAGAAACCATCGTTCCGAATTAGTCTATCGCAGCTGGCTCGATATTCTAGCTCTACCTACGCAGGAGGTCCCCAGAGAAGGGCCTTCGATTCAAGGATCGTGGTCCAAGGAGGAGATCTTCGGTCTGCTAGGAGTCTTGTGTGTTTTACTTGCCATGTGTCGGTCTTCTGTTCAGGTACTGTCTTGCAAGACGCCGAGGCGCAATGAAACGTCGTCAGTGTGTACAAGGCAAGTAGCTCTACACTAAAACCACGAGACTAGGCTGATATAGCTCAGATCTATTGCCGTCTCCTCGTCGTCAATGGGGATTGACACGAGCAAGAACATTGCAGTTCAAGAGAGCACGGAGTAACACAATCGTCCTGTTATGTTGAGATTTCGAGTGCGTTGACGGTACTCGAGTAGACAGACGTGTATACTGGGTGCAATGCTCATTGAGGCCCACAGTAACGATTCTGGATGTAATTCACCATTACCAGTAGTCAAGACCAGTTCTTGGCAGCCCCTGAAACTCGTCCACTTTTCTCGCCCTCTCCTCGTACCCCTCTACCCCTTCGTCGACCCTTCTCGTAAACACATACCCCTCGTAATCCTGATAATCTAGCCAGTCCCAGAATACCCCACAGTTCGCTGTATCCATCCACTCTCCCGTCCTGCAACTCACAATTCTCAGTCGTGGTCGTGCACCCGATCGCGGAAAGTGAGTCATCATCGAGCTCCACCACCGCGGCCAATCGTCAACGAAGCATGCGTGATGTGCCACCTCATCTGCAACCAGAACATCTACGTTTTTTGCACCCAGGAAAGGAGTCAAGGTACCTTCAGGAGGCCAGAGAAGCTCCTCAAGGTGCTGGCCTTTAAATTCCGACACATCGAATCTGATCTGTGTGACATCTTTCATCTGTTCGAAAAGTGTGGGCGGGATTGACTTCAGCTGGAATATATCGTGCTCCGGGTTCACCCAGATATATTGCCCATGGTGCTCGTGGTGTTCTAGGAAAAGCTTGCGATAGCTGTTGTATTTTCGCGATTCGCGGCATGCTCGAGTCGCTGCAGGCGCGGACGTCGGAGACCAACAACCGTAGTCGTTTTCGCCGTACCAGTAGTCGTAAGTTCTGTTGCCGTTGATGATCAGGAGTCTTTCGAAGACCGCTTCTTGCCAGATTTGGATGCGCAATTCGAGCGGAAGGCGAGGGAACAGGTGGAAGAGGGGCCTGGATCTTGGCCTGCGGGTCTTCCTTCGTGCCAATGGCTCAGACATGCTGGTCTCAAGGTACGCTCAGAAGACATCCCAAATGAGGCTGTATATGTAGGAGGGGGTCAAGATGTATGATGAGTCATTAAGGCTGACAGAGGTCGTCCAAAACGGAATGTGGCAGTGCACGCCCGTGCAACTGCAGTAACTGTCTGAAGATCGAAGGATGCTACACAATGATCTGATACTCATGGGTTCGTCAAGGTGAGGTATTTGTACAAATCCACTCACGAGTCTCACCGCATGATCGCCCTTGCGTCCCACACCATTACTCTCTCATCCCACCCTGTACTCGCGCACCAACCCTCCGCGCCAAACAAGCACCAATCCACACCAGTCACAAACTCGGTATGCCGCCCCATCCGTCCCATCTCCCGCCCGCCGCCATGCACCATAGGGTCGACCATAATATCCTCCTGCTTCCCGACCGTGCCCAGTGCACTCCCGTCCGTCCACACGCGACATGTCATGTCGTAGCTTGCAGACAACAGAATATCACTCAAGTGCGGGCTCCAGCTCAACCGTCGAACAGCATACTCGTGTCCTGGTAGCACAGCGATAGGCCCTGCGCCCGGCATGCGGATGTCGAAGACGCGAATCAGACGGTCTACGCCAGCAGTTGCAACGATACTGTCGCGGTACTTGTTCCAGTCGTGCGTGAGCGCTTCGCTGGGCGGCACGCCGACGGGAGCTGGGGTGCCCATACGTGGTTTGGGCGGCGTGTGGATGGGGATGCTGAGTGTGAGGTGGTTCGATGCGCTCGCGGGCGTACGCAGGTCGAAGACGCGCAGGTGGCTGTCGGAGCTCACGCTACTCACGACGCTGGGTGCGTGTGGACTGAACTGCGCACTGTATGTACATGAATGCGTGGGCAGCGTTGTTATGGAGGCATTGTGATTCGGATTCCAGATCTTCACTGTCCCGTCCCAGGACGAGGAGAGGAACGTGTCTTTCGAGACGAGGTTCCAGTGCACGCTGAAGACTTCGCGGGCGTGTTCGGTCCAGGACTGGATCGGAAACTGTGCGACATTGATGTCGAAGAGCTTCACGCTACCGTCGCCGCCCGCAGTCAGGATCTGCGATTCGTGGGCTTCTGACCAGGCGGTGTCGAAGAGGGAGTCTTGTGTGTCGAACCTATGAATACATCAGATGGTGTACAAGAATGGCGGAGAAGCAAGTTTGACGCACCACTTCTCTGCTACTATGCCGTTCGGTGTCAAACCGAGAATATACAAGCGTCCGTTTCCTACGAGACCGAAGTTCGCGGAGCTTGCAACGGCTATGCGCGAATCGAAGAATGGCGAGTACTTGATGCCATAGCCGTTGAAGCCCTGTGTTCGGTACTCCAGCATGGTGGTGGTCTATGCAATGCTTTGCGCAAGCAGATTGTCGATACTATGTTGCTCCAGAAAGCATGAGGTTGCTGTGCATCGTCGCACGCAGATTGTTGCGGCTGTTGGTGCACGGCGACATGGTTGAACTGACGATGGAGCCGAGGCTGCGGGGCAGATCAGATGCATGCGCCGTGTCGATCTAAGGGTACACGTGACAACGCGCCGTTGAGTCGCGTCGTCCAGCTGCGACTACCATGTCACTTCTGCCTGTCATCACAAAGATGCGCAGAACCGGACAGATATTGACTAGAGATGGACGCCTTCGTGTCGCGAAAGAGGAAGTGGGATGATGCGCAGAAGACTGGGCCACCACGCTCTACAACACCAGCTCAAGAAGAAGAATCTACAGACTTCAAATTAGCTTTGCTAGCTTCGCTGCATCCAGATACTGATGGGACAACGCTACTGGAAGCACTGTTAGCCTCAGACGGGTCTGTTGATTGCGCATCTGCTTGTCTCAATGACAAACCTGAAGCACTTCAAAGTGTCCCCACAACTCCAAAGAAGCGGCGCAACGATGCTACTGGTTACCAATCATCGCTATCCTTATATCGTCTCAACTCCGGATCTAGCGAAACTGGCCCTGCGAAGAAGCGTCTGGTCAAGAAAGGCAAGACGCTTTACCTCTTTAGCCCAGAAGACGTCGAGCAGCACACCCCCTGCTCCATCGTCCACAACTTCCTCCCGGCCCAGCAAGCCAACGCGCTACTGCAGCAGCTCGTCGACGAGACACCGACATATCAAAGTCTTGAGTTTAAGTTGTTCGATCGTGTCGTCACGAGTCCACACACCTTCTGCTTCTACGTCAATTCGCTCGCAGAAGCAGAAGAACAGAAAACGCAGTACATCTATGACGGACGAAAAGTTGAAAACGTCCAGCAAAGCACGTCTGAGATGCTCGCCGCGGTCCCGCAAGTCGAGGAAGCCGTCAACGCAGAAGTGCAACGGCGTATTCAGACGTTCCAGCCCGACGGCAAGAAGCTCAAATACCAGTCACCCCATCCATGGAAAGCCAACACCGCCTTCGTCAACTGCTACGACGGGCCACAGCAGCACGTAGGCTACCACGCAGACCAACTGACCTACCTCGGTCCACGTGCCATCATCGGCAGCCTGTCTCTAGGCGTCGCGCGCGAATTCCGCGTGCGCAAGATCCACTCCTCAGACGGTGAACTGAAGAAAGAAGACGGTTCGCTTGCCGAAGCACAAGGGCAGATCAGCATCCATCTCCCGCACAACTCGCTCCTGATCATGCACGCCGAGATGCAAGAGGAGTGGAAACACAGCATCGCGCCTGCGGCGACGGTGGTGCCGCATCCCGTGGCAGGCAACAAAAGGCTGAACATCACGTATCGGTACTACAAACCCAGTCTACATCCAAGATACACGCCAAAGTGTCGGTGCGGTGTGCCATGTGTGTTGAGATGCGCAACGAGGAAGAAGGAGAGCAGGGGGCGGTATATGTGGATGTGCCACGTGCACTATGTGCCGGGGCAGGATGGGTGTTCGTTCTTCCAGTGGGCAGAATTTGACGATGATGGGGAGCCGCCCTGGAAGGCGAGAGCGGAGCAAGATGAGAATAGGTTGCTTGAGGAGAGGAGAAACAGGAGCTAGTCGACGATTGCCTCAGTGCCATTCGCGCCCGGACAGGCGCTTTGTTGGCTGAAAGCATGTGTTGAGTTCATACAAGGTGGGAAACGAGCATACCAGACTGGAAAAATAGGAGGCTTTCAACGGATTTCTACGCATCGTTTGAGTCCGGATAGGTGCTCTGTGAGCTACAGGTATTTTGCTGTTATGTCTGGCTTTATCTGTGGCGCAAGGGGAGATGCTCAGGCATAGAAACTGGTATAAGCCACACACACTGGAATTCTCGGAAAGGATTCAGTGTGACTTTGCGAGGCTCATGTACACGGACAGTAGTCCTGGTGACTACAATCTCGCTACGGGGTGCGGGTTCGCAGAACACTGACCCTTTTACGCATGCTCACCCCTCTTAAGCCAAGGTTGCTGAATTTTTTTTGGATGTCACAAATAATAGCGCGATCTCCTCCAGCAACCTACTTGTGCTCGTCAAAATTGAAGCCGTGCTTCCGATGTACTCGTCGCATGAAGGCGATCGCCTCGTGGAAAACCTCCAGCCTCTCTTTCTCCATGATCCAGAACGGCACTATCTCGTCAGTAGAGAGTTGCGATATCAACCAAAGAGGACTTACACTCGACAAAACCATGGAACCCTCTCTTAACCAACATCATCTCCACCGCATCTTCCTCACCTGTCTTACGTTCCCTTCGCAGCCTCTCCACCATAACCTTTTGCTCGTGTAGCAGGATATCTATCCCTGCACACACGAACAGTAAACATGGCGGCAGTTGCCCTCTTTCAGCAAGAGTGGGATGACACCTCTGATCCTCTCGATTCTCTTCCCTCGCAGCGCCGGCATACGCATCAAACAGCGGCTCAAGGAACGCCACTGGATCAAATCTCGGAAACCCAGTGGGCCGGAGTTTATCCCTCGGCCTCTTTTCTAAATCCACAGGCGCACAGAACCCCACCCACGCCTTCACCAACCCAGGAGGTAGTCGCGTTGAACTTCCCAGCGTCAGTGTCCCACCGGCCGAGCTTCCGCCAACCGTAAGCAGACCCGCATCTACGCCAAAGTCTCCGGCGTGAGCGACGAGATGCGTGATGATATCCTCGACGTCTTCGTTCGCAGCGGGATACACATGCCGGGGCGCGAGACGGTAGGAACCGCTTACGACCACACTGCCTGTCTCTTTGGCAAAGAGTTCGCACCACCTTGCGCCTTGTTCGGGAAAGCCGCCGATGAAGCCACCGCCGTGGAAGTCGATGTGCAGCGGTCTGAGCACACTGCTGCGCTTCGGTGGCTGGAAGACGAGACACCGCTTTGGACCGCTGCGGGTTGGGATGTAGATGACTCTGTATGAGGTTTTGAACAGGAATGATGGAGCTGTCAGTAGCGCGGCGAGGAGGGTCAGGGGCTGGAAGAGGAACAATCGCCATCGGTCATTGAGAGGGAGGGTGGAAATCACAGCGTCAAATGTTGGCTGGAAGAGGCGTGGGACGAGTGAGAGCTTTGCGCAGATATGTTGAAGAGCCATGGCTTTGTAGCGACAATGACGGAAGGCCTGAAAGTGTTGAGTATCTTCTAGAACTTCTACTTCTTCATCTTTCAGGTAGACTCACCACTGTGATTGTTTTGGCCGCGCGATGAAGTAGTGTCGCGCCGAGCCGAAGCGGCAAGTCATGGGAGAAACACTCTGTGTGATCGAGAGAGTGAGCATTCAAATATGTTCATTGAAGACCGGGGTCTACAGTGCTAGGCAACCATCACTGACATGCAGCTTGATCTGAGGAAGGGGAAGGAGGGAATGGAGCGTGCAAGAGTGCTTTCTCAGGGTTCTCTTGCTTAGCTTCGTTATGAAGGTCGAGCGCTCCTTCCGCAAATGCGAGATACGGCGTGGCTGCTGACCTCGATCGGTGCTTGCTTTGCCGTCTCGCCGTGTAACACTTTCCGACATCGCGTAGAGAAGGAACGGCCCGGGAAGCATAGAAAATTAGAAAGAAATGACAGATGGAGAATTGGTTATGAGAAAGTCAAGGCTACATTATGTGTTCTATCATATGCTTTATCATGGGTATCGTTGACTCGTCATCGTCAAGCTTTCGTAAGTCGTCATTAGAAGATAGGAAAACAAGAATAACGTAAAGCGCTACCGGAACAAGCTCTGCAGCACCTTTTCCAACCGCTCTGCCGCAGGGTCGTCGTCCCTCCTGCGTCCCCTTTCATCAAATCGTGGTGGAAGCTCAATAGTAGAATCTGTGTCTGAGCCAGGAGACTCAGCACGACGGTGACGTTTGCGGTCACGGCCCGAACCTTGTGACCCGTTGGACCGTTCATCGGCATGGTGTCGTCTACTATCTCTGTCGCGGTCGTGATCGCGCCTCTCGTCGTCAGAATCGCTGTCATCCCTTCGCTCTCGGTGGTCTCTGTCGTCGTGGCGCTCGGGCGAGGGATTAGGTGAGATCTCCTGCTCTTGCGGGTTGAGATCGAACTTGACCCCCTTCTCGCGTGCACTGACAGGACTAGGTGCGAGTGCTGGTGATTCATCGCGCGCTTTGTTTAGACCTGGACGCTGTTAGTATAGTTGCGAAATGCGTGGGTAGGTTGAACCCACCACGCGTTGAAACAGGAGTAACGTGCTCGGCGCCAGAGTTGACAGGGACTGGAGCACTCACATTCTCGTCTCCGCGACGTGCTTGGTAGTAGTGATTCTGGTCTTGACGTGCGTAAGGATTACCGGGGTTCATGTCTTCGTGAACATAGCCACCTGAGGGCGGCGGTGGGCCATAGTTGTTGTGTGGAGGGTAGTCGGCGGGGTTGTATGGGGGATACGGGGCATTAGGAGGGTTGCCATCAACAGGAGCCGTCGGGGGAGGAGGGAAGTAGTTGGTTGATGGGAAGTATTGGGAGTCATTGTTGGGTCGAGCAGTAGACTCGCCTGGGCTGTATCCACCCGGACTATAGCGATCACGGCTGTCGCGCCGACTGTAGCTGCCTTCACTATAGGCAGACTCGTCTTCATCTAGATAGTGGTGAGCATGAGGATGGATGGATGGAGAAGATTTGTCATACGTACGTCGTCGATCTCGCTCCTTCTCGGCCTTCTTGCGGTCCCGTCGCTTCGCTGCCTCGTGAGCTGCGAGGCCAGCGACACCAGCGACGGCCGCTGTCTCTGCTACCGACCGTGCACGACTCTTGCTTCGACTCCGGCTGCGGCTACCGCGTCGACCGTCCGAGGAAGAGGAAGATCGGTCGCGTCGTCGTCGGCGTGCGCCGCGGGATCGGCTTCGCTCACGGTCGGTATAGATTGGATCACCACCGTACTCTACTAGCACAGGGTCACTCTTTACGCTTCTAGGTCTACTGGAGCTGCGCCCAGTGAGGCGGGAGAGCACCGACCTTGATCTTGAGCGCGACCTCGACTTGTCCCGCGAGAGCGACCTTGCTTCCTTCTTAGCCTTGCGGTTCTCATACAGTCCAGTGATGGCGGCGCCGGCGACTCCAGCAGCGGCGATAGGCACGCCCTGGCGAATGCGGCTTGGCGAGCGCTTTCCCTTGCGCTTTCGAGACTTGCTCCGGTTGCGTTCGACGAGTCCAGCAACTGCAGCGCTGGCGAGGCCAACCTCTGCGACGCGCCTGTTGCGATGCTCGGGGTCTGTGTGCTTACTATGGCTGCGAGATCTCCCACGGCCGCTCTCCTCGATGACAGTCACAGACCTTGACCTGCTCCTTCCATGGCGCGAGCTTCCCCTCCGTCTGCGGGACCTACTCCGGTGTTCTTCGACGACGGTGGTCACCGGGGCGTTCTTCTCCTTGTTCCGCTTTCCTACGGCGTAAGCAGCAAGACCAACACCGGCAAGAGCAGCGAGCGTGCCAACTTCCCTGACACGAGACTTGCTGCGGTTGCGGCTCTTGCTCCTGTGCCGCCTGCGTCGACCGCGGTCTGAGGAAAGGGAGCGGGATCTGTCCCGGTTGTTGTAGCGGTCCAGAGCAACGGCGCTGGCAGCACCAAGCGCTCCGTAGCCAAGGGCGTTGCCGATGTTGCCGCCGGCTTCTTCGCCCTTTCTCTTCCGGTGGTGCCTGATGATCTGACCTGCGGCGACTCCGGCAAGGGCTCCTGCTGCGGCGCTGCGCTTTCCGTTCGGACTACCGTCACGCTCCCAGACGTCCTTCTCCTTGTGCACGTAGACGGCGTCGTCGTCGCTGTAGTATTCTCGGTCACCATGGCGGTCGCGGTACTCGCGTTCGTCAAAGTAGCGCTCGTCTCTGCGGCCCCCTCGGTCGACCTCCTTCACGCGGCGCTCGTAGTAGTAGTCCTCGTCGAGGCGGGGCCGGGGCCGGGCAACCTGTCTGTCCTCGTAAACCTCTGAGCGCTCGACAAGCTCGTAGGTGGGCTCCTGGATGCGCTCCCGGATGATGATGGGCTGTGAGACTTCCTCCCGGATAATGATAGGCTGCTGGGCCGGTTGGGCTTCGTTGCGAATGATGATGGGCTGGGGCTGGGGCGCTGGAGTGGGCTCAGGGCGGAAGAACTCGACGTCTCGCGAGTACCTCTCCAGCTCATAGGGCTGGTAGTCCCGCTGCTGCTCCAGGGAGTCACGTTCGTATTCGCGTGATATGCGGATCTCGCGGGCGTTAGAGCGGGCGGGCGAGGGCGAGCGGTCTATCTCGCGCTCGATGCGGTACTCGCGGACTTCGCGGCGCGGCGGCGAGGGCGAGCGGTCGACGTAACGGTACTCGCTGACATGGCTGCGGGCCGGCGGCGGGTCGTTGCGTTCCACGATGTACTCCTTGCGGACCTCGCGGCGCTCCTCGTAGTCCTCGCGGGGCCGGTGGACGAGCATGCGCTCCTGCTCGTACGTGTCTTCCTCCAGACTGTGGTCGGGCACCTTGTAGCGCCGGACCGTCGTGTAGCTGCGGGCGCCGCCCTGGGACTGCGTGTCCCAGTCGCGCTCGCGCTCGCTGCGCTTGTAGATGACCGACATGGTGGGGCGCGGGGCAGTTGAGTGTGTCGTATCGTGTATCGTGAGCTGCTGGACCGCGAACTACTGCTGCGGCACTATGAGGTCGTCGCTAGCCAGTCGGCAGCCTGGCGCTTGACAGCGGAGGGATGCGGGAACGCGCAGTGGTGCCGATCGCAGTTCGCAGTGATTGGCGAACGCTTGATCAACGCTCACGGGTATGGGGATGCACAGTGTGCTGCGAGAAGGGCGGTGGGAGAGCGGGCAATAGATAAGATCACGGAAAGGAAGGGCTGGGCGCAAGACGTGCCCTCAGCAGGGCGGGATCAGGCGCAACTTGGAAGAGAGGCCGGGGTGAGGTTTGAGGTGTACGTCATCGGTCAACGGTTCCAGCTTGGTAGTCGCGAGCCAGCAGACCCGAGAACTCGCCAGAACGCCAGAACACCCTTCTATTCATACTACACGCGACACGGACCATCATCTACAGCGTGGCGCAATTTTCATTTTTCTAGAAGGGATAGCAGAGCGAGCTCACCGCGCTGCTGCGGCATCGTGAGGGGCGCCTGCAGGAGCCCGATCGCCCACCTGCGAACTGCCCGCTTAGCACGGCTGAGTGCCACGTGCATGTGCCCAACGAGCTCACCGGACGTCACTGCCTGCACATAAATTCACTTGCATAGCCCCTAACGCGGCGAGAGCGTTGCGTTTTCGCTTGGGCATCACCATTGCCTGTATGCGGCTGACATTTGGCTCATGATGTGAGCGAGCGTACGCACGCTGGACTGATGGCCTGCTGCCTTGCGGTCGACGGCACAACAGTGCTACGTCGATTGTGCTGCTCTCCTTTCTCGACGCTCTACTTTGGTCTTCGTATACGGTCATAAAAGATTCACGTCTTAAGTGCGTAGGGATATGATCTTACAGACAGAGCACCTATCCACAATCTTATGGCTGGCACGTCGTAAGGACCACCACCCACACTTTGATATGACACGAGCGGGTACTGGAGATCATCCGGTGAAGTCAGGAGCGTTGGGCGCTTTCTCATGCAAACATGCGTCAACACTGCTCAGCTATTGGGCATGTCTAAGCTCGTTTACCGGATACGCCCGCTACCGGTGAAAGGATGAGGCTCGTCGTGGGAGTAGCCGGTGCCATACGTTTGACACCTGTCAGTCCTCACACCAATGTTGATGACAGCTCTGACAAGGTAAGCAACCTGCAACATCAAACAGCGCTCTTCTACTCTCGAGTCTAGTCCTGCGCGTGGCAGACGGGAGGACATCGGATATCACGCCGGAAGATGCATGTTCTCCTCGCACCGGAGCGGATGTATACACGGACGGATTGCAAGCGCTGAGTACAATTATCGTCAGTCAGAAACGCAGACCGCCCAAACATTCGCATGCTCAGCTTGATTTTGAGCAGATACCAACAGGGAGCAACCAGACATGCGTTCCATGGTTGCAACTTTTGGCAGGGCAGAACGAACACATGTGGTGCTGAGTATGGCAATGTTGAGTTCGAAGTGGCAGACTCGAATCCTCAACTCAACATTTCGGAAGCAGGGCGCAGTGAGGAAAACATCTTGAGAGGTAACTAGAGAGCAACTATGTGCCTCGGTCAGGACACCCGCGGGAGTCCATGTACTCTAGTCCCCAAACAAAAATACTAAGTAAATTGGTTGCAATCCTGGGAGACAGCTTAAGTGGTGAGCGTAGGAGATTTTCGATTTGTCGACATCAAAGCATGGTAGGTATGGAATTTTTGGGCGGGAGATTGCAGCATACACGGAATGCGCTATGGTTTGAAAGTATGTTCTTATTTCTACATGATGCATGTATACAGTGCCTCACACAAAAAAACGCCGGCTAAATGCTTACAAGAAGAGAACAACATATGTGATCAAGTGCGCGTACGAGGGAAAGAGCTCAGCTCACTTTGTTACCGCCGCCGCACCAACATCGCCCATCACCCTCCTTCTCAACATGTACAACTACGTCCATGTTCCTGCCCTTCAAGAACTGGATTGTGCGCTCGCGTACGTCCTCGACATCTGCAGCGTGTGCAGCGATGACGTGTATGACACCTAAGATCCTCTGTTTACCGGAGCCATGGCTGTGGTCATGATCGTGGTCGTGATGGTCGTGCGAGTGCGAGTGGCCGTATTCATGGTCGTGCCCAGAGTGCTTGTGCTTGTGCCCGTTTGTGTGGCTATGATCGTGATCGTGGTCATGATCCGGGCCGCCATCACAGCCATCGTGTTGGTGCTCCTTCGCGTGGGACTCTGCGTGTGCTGCGCCCTCGTCTTCCAACCAGAACTTGGGCACTGTGTAGCCAACGACACCGCGTAGCGAACTGAGCTCCTGCAGAGTATTACGCACGCCGTACTCAGCGTCAGTTGGTAGAGATAACATCAAGCGCATTCCAGAGCTCTTGACAAGCGGAATGGCGGACAGGAAAATCAGGATGGCGATGATGCATGAAGCGATCGGATCCCACCCGGACCAGCCGTAGTACTTGGTCAACAGTGTCGAGATGATGACAGCAACGGAGCCGAGAGCATCAGCAAGGATGTGCAGGAAGATACCCTGCATGTTCTCGTTGTCATGAGCATGACCATGTCCGTGGTCATGGTCTCCGTGATCATGTCCGTGGCCGTGATGGGCGTGACCGAAAGCCGTAAGACCCACGATGTTGACGAGAAAACCCAGAATACTGACGATCAGGAGTTCGTTCAGTCGTTGCAGCTCGTGGCCCTCCCACAAACGCTCGAACGCGTCAAAGATGATCTCGACGCTGACAAGCCTGGAAACAAGTTAGCAAGTGTTGACAGACTATAGATCATGAACGACTCACAAAAGAAAGACACCGTTGGCGAAACCAGACAAGGTGTCGATCTTGCCGTAACCGTAAGGGAAGCGTGCGTTGGGACGCCATTTGCTCATGACGGCTGCTGCAAGACCAACAGCAAGACCAGCACAGTCGAACAGCATATGGATGCTGTCGGTAAGCAGACCCAGAGAGCCACTGACGAAGCCATAGAAGAATTGTACAACCATGAAGCTGAGGTTGAGGACGCCGAAGTATGCGATTCGTCGTGAATCCCTCTCAATCATAACGCTGTGAATGATGGAGCCTGGAGTGGTTCGTGCGATTAGGAACGCGGAGATTCTGGAGGGATTCGCGTGGAGGTGGTGTTCGTGACCGTGTTCGTGGGCGTGAGAGTGGCCATGACCAGCATGGGCGTGACCGTGAGCGTGCGAATGTGCATGAGGAGCGCGGGTATCCCACGAGACGCCGGAGGCGTAAAGTATGTAAGACAGGCCAGTGAACAGGATATGATACCATTCCGGCGCAGTCTGCCATGCGGTGAAGGCAATGACAAGAAGGCCGCCGAGATGCAGTCCAATGTACTGATGGCTGCGCAGAGCTGCGGGCAGCGAAAAGAAAACAAGAGCCGTCGCTGATGCTACCGATAATGCCGTGAATATGATCGTGTGCTGCGAAGTAGAGGTGATTGAAGGAACGAAGGTCGAATAAAGAAGAGTGATGGCCATGAGACCAATGCCGGATATACAAGTCAGCAGTGTGGTTTCCGGAGTGGTGATGAGAGGCGAAGATGGTTTGGGCAAGGAGGCGCGCGCACTTCCTTTGCCTGTGTACGAGTCGTGAGGTTGGCTTCCAGTGATCAAAGACCAGCCAGCTGTTGGTAAAGGTGGCGGAGCCGCAAAGATGGACGTGAACAAAGCACCGTATCCAAGCATGGCGCAAGCTGGATGGCCCCAGGCGAACACGTCAACGACGGTCCCAACCAGGAGAACTGCGAATGTTGTACGTCGAGTTCGCATTGTCCTCTTCATGTCGTCCCAGTGGGTGTGCTTGCCCGGTCTATGGTCTGTAGCACCAAGTCCCGCGGCGATCGCAGTCAGAAGCACGAGGGCTGTCTTTGCGCCGCCGATCTGCATGGTTGCAAAGAACGGTAGCAAGACACCAACGATGTTGCCCAGTGTCTGCTTGAGGGTGTAGACATCGCTCAACGCCGCTACTAGGCTCCTCGAGCTGTCTGCCTTCCGGCGATCGAGTGGCTGATCTAGGCTGGACCTAACCCTCCCTAACAGTCCTACGATAAGCAGTGTCGCTGATGTGAGGAAGAGCGCATTCAAAAGATAGGCTTCGTTTGCGGCGGGCTCGGCAGCAACTGCGGGCTCATTCTCGACCAGAGCTTCAGACAGGGTTGCAGGCAGCTTTCGTGCGGCGCTCGGATACGCTATCGACGCAAGGAGGAACGGGAGGGGAATGAGGAGCGCAGTGAGGGTTTCGGGGAGGTCCAACAACGATCTACCAACAAGTCAGTGCCAATATCAGAATAGCCAATATTTAGCTCTTACGAAGATGGCTGCACCGGCGCAGACTCCTGCACAGGTGAGAACATGCCATACTTCGCGGCTGCCGCGTTCTTCCTCGGTGTCTGCGGCGACTCCAGGCCCAACCTGCCATTCGGCCTGCTGTTGGCGAAGGACGTCAGGCTGTGCGTGGAGCCGTTCGAATTGGTGTAGGCATGCGAATGTGAATGGCTGTGTCCATGGCTGTGGTTATGGCTGTGCGCGTTGCTGTTGTACTCGGCATGCGGTGAGCGCACCGCGCCGTACAGTTGCCCGCTCATGTCCGATCGCCGGTGCTGGTGCCCTGACGTAGGCTTGTTTCCTTCGTCTACTGGCGAGAGGGCCTTGCGATTGGGAGAGGGCGCGGTGAGGTAGTGCGACTGCGAGTGCGAGCGCCCATGGCTGTGAGTATGCGAGTCGACTGGCAGGGCGTACGTAGACGCCATCTGCTAGCACCGCGTGCGGAGGCCTCTCGCGGTGTCTTGACTCGGTCTCGGTGGTGCACGCAAAGGGCAATGTGGGCCGTCCGGGGGTCGTATCGCTCCTTCTCCAGCAGATGGCCGCGCAGCCGAAATATATACAGAAGAAAGAAGTGATTCGAACAGGTGGGGTGTCGTCAACGACAGCAACGTAACGCGGTTTGGAGGCGCCTCTATCTGCATTGATAGCGGCGCGGCATCCATTTTATTCAGGGGCCATGTTCGCGCTCTTTGACGTGCATCTGTACGCGCCTTCCCTATTGGTGCTACTCGGCAAGCGTCACGGCCGGGATATGCAGGGCGGAGATCTTAGCGAAGCGAACTCGCCTGCAACGTGATCGCCTGCCTCACCATGACAGGCTCGACGTCACCCCATCACATTCGGTCATGTTCGAGTCGCTGCTCACTGAGAGGTTCAGCAATGGCTTCGACGTCTTGCTGGGCGTCGCACTGCTCTCTTCGACCATCTTCACCATCATACTGCTGACGCTGCCCTCTCAATATGACCCGTACTTGGACAAGCCAATCAAGGTGGTGGACCTGGACGAAGAGGGCAATCAAGTCGAGGTGAAGAGAGAGGATGGTAGCGACCAGTTCAAGCAGGCCAGAACGGTACAGATTGTCGTGCTTGGAGACATTGGTCGTTCACCCCGCATGCAGTACCATGCTCTGAGCATCGCCAAACATGGCGGCAGAGTATTTCTGATCGGCTACCAAGGTAGGGAACCCATACAGTAAATCGTCAATTGCACTCTGACTTGTCGCAGAGTCGGAGTTACATCCAGACATTGTTTCCAACCCATTGATCCAGGTCACACCGTTGGTCCCAGCGCCTGCATATCTTCGCTCGAGCAGCAAGCTGCTCTTCCCCGTCATAGCGCCATTGAAAGTGCTGTGGCAGGTCAGAAGCCTGTACCGTGCTCTTTGCTACCGCACGCAGCCTGCAAGATGGATGCTTGTACAGAACCCTCCCTCAATTCCTACGCTTGCTATCGCAAGCTTGGTGTGCTTTATCAGGAACACGCAACTGGTCATTGACTGGCACAACTTCGGCTACTCGATCCTCGCTCTGAAGCTTGGTAACAGCCACCCACTCGTGAAGATCTCCGCTTTGTACGAGAGAGTGTTCGCGAAAGCTGCAAAGCATCACTTTACTGTAACACACGCAATGGCCCGTGTGCTGAAAGACTCCTACGGCGTGACAGCTCAAACCCTTCACGATCGACCGGGACCAATGTTCCGACCCATCGACTCTCAAGAGCGTCGTGCCTTTCTGTCTCGTCTGCCTGAGACTGCACAATATGCAAAGGACCTGACTGCATCCACCAAAACACCATGGAAGCTCATTGTCAGCTCAACCTCATGGACGGCGGACGAGGACTTCTCAATGTTGCTCGATGCTCTCTGCACGTACTCCGCGCAGGTCGTGGCGAAACCCAACTTGCCCAACATCCTGGCCATCATCACCGGCAAGGGCCCGCAAAAGGACCACTACCTCGCCAAGATCAGGGCCCTGAACCAAGAGAGGAAGCTACTCAACGTGGTCGTACAGACTGCTTGGCTCACTTCCGAAGACTATGCGACACTTCTAGCAGCCGCTGACCTTGGAGTTTCGCTGCACACATCGTCATCTGGTGTAGATTTACCAATGAAGGTCGTCGACATGTTTGGAGCAGGCTTGCCGGTTGTTGGCTGGGGTGAATTTGAGGCGTGGCCGGAACTCGTCAAGGAGGATATCAACGGCAAGGGGTTTGAAAGCTCGCAGCAGCTGGCGGAGCAGCTTCTTGGCCTCTTTGGTGACAAGGTCGCACTATTGGATACGCTGAAGAAGGGGGCAGTGGAAGAGAGCAAACATAGGTGGGACGAAGAGTGGGATCGCGTTGGCGGGAAGCTATTCAAGCTAGTCGAGTGAGACCCTTCCCGACCCTGTCTGCTCAATACCAAAGGTACAATTTTCCACAAGGACGTATGAGAGAGAATCGCTATCGTAAAGATGTGTATCTTCTACACAAAACTCGTACACCTTTCGTCTTCTCATCACCTTTCGAAAATCTCTTAAGGTTTCAACCCAAATCAAAGGATCATCTTTGAAAACACGGCCGACACCACGCCAACTTCCTCCAGGGCCTTAATGTCCAAGACTTAGATGCGTCCAGCCTCAACGCGCAAACCCGATTCATACAACAGGAGTGTACGTCGCTTTGATCTCAAGTATAGGGAGCCATCGACTCCCGATACCTCATCGACTACCTCCACGCGCAGCCCAATCTTGACGCCTGCAACGTCTGGCAACGCAAGTCCAGAAATGCAGAAGGAAGTCACTCGCGACCCCAATCAACTCAAGATAGATACTTTGAAAAATCTCCCTGCGGTTCTAGCAGTGTCGCTGTCTACTCCGGAGCCCACCACGCGCACCTCCAAACTTGCTCTCTTCAACCGTAGAGCCTTGAATACCTCCACATTCACCCCGTCGTCTGCAATCAGTACTCCAGGACAGCTTGGAGACAGTGATGACACCTATACGCCGCCTTACCCTCTTCTCCAACGCACACAAGCACTCCTACACGCAGAGCTCGAAACACTTATGCAAGCACTGCACCTCCGCCTACAAACAGCACCGCACCTCTCAACATTCTACGTGCAGACCTTCGAGAGGCTAGCCGCTGATACACTTTACGAAGGCATGGGCGAAAAAAATCTATGCAGATGTTGAGGACCGAAGGGCTAAGGAAGGCGACAAGAGGAAACATTACGCGGGCGATCTAGAGGACCATCTCTTCCGCGAAGCAGCATGCAACACTCGCCGCTGCCACCGCGGCATGAGTTTCCCCGAAGAACACGACACCAAAAGCACATTTGCGGAGGTGAGGAACCGTTGGCGCCTGCGTGAAGCGGACGGAGAGCTGACGACGTCCAGCTTGACCGATGAGAATGAAGGGCTCGTGGATATGGAGGAGGGGTATGAATTTGGATTTGCAAATCTGGTCAAGTGTGATTGCCAGATTTGTATGGATGAGAGGGATCTGTTGATTGCAGAGTATTTGGGCGCGGTGCAGAGGGTTCATATAGCTGTGCAGGAAGCTGAGTCGAGACTGAGAACTCTGCAGGAGGAGATAGGCGAAGGGGTGTCTGAATATGCGAGCGATTGGGTGTCGGCAGAGTTGCAGCAAGACGAGCAAGACGCAGACACGGAGCAGGACATTGCGGAGGATGAGACTAAGTGGGTTGCAAAGGTCGACGCATGTTTGCTTGATCAGGATGGAAATGAGGTCATAGACAGCGTTCTGCGCGGAGTGCAGTCAGCGCAAGCAAGTCAGGAGTCTGGGACGGCGTCTACGGAGGAGCAGCCTTAGTGATTGACGAGAACCAGCGGTCCTTGAAAAGGGTCTGCGCTCATTCTCGATACCAAACGCAAATGCAAGACCACACGTGAAATTTTAATCAATCATGATTATGATTTGTAAGTGACCCAGATTGAAGTAAAGTTCGTTAGATTCATTCACGAGCATGACTCGTCATTCAATAATATCCTACGCCAAAGCGCTTTTCTTGTCCCTGTGTCTTCGCCCGAAAACCAAAACTCCGTCCAGCGCCGTTGCTTGTGAGACATGCTCAGGGTATCGATGATGATAGAGACAGAAACGTATACAAAAGGAAACCCGCGACGGTCAGTGCAGCGGCGACGGCGGCGATGCCTGCTATTTCCGAAGATGACGACAGTCCAGACTGATCGGCAGCTCTGCATGACCCCACAGAGGCTGCTGGTGGTGATGCGCCATCAAGGGAGGTGAGACCGCGTGTTTGCGGCTCAACTGCCACTTCCAAACATAGCAGGTACCCCAGCCCTACCGCTCGGCCTGCACTGCCGATGCGACTACCTCTCCGAAGGGAAGGTCGATGCAGGACTCACGTGCTGCGATTGGTCTGGCGAGCTGTTGGGCGAGTTGTTCTTGGAGGATGCCGGGGAGGGCGTGTGGGCCTGGGAAACGACGTAAAGGTCCTCGTAGCTGCCCAGGACCATGTGCTTCCACTTCGCCATGGAAGGTAGACCGACGTTGGCGACTGAGGTCTTGGGGGAGATCTTGTCGGCGTACTTGGAGAGCTCCTCGGGCATGTAGAGGTCTTCCTGGTAGATGTCCATGCGACTGGCGCCGCGAGGGACGGGCTTCTTTGTGACGCGCATGAATGGCAATCTGGGGTCTGTTGTCATGCCATGTTAGACATAGTCAAAGACGAACCCGGTGGAGGAGGCACTTACGCTGGTCAAGCTCAGCACAAAGAGCTGCCTCGGTGGTGGTGTCCAGACTGGCCGCGCCAGAGCGGACCCTGTAGACGAGAATGCCCTTGTTGCTATTCTCATCGAGATCGAAGAGGCTGCTGGCCTTGCTGGACGTGGTGCCCGATGTGGACGTGCTCTTGAAGGTCATGCTTTCCTGCATGAAGATCGGATGGATGCCGAGTAGGCGAGGCTGAGACCGGCGGTGGGTAAATAGGGCTCTTGAGGATGGCAGTTGGGCTCGGTGGGAGTTTGCGGTAACACAGGGAGGACTGTGAGCTCGGTAGGCTTTGTATGCGCAGGGTGTGCGTGATCGGCTGATTGTGAATAAGTGAAAGGTCGGTGGAGTGAACAGCAGCAAAGCGGTCTGGGCACTCCGCGACAACGTCACAACGGCTGCGCCTCCGGGGCAGGCGCAGGGTCGCAAGCTGCAAGCAAAGAGTGGCTGCGAACCAGCAGGGATTCGTCCCGTCTAGCGAAGACGAACCAGCAGCGGCTGTGGTAGAGCCGTGATTGGTGCGCGCATTCACTCTTCTTATGTGATGACGAGAATCTTCGCCAGATCACTTCCCAGCTTGTGACTGTTCGCAAGCGTTACCAAGTTACAGAAGCTTCCAGATATGATCTGATTGCCAGGGTCCAGGAATGCCGGCTCTGCGCGTTATGGACCTTGGAAACGTTCAGGCGCACCAAAGTGCAGCAGGCGCGTACCAACAAAGAAAAGAAAAAGGTCTGAGCAAACTGGAACCAGGTCTCGCAGCCCGGATGACTGCTACCGAATGATGCAGGTGTGACCAGCAGGCATTTGTAAAGAGTCGCTCGGCCTCACGTAGGGCAAGGGCAGTTCCAAACTGAGTCACCTGAATGGCGTCACGCGAATGACGCTGGATAGTGTCGATTCGCAAATTTGGAACGAGCAGCTTTGCGCACTGCTTTGCGCACTGCTCTGCGCATCTTCTCTGATTCTGGGTAGCATTTCCAATAATTTGCTCATCCTGCAGGCAGCTCCTCACGACCTTTGGTTGCAAGGGCACGAATGATTCGTCAACCCAGATCTGCACGATGCGGCCCGCAGCTGAGCTCATCACCCTCCTTGTCACTGTCGCACAGAGGTTCCTGCAGCCCCCGAAAGCTTTTCGAGAGTGACCAGGCCGACGCCCGACGCCATTTCAATCAACATCTGTCAAAACAGGAACCTGCCAGGCAGTGCAGTCGTACAGAGCTCCTATAGGCGAATCAAGGACGTGCTCAATATTGGCTAACCCCGGAGGTCTTCAGGCGTATCAGCCACACCCGCTTCCGCCCACTAGTCATGGATAGTTTGAGCAGGTGGACATGCAGCCTCATGTGCCTTTATGTAGTGGCAGGGAGTCCTCTCTAGCTTTCCTACACCGACAGCTGCCGCGCGCAATCCACCGAGAACCTCATTCCCGGGACTGTTTGCGATCACGATCAAGGAAACAGCGACGTACAAAGCACCGACTGCCTCCCGAGGTCCGCCATGTCCCTCCAACTCCCCCAAGACTCGCCGTCGCGGCCGCTAAGCATCCGAACCACGGGAACTTCGGCGACGATGGCGGACAAGACTGGGGAAGCATGGCGAGGCGCTGTCGACAAGCACAACTGCTGGGAGGATCTGATACTGACACTAGGTACGTTGCGCATGGAGTTCGAGGTAGCCGCGACACGAAGCCTGGCGCATCGACGCGCAACAGAAGCATGGCATGCTAACAACGTCATCACAGATGGAGGAGGCATTCGAGGCTACTCCAGCCTGCTTATCGTCCAGCAGCTCATGAAGGAGATAGCGGCATGCGAAATACGACTACAAGACTCAGAGGGACCGGTTCCTGGCAGCACGCGCAAGGAGTTCAACGAGGCGGAGCTGCTGCCATGCCACTATTTCGACTACATGTACGGCACCAGCACAGGAGGCCTCATCTCAGTGATGCTGGCCCGCCTGCGAATGACCGTACCACAATGCCTCGAGATCTACAGGCAAGTCGGCCACGAACTGTTCGGCCATCGACGAAACATCCTTCCGCTGGCGACGAAGTACCACCACAAGCCGCTCGAGAGGGCCGTACAGAAGATCGTGAGCCAGTATTGCAAGCTGCATGTAGACTGCGACGGCACAGATTTGCATCCTTGGGACTGGGACCCGGAGGATGAGGAATCGCCCAACCCTTCAGCAGCCTCGACGGTCAACAGCCAGTCCACCTACAAGAGCATCTACACTGATGTGCCCATTAAGCCGATCGACCGGATATGTCAATCGTAAGTGTACATCTCACATTGTAGACATCGTTATAGTCTGGCTGGGCATTACTGTGCCCGCAGTTCCGTCATTGACCATTAGCTCAGCGAACTGCCCTGGGAGCATCAGTGCACATCACCATTCCTCACAAAACACTGCGCATAAAACTAACAAGCTTCAGAATATGCCTCACTGCGACGCACAACGGTCAAATCGACGAAGCGTACCTCCTGCGGTCCTACAATCATCGATACGATCAAGCGAAGCTACCACCATGGGTGCGACCGTACAATGAGGGTGCAGACAAGCTGAAGATTTGGCAGGTTACGCGCGCTACATCAGCAGCACCCTTCTATTTCGACATGCTTTTCGCAGACATGGGCAAAGGACGCGGCTGGAAAGGCTTCAAGGATGGCGGTATTCGTGAAAACAATCCCTCGTACGCGGCGTACAGCGAGCACGCTTCATTAAGAGGAGATGAACATGAACCAGCTCTACTCTTATCGATCGGTACCGGACGCCCGAACAACAACAACGACGGGTTTGCGGCGGTCTGGCCGGGCCCCCTTGGAAAAATTCCAATCTTGCAGAAGTGGAGTGAAAAGTTTGCAGTCTTCAAGAATGTCTTGATCAAGTACACTGAAGGTGAGGCTCGACACAAGACAATGCGCACTATTGCCAAAGGCGAGCATCGTTGGTACAAGCGCTTGAATGTCGATCAAGGCATGGAGGGACTTGCGCTCGACAATTGGGAGAAGGGTGAATGGTACAACAAGCAGACTGGTGAAAAGAAAGTCGTCTCAGGCGGCAAAACTCTTTCACGCATGGAGAATGCTGCCGATCACTACCTCGATCGCGACAAGGTTGCGACCCTGGACGGCGTGAAGGAGTACCGGCCACCAAAGATTGTGCTCCAGCAAATCGCTGAGCGCCTTGTACGACACCGCCGCTTACGCGAAGAGACTAAGAATGACGACCTCAGACGCTGGCAGACATACATGGGTCAGTGGCTGACCGGTGAGCTGAGGGACGAAGACTCAGCGATTCACGTCTCGCCTCCTACTAGTAGGAAGGGCTCCAGGTCCAGGTCTCGGCCAGGGACACCCGGACGCTCAGCGCACGTGAGCGGCACCGCGTTAACTTCCTGAGACCCTCTCGAGGACCTGCCGGCTTATCCATGCCACGACAAGTTCCTGCCACCTCTCTGCATAGACACTTTGATTTTAGCATGGCGTTCCGCGTTGCATCTTGCCAAACCACTACACCCTTTTTTCTCACTGCATAGCGTTGGAGCATTTCCGCGACACCTAGCATGGATACACACGGCTCTTCCCATACCCCTTTGGCACCACTTTTCGCATCTTGCAGTTTGCAAAACATCTGGCGTTCAGCATAGGACTCACACATACCCTACATATCTTGCACATTCACGTAAATTAGGGGAAGCGCATAGCGGTTGCGCCAAGAATGATACCATGTCTAGACAGCTGCAATATATTCGGGTACACACACGATACTTCCTTGGGATGAACGACACGCTTGATTAAATGTTCAATAGTCTGCTGCCCAGGTAGGAAACTGGCATATCGCTTAAACAGCAAAGCCGATGCCGCAAAGCAGCAACGGGCACAGGCACTGAGCGACCCGTCATGAGATGCCTTTTGCGTTGTGACGAAGGGTTGAATGGACTCAGATGATGCATTGGAATCTTGTCTCAGCTGCGCTCAGTACGCACCAGCACTGCAACTCGACACACTAAGGAGCTAGCTACTAGGTCGTCTATCCGAATGCGAGTTGAAAGGACATGCATTAGATTTGCCTCTAAGGTGACGTGGGAACAGGCACGTCGCAAAATCGATTCCCAGACGGAACCCGCTACCTCACGTAGCATTTGTTCAAGATTGCTACGAGCGCAGACATGAGTGGCAGCAGTTGAAGTACACTTTATTATGGGGATGTGCCCGTTCCATCGTGAAGACATCGAATCAAAGTTTTGCAGCGCTGTAAGGAACAGGACCCACACGGATGGTAGAGCCGATCAAGCAAGCGCTCCCCGCATGGCGCTAACTTCCCCAGACACCACGCCCTCGGCATCGTCATCAGCTCCCCTTTGACCGAACGCGATCGATAAAAGTCGAATGTAGCAATTCCCGTGAGCCACTGCACTCGATTCAATTACATTATCAAACACATCGCGCGGCCTCAAGTAACATTCTCCAAGACATACCCTTCGAGTACCCCCTGCCGAGGTAGACACTCGGAGCAACTCCGATCTGGCGTTCCTTACTCTCTGCATCCAGGTACACGTCCATCACATTCGGTCCATAGAAAGGACGGTGGAGACCTAGAATCCCTCAAACAGACTCAGAGCACACCTCCTGCGCCACCAATTTCGAGCGGGTGGCCGAACACGCAGAAAGACTTATTCCACAATGCCGCAACAGCACATCCAAGATCAGGTTTACGCCGCCTCCATTGAGAACCCAGAAGAGTTCTGGACACGACAAGCGCAAAATCTGCATTGGCATAAGAAGCCTAGCAAGGCGTTCCAGAGAAGCACTAGGGTCCTTCAAAAAAGCAAGGTGGAACACGATTCGTGGAGCTGGTATGCCGATGGCGAGATCTCCACAACCTACAACTGCGTTGATCGACACGTTGCAAATGGGAACGGATACAATGTGGCTATCTACTGGGACAGTCCAGTGACAAACACGAAGGAGCAGTACACGTACAAGCAGCTGCTAAGTGAAGTTGAGACGCTCGCAGGGGTGCTTCGAGAAGAGGGTGTCAAGAAGGGCGATGTCGTACTCATTTACATGCCCATGATTCCTGCTGCTATCTTCGCCATGTTGGCAATCGCTCGACTAGGTGCGATTCATTCTGTCGTATTTGGAGGATTTTCGCCGGCGGCACTGGCTCAGCGCATCGAGGCAAGTCGTCCGGTGGCCATTATGACAGCTTCGTGCGGTATCGAAGGATCGAAGAAGCCAACAGGATACAAGAGTATGATCGAAGAGGCGGTACAGAAGAGCAAGGTGAAACCGTCGAAGACGATCGTGTGGCAACGAGACGAACTGAGATGGGATCCGGTGATCAAAGAGAATGGCCAAAGAAACTGGCAACGACTGGTCAAGAGCGCTAGGAATCGAGGACTTAAAGCTGAAGCCGTGCCTGTGAGGAGTGGAGACGGACTCTACATCATCTATACGAGTGGGACCACCGGTCTACCGAAAGGAGTTGTTCGCTCTGCTGGTGGACATGCAGTCGGTCTGAACTTCTCGATGAAGTATCTCTTCGGCATTCATGGCCCTGGAGATGTCCAATTCACTGCTTCGGACATTGGCTGGGTTGTGGGACACTCTTACATCGTATATGCACCGCTTCTCGTTGGTGCTACAACCGTGCTTTTCGAGGGCAAGCCCGTCGGCACCCCCGATGCGAGCACCTTCTGGCGCATTATTCAAGACTACAAAGTCACGACGATGTTCACGGCTCCGACAGCTCTTCGCGCAATTCGACGTGAGGATGGGGAGAACAAGTTGTTCGAAAAGCAGTACGGAGAGAAGGGCGCTCTCAAGTCACTGAGAGCGCTTTTCTTGGCTGGTGAGAGAAGCGAACCCAGCATCGTGCAGATGTATCAGAAGCTATTGGCAAAGCACTGCGCGCCGGGGGCGGTCGTGGTGGACAACTGGTGGTCTTCAGAGTCAGGATCACCTATCTCAGGCATTGCGCTGAGTGCATCCGCGGGTCTGGACTTCTCCTCGTCAGAGCGACCTGAGTCACTTCCAATCAGGCCTGGATCTGCTGGTAAAGCAATGCCTGGCTTCGACGTCCGTATCGTGGATGACTCCGGGAAGGAGGTAAAAAGGGGAGAGATGGGCAACATTGTCATGGGCATACCACTGGCGCCCACAGCCTTCACGACGCTGTGGGAAGACGAGGAGCGATTTTACAAAGGCTACATGAAGCGATTTAACGGCAAATGGATTGATACTGGTAAGCATACGGATGACGGAAGGTCGAGACTCGGCTAACAGTGTACTAGGTGATGCAGGCATGATTGATGAAGATGGCTACATCTCAATCATGTCCAGAGCAGACGATGTCATCAACGTAGCAGCCCACCGATTTAGCACTGGCGCTATTGAGCAAGCCATCACGACACATCCAGCTGTCGCCGAGGCGGCAGTCGTTGGCATACCTGACGCACTCAAGGGCCACCTGCCATTTGCATTCGTCACGCTTGCTACCCAGCCTCATCCTGATCCTGCTGTTCCTGACGACAAGTTACTGTCAGAGGTCCAGAAGCTTGTACGCGAGCAGATCGGTGCTATTGCATCTCTGGGCGGTATCATTCAAGGCAAAGCTATGATCCCAAAGACACGGAGTGGTAAGACTTTGAGACGGGTTCTCCGCGAGTTACTAGAGAACGCAACTCACGAGGACTTCGATAAGGAGGTGAATGTTCCGAGCACAATTGAGGACCGCGAGGCTGTGAAGGTAGCAAGGGAGAAGGTCAGAGAATACTTTGAAGTGAAGGGCAAGGACCTGCACAAAGCAACAGAGGTCAGGGCGAAGTTGTAATCGAGACTGGCTGGCATAGAGAGCCTGAAGAAACGGTCCACAGAAAGTCTCGAGGTCTTGTACAAGACTGCAGCGCCATGGTCGTAGTTTGGAGTCATTGCATTCATCGTCGCTCCTTCCTCGTCGTTGCTGCCTATCACGTAGCTGCTACTTAAGTCTGCTAGCTCTTGCCAGAGCATTTCCACAACTTGCCAACGTTTTATTCAGACGCGCCATGTCGCCTTGAGAACTCTACCCTCCTAACGCTGCTTCGACTAATCTTATTCGCTAACATCGAGGCCGGTACCCTTGCCGCACTGCACGTTTCCTTCTCTTCCACCACTTATGCAAGCTGAGCAACCATTGCACGCATGCTGGTCTCGAACTCACCCGTCGACCTGTCGCCAGCGTCAAACGTCACACTGACAGTGCGTAAAAACAAAATACCCGGCGAGGCTGGCTCGTATTCGTCCGGTTGGCTACCGGCTGCGTCAGACTGCTCTTAACGGTGTCAGATCGCAACGGCCCGTTCCCCGCGTCAATCGTAGTCACACAAAAAGTTACACCAACGTATCCAAGTGATGACAGGTCAACGTCGACAAGCTCTGAAAGACGATCAAGTGCACTTGAAGTTTTCCTCACAGCCTCGGCCCCCGGGCGAGATCTTCACCATGCTGCATCCATCAGGCTAGACGCTCACGTGCCCAACAACTGCTGCGGGCTCTGCACGCCTCGCCGGAGCGAAGCCCTTGAGCATTCCCGGGCTCGCAACCACGTGTGAAATGTGACCTACTCCAGGGTTCCGTCGACCTGGGCCGCCTGGTGGTTCGACTGGGCCAGGAGCACCCCAGCCCTGCAATCAATCTGGCGAGCGAATTTGCATGTTGCAGGCGGTGGCTGATCAAGTTTAGACCCAACGGCACGGCTCTTGCAGACAGCTCTCTCACCAATAAGCACATCACAGGCTTACCTGATGCACTGTCATACGTGGAGGCAAGCGGTCGATCGGGTACAGCTGTCTGTCCCATCAACAGATGCGTGCCGGAGAGAGTGTCCGTTGGAGGCGTGAAGCCGTCGGCTCGGAGGGCTCATCGTGTTGCCAAGCACAGCCGGCTACGCTGTCGCGGGTGTGGAAAGGCTTCCGCGATGCACGATCTCTCGCCGGCTCTGAAGTTATGAAACTATGGCGCAGGGTGTTGTCGACAGCTTCGACGGAGGTTACTGTGCAACCCAGCGCAGGTCCATGTTCAGCCACGGTACCTGCAGTGCCGTCTCACACTGAGGACGTGACGGAAGCCTTCGAGCACACACGCAGCCATGAGCCGCGTCTGAGCGTCTCATAAGCAACTCCAGGCACACGAGGGCTAGCGATAAAGCAGCAATGATAAGATGAGACGGGTGCACAGCTACTGCACGCAGCCGCATCCACGACGGCGTCTACACCGCGGGCAAGTACTGGTCTGCGCTGTCGAATCACCCCAGAATCATCCTCGTCGTTTTGTCGTGGCTCGGCTCAATCGGTGCTGGTCATACATGCAGTCTACAGCAGAGTGGGATCATAAGCATGTCACTGCTCGCCAACCACAATGTCTGGGGTTGACAGGCGGCGAGGCTCGCGTTCCTTCACTCAGGCGGTACGTACCTCGAGCGTCGAGGCTGCATGCTGGAGTCAGTAGTGCGCTGCAATGCACGTGTGAGCATGGAAGCAGCACTGGTATAGCTAGACGCCTGCCGCTTGCGTCTAGGTGCGGTGTTGAGCAGCTGGCAGCAGCACAGCACGCATCACCATCTCGCCTGGGTAGACGAGGTGGCACGGCGGTGATGAAGGACCTGGCGGGCACACAAACAGCAGCGACACGTCCCTGAGCGTGGAGCACGGCGTCGATACAGGCTGGTGAGGCAGCACGGCAGACGGCCGAGCGCCCGGGAGTTGCGTGCTTTGCGGGCGCACTGGTGCTGGGCCCTTGTCCAGCGAGTCGAGTGCAGACAGGCAGCTCGCAGCAGGCCACGGCCGCCTCGCTGCGAGGGGCCTGGAGAGGACTAGCCCTTGCTCTGCCGAAATCCTGAGGTTTTACGGTTCGCCCAACCTCAACCGCATTGGCGTTGGCAGCTGCTAAAACCCCCGGCGCCCAGCATCGCCTTTCTTTTGACCTTTGACTTTACCCTCTGCACTACAGCGTCTGCCTCCGTGCCCGCACGCCGCCAGCACGCCGCCCAGCAGCTCCCCCACGTCGCCCGCGTCGATGCAACGCAGCACAGACTGAGCCTGCCGCCGCTGTTGTTGCTGTTGTTGATAGACGATAGCCGTCGATAGTCGATATCTAGCCATTCACGTGGGTCTCGGAGCCAGCGAGAACCCTGACTTGCGCCTTGACTTGCCAGCACCGTCGCTCCGCCAGCCCCGATCTTCGCCCTCGCATCCACAACAAGGCCGCATCCAGCGCGCGCTGCCTGCTGCCCTCCTGTCCGCGTCCGCTCGCCCTCTCTGAGTCTCACTTCTCTGCGCGCCCTGTCTGCCTGTCTCACTGCGCGCCCTGCCACTCGTCCTCGCACCGCCCGCCGCAGCCACCCCCCCACTCGCTTCTGCAACCATTTCTGCGCCGACGTTGCTGCACAGTCCACGTCCCGCCGTGTACAACCCTGTGCTCCGCCGCCCCCGATCGATTTCGAGCACGCTGCAGCTGTCCGCGACACGCGCCCGGAGTCTTCCTGTGCCTGCGTGCGAGTTGGGATTCCCGCCCCGACACACGACTCCATACGCCTGCGGCCCTTGCTGCCCATCCCCAACGGGCTTCCCCACCGGGCTTCCCCAACGGGCACTCGAGACCGCCAACGCCGCCGGTCACCTGCGAGAGCGCTCTCACGAGACGGACTCTGCGACGACGTGGCTGAGAGCTACACCACGCCGCTGACCCGAGTTCTGCCCGTCTTGACTACATCTTGACCCTCAAGAACCACTGCACCAGTCTCCTTAGCTCCTCGACACCACTCCACTCAGGATGGCGGGGAAAATGACACTGTACAAGCTGGTGGTGCTGGGCGACGGAGGTGTAGGCAAGACCGCCCTGACCATCCAGGTACGCATCCCCATGTCATCATACCATCCTTACCCAGATCGTACTGACCCTACTCACAGCTCTGTCTGAATCACTTCGTTGAGACGTACGATCCCACAATCGAGGACTCCTACCGCAAGCAGGTCCAGATTGATGGCCAGTCTTGCATGCTTGAAGTCCTTGATACAGCCGGTCAGGAAGAATACATTGCCCTGCGCGACCAATGGATACGCGATGGTGAGGGCTTTGTTCTTGTCTACAGCATCTCGTCACGATCATCATTCGCGCGTATACAGCGCTTCCACAGCCAGATTCAGCGCGTGAAGGAGACAGCTATGGCTGGCTCGCCTACCTACCCCGGCTCTCCTATCAGCGCGTCTGCCCCAGTATTCGGACAGGCCCCTGTCATGCTTGTGGGCAACAAATGCGATCGCGTCACCGAGCGCGAGGTCTCCACACAAGAAGGCCAGGCCCTAGCCAAGGACTTGGGGTGCGACTTCGTCGAAGCATCGGCCAAGAACTGCGTCAACGTGGAGAAGGCTTTCTTTGATGTCGTCAGGCAGCTCCGCCGACAGCGACACCAAGGCTCTGGTCGCCACGAGAGGAGCGAGAAGACCCGCGGTCCACGCGTCTCAGGCAATGACCGCGTTCGAGGAAGTGGCGGCGACCGTGGAGGCAACGGTGGGCGACCAACTAAGCGCAAGGACAAGCCCAAGTGTGTCATCTTGTGAGCACAGTCTTGAAGAGTCGCGAATACTTGAGCATTTGGAATTACAGCACATCCACGAGCCACGATACATACCTCGTCACCGCCAACACACATCCTCATAGACCGCCATCTTATCTGGCGTCGGCATAGGAGCGGCGTTTAGCACTGCACGCATCATTGGTCCCCCACTGTTTGGATTTGCATGAGACCCACGGCGTTTTGGAGTGTCTTGGACACCTTTTGGAAATATCCGCATTATTGTGTGGACTGGCATCCACACATGGCTATGATCTTGTACGACATTGCACGGCTGAATCAATTATTACTGTCATGGACATTGGATAAAGACCTCGCTAGACCCTGCTTGCACATAGAGTGCGGCAGCGCCGAGTCTAGGAGGATGGCTTGAATCAAGGATAGGAAAAGAAAAAGCGTTGGTGTTGAATATGTAGGGTTGGTTTGCTCTTCACGGCGCGAGATACCTCTGAATTCACTATCAACACTCCCGTCCTCACTTGACCCCGATTTTTGAACCTGCGTCACAATGCTGTCAGTCCCACGTGTGAGCCGCGCCAGACAGCTTTGACGCGGTAACCGAGCCTTGTCTGGCTCGATTCCGCGCGGATGGTTCTTTTCATGGAAGCCCTTCCCCACAAAGCAATAACTCCGATGCCGACAGAGAGGTCGAGTGAGTACTGCACCGCGGGTCTTGATACAGTTCGCGGAGTTGAGCGCTTCCCATTCGACTCCTTCCTGTTGTTCACAGTTCTAAATACACTGTGGGTTGTTCGCACTCTTCAAGACCTGCGAGACATTAGCTCGCAGTCGCTCTGCCTAACTTCGGCAAAAAGAAAAAGATCCGGGAATACGCCAGGGTAATCGCTGCAAAAATGCCGCTCTTTGCGGCATTCCTTCTTCGTACAGAACCGCACAATCAGTGGTTCTCAGACCCAATGTGCATATTGTGCACTGTGAAATCTGGGGTCTTTGGTGGCCGCGCAGCCAATGGGGTGGGGTGCATAAATGGGAATTGTGTGTGTTGGGCAGCTATGCATGGAAATATGCTCAGAGCGGCCTGGGCTTGGTTCTCTAGCTATCCCTTGGAGAACTCCAACACGACTTCACCACATGTGGCATCATCATTTTTGGGTAGGGGAGCCACGTACTGGTCGTCAAATACACGCGAGCCGTCGCGACTGCTTCCCACGACCATCACGCTCATGTGAAGTTGATCCACGTCTCCTGGTCCCAATGCACTCCGTCGAGCCAATGCATGAAGTCTTCACCATTTCCCTGTTCGAAGAGAGGTGTGCATAGCGTGGGATCAGCGGTGTCCACAGCAACACGTCCTTGGGCAGCAGGATCTGGTTCCAGGATCACATCGAGTACCCTTTTGACAAACTTCTTCGCGCGGTCGCAACTCTGATAGCCGTTTGAGTCCGGCCTGATCGTTCCCAGACACGCTGCAAGTACAGAAAGGCTTTGGATCGTGTCAGAGCGATTCAACGGGAAGACTTCTGTTGTTGTTGTTGTTGTTGTAGGTTGTGAGGACTGGTCTTGACGGAGTAGCTCGATGGCAAGGATCGAAGCGGCAGGAATGCCGTGCGTGCACAAGATCTGAACGAAATCGATCTGGAAGTCTCGAAAGTAGTCTCTGTTGTCCACCATCATGATTACGATCCTGAAGATCTCGCTGCAGACAGAGAGCAAGGACTTGACCGAGTCTGCTTGTACCTTCTTACTCAAGGTCCGTTGTAGGAGGAAATGGTGATCGAGGCTTGCGAGTCGAATATGCATGAGAAACAGAAGCTCGAGAGGCGAGCGTTGAGAGCTCCACAGGTCGTTCACGTCGATGCGCAAGAACTTGGGCAGATCTTGCCAGGCAGTCAATGCACGAGATTCAATATCGATAGCGCGACGAGTAACCTCTTCATGTGGGAGATAACCCAGAGAGATTTCCAAAATCTCTTCGGTGATGAGAGCGTTGGTGGCTGTTATTCGAGCAAAAGTGCTTCGCTGGACAGTGTCGTCTCTGTTCCATCCCCCGTTATCCAGCTTCTCAATGGCAGATTGTAACTCAGATCCTTGGGACATAATTTGAGCATCTGTAAGATCGAGTGGCAGCTGCAACCGACAGTAAAGTCGCGTGAGTCTCGGCGGTCGCCCAGCAAAAGCGGCAGTCGATTTATCGTTGCTGTAGGCACAGATGAAGAGCCTCTTCCGCAACTCCGCTAGGAACAGAGGTGTGCTGTCGTTGACCTCGATCAGTTGATGCAAATTAGCACACTGCAAAGCCGCTACGAATGATGAAGTCTTTTGCCAACTGTCGTAGCCTGAACACGGTCAGTCAATAGAATTCACGATATGATTTAGAAAACTACAGAACACTTACTTCCTCGAGAACGGAGCGAGCAATAGGAGATGCAGTTCTCGTACAACAACCAAAGATACAGGTCGTTGAGTACGCCAACATCATCGCAGAACTCAATGCACACCTGTGAAGAGTGATGCATGCCCTGCGCTAGCTCAGCCCGGTTGACCGGGGCTGCGTCAACGGAGCAGAATACAGGATCGCCGTCTTAATCGAATAATCAGTAATCTCAGAAACTGCCCTGAGGTATCGAAACTTACCTTTCAGAGACTGCGCAACCAATGACACTAAAGAGACGATGAGCCCAATGGTCTCCCATCTTATGCCAGGACCAGTAACGGTTGCGCAGAACTCCCGAGCAGTGGTGTCTCGACGTATTGACTGTGACAAGGCTCTCGAGGTATTGTTCCAGACTTGCGCTGACATCTCGCGCAAATCCTCATGTCTGGACGACTCAAGTACGTGCTTCCACGAGGCCGAGAGGCCGTCTAGGTAGATCTTGACCATGGGCTCCAGGACAACAACACCTCCGGCGAAAGAGAACCACTTGTCAATGTATTTTTGTATAGACCTGAGGTCTCTCAGAACAAATAGTACTGATGCACCCTGATCGATGCGTTCCTGCGAGACCTCGAAGGCAGTCGAGCCTTGTGGCGTGAGACCGATGCTTGACTCGTGCTCATCCAAAACTGCGGTGTGGTTGACAAATGAGGCCCCACGCTCAAGTTCCCGAGCATCAGTACCGGTTCTCTGATCAATCGACGGCCGACGAGTGTTTTTCGAGGCTTGCTGGACTGAAGCGTCTATGTACTGGGACTGAGATATGGAGTTCTGCGAGCGTACGGATGAAGATAGTGTGGATGCTGTGGGACTACTCTCCACTTGAGTTGCCTGAGATACATGGGAGAAGCTTGTTAGACGGTTCGTGTGCTCGAGATGCGCAAGGTATGCCGCGGGTGTGGAGGCACGCCCCGCCCCGGACAATGGCCGATACGACGTCGGTCCCTCATCTGCGTGCGATATCTTGCTTTCCTGCGCTTTGCGCTTTGTAGCAGTCAAAGGAGCCGGGTGATATACGCACTTCTCTGTCCTGCCCCGTTTGACGCATCTGTCACACACTGGGAGGTGATGATCACATCGAAGCTTTCCCTTCCGGCAAGGTTCGCATGCCTGCAATTTGCCGTTTCTTCTATAATTCATGTTTTGATGCTTCTCAATGTGCGTCTCCCGCAGCCGACTGGGAAACAGGTTACCCGTCTGTCTGGAGTCAGCGCAGCTCATGTAATGGGATGAGCTCTGTACTCGAACCATCGTGTAGTCGTCTGCGGCGAAGTCGGCGCAAGAAAAGCCCTGGGTCGAGAAAGCCGTAGCAGTAGTAGAATTTGGCACGACCTGTATCGCTGCAATAAAAGTGCCCCTAGAAAGCCGTGCGTTTTGTGACCAGCCGCGCCGGAGCTTGCATTTTTGACAGTAGTTGTTAGACGATGACGATCGCAAGCTTTAGTACGTGGTTGGCCGAGCGACAGAGCTTAGCGTTTCCGGTATGCGATATTTGAAGCCAGGAGTCCGTTGCAATACGCGTTCAATCGCGCGAGGTCGACGTTGCTGATAGTTGGTTGTATCACAAGGGAACTCCGAGCGCCGAATGCGGCTTCCGGCGTTGAAACTTTAGCGCGGGATTGAACACCGACGATACGGCCGTCACGCACGGCTGCACTTCCTCCATGTCCTTTGCGCATAACCCCCTGCCCGCTCCCGCGCAAATGAATCTGCCTTGAGAGAATTGACGCTGTTGATATTCTCAGGAGAAGCTGAATCCTTCTTCGTGGTGCTTTTGGTTGTTAGTCCATACAATCGTTGAGCACCCACGCCACACAATTTGTTGCAGCGTCTTCCCAAATGTGTACAAATCGTAGCGTTCTCGCGCCAACGATGCCACTATCGGATCAATTGAAGCGCATGAGAATTTGCAGTCTGCAGTATGAACTGACGATACAGAGCCGTTTCGTAACAAGCGCAGAGCATGCCTAACTGCTGAACCTTCATCGCCATACCTCACCTGCCACTTCTGACCAGTCTGCATTGTAGTCGTAGGGAGCTTCGAACAAGGATCGAAAATTTGCGCGATGATGCAGGGCAGGACGCTCGCTAGTGTTTGTTGATGAGGCAGTCGTGACTTCCTCATTGGATCTCACCTCACCCTCAGCTCACTTTCTCTCACCTCGCCCACACACAATTCACCACACCCCGACCATCACGACTGGCAGATTGAGTGTTATCATGAGCCTTCAGCGCCCGTTACTACGAACGCGCGAACGCAGCATTCGGTGGAGCAGCGTCACTGATGCCAATTGTATTGATCTCACGATTGATGAATACGATATTCCAGCTCTCGGTCAGAAAGAGACAACTGGCAAAGCAGCTGACAGCAACGATGAGATCAGGAGCTTGAGTCTAATCCGCCAAAACTTGGCCAACCTTACCGAGGCTGAACGGGCAGTGCTGTTGGTAATGCTCGAGAAGCAAGTAGCAGCTCACTTCAGCTGATAGGATAGGGACTGAGTACTTGCAGATTCTGCGAAGATTCATGTTTCCACTCAGAACTTGTTCGTCATGGTGCTGCGGTCTTGACGAGCTCATCAGCATTCGTCATCTCTACAGTCCAGGGGTAAAAGTCGCTACTGGGGGGTTGACTAGATTCAAACTGACATATCATAGGTCCTTCGACGGCTCATCCTTTTGATCGAGGCTTGTTCGTCGCGGCGCTGCGACTCTAGCAAGCTCTCTTACAGCAAGATCACCTGTAGCTAGCTCGCAGCCGGCGAGCTCCCTTCTAGCAAGCTTCCCGTTGCCGATTTCTTATCGATCATCCCCTCCAGGTACCCGGCCTAGCTACTGTGCTGGGGATTTGGCAAGCTCACCATGATGGCCCGTTCGAACATTCGGGGCTGCATCCGTCTGACGGAGCCATTCCCGGTATCCCGATCCTCCTCCCGAGATCCGCATTATGATCGCAAAGCTTGTTCTCCGCTTTCCAGAAGGTCTGTACTGGAAATGGAAGACCTGCCGCAAGACATCTGGAGTCACGACTCTGTGCAAGCTGTGCTGGCCTCGTGATGAGCTGGAAATACTCAATGTGCTTACCAGGACTTGCAGGACAGCTTACAACGAGCTGCAAGGACTATTCCTCACTTTGAGCACGTACCACTTCTGCCACATCGCCGCAATTGAACGCGTCCCTGAAAGTTCCGACATTTTCCAGGGTCTTGTTCACCTGCGACCTGTTTTGATCGTATTCCACCTCGAATTCTAGTCCGAAGACGATCTTATCTCGTACCTCAACCGCTTCGAGCAGCCCAACTCGGATCGCTCAGAGGTCGTTCTGACTGTGATGGCCGGCTATTGGAAACTGACCTTAACAACCGACTACTATATCATCGCCAGGTTGCGTGTCCTCGAAGCTGAGACAGACTTCAGCGAAGGAGATTTCGGAACACGGTGACTCGAGCCTCGGTCAAACGGGACATGATGCTTGCAGATATCGGGGGCATCTTGGAGTACGGTGCTCAGCTGCAGGAAATGCTGGGGAAGGAAAGTGCAACAAGAGCGAACAAAAGCCGGGCGCTGCTTCCAGACTTGAAGGACAGCAACGCCTCTGACGTCGCAATGTACAAGGCTTCACTCTATCCAGACGAATGGGATCTGCTCGTCTCATTCTACCCTGGGGTCTCTGATGCTTCAGCTTAATACAAACACCGAGCATCTCAGGTACTCGGAGACACTCTTCATGAGTCATAATCAGCCGCACGAACTGTTCTTATGCATGCACGGGATACTTCCACGTAGACGGTTGCCTGTCCGTGGATCGTTCGTAGCACAGCGGACTACTTGGAAACGTGCTATGTGCCAGCAGGCACAATCCGTTTTGCGTGGACCTGATACACGTAACATAAGATTCCAAAAGTTCACACATTCTCTCAAATGCTCGGATCGATGACTGAAGTCCGGGATAGAACTCTCATGACAGCCATACGGAGTCGCGTTTGGTCACTCGGCCGAGGCGATTTTGGACAGTAGCATTCTTGAATCATGCTGAGCTATTAAAGACTAGCTCAAGAAATGTTTCACCAAGGATCTTTTCAACAGCCGGCCCACTTGATGCGGGGTTTGGCTCAAAGAGTCTTTACCAATGTCAGTACGACGTCATTGACGCCAGTCTCTCCGCTCTTCCCATCGTCCAGCACCAAGGTGCACCGTTCAAATCCAATCTTCTCGTAGAAGTTCTTGCCCTTAATGTTCCACCGAACCATGTCGAGGTGTATCCCGGACGCCCCGTCGCGTTTGACGGCATCGAACAGTGTATGGATCAGTCTTGAGCCCCACCCCTTTCTCTGATATTCCTCAAGAATATCAATGTGCATGTGTGCAGGATATTTCTCAAGCTCTTGCGGCCATGCCTGCAACGCACTGCACTCGGCGTTGTGAACGGCATGCCTCAAGTTCTTGGATTCTTCTCTCTCCATCCCAGGGTCATCCGTTCTCGTCTCTGGTTTCGGGACGTCCTCCAGCGACACGTTTGGTACAAACTTGCCACGCCAATCTTCTGCAAAAGCGGAAGTACTTGAGGTGCCGATGCAATAGCCTACTGCACGCCCCTCTCCATCGTCAAGGATCAAGCATGTGGCAGGCGTCAAAGTAACGTACGGTCTGTACCAGAGGTATGATCCGATCGTACGGGTAGGCTCACAGTCTAGCGTGGGCTCCATGGTCTTAAAGAACTTTAGAGAAATCAGTATAGTCTCTAAGGCAGCATACGCCGGCACTTACGACATTGAGTCCGTTCTCAAAATCTCTGTTGCGCTCGTAGGGTCGAATAAAGGGAGCAGGCATTTCGTCTTAGTGTATTCATAAGTCACTTGTGGTGTCTTATCTAGCACGTTTGCTCGGGCAAGCAATGCGATGCTTATGAGGTGCTCGAGACAGCTGTCATCTAAGAACGGAAGTCGGGACGATAGCTATGACGCGCGCTTACTGTGCACATGCAGCCAAGCAGCAGCATTGCGGGGTATAGCGAATACTTGCCGTGCACCTGACTATACAGTGCCAGCCTAAAGCTCCTGCCTTTGAAGTAATCAAATAATAAAGATACGCCTACTGCTGTGCGAACACACTAAAATAAAAGAGTTTTAGAGAAGTATAGATTATTTAAGAAGTAAAAACTAGTTGTCACGGGGCGGGGCTGGTTCGTACTGGGCGGCACAGTACACCGTAAGCAGACAGAGTAGGAGCAGCTGTCAGTGAATTGCGTTAATTTAGAGTAGCTATTCACAGCAGGCAGAAATCTTACAGGAAGGTTCCATAATAAGACGTAGCTTAAAGAGCTATACATAGGTTTAATAGGCAGAGAAAGGTTCTTCTTAGGAGTACTTTAGGTGCTTAGTAGTCTTAGCTAATTAGTAGTTGCTAAGTCTACATAGCAACTCCTAACTAGCTATAGCTATAACTGCACTATAACAGTACTCCCTCTCTTAGGTTGAAACGCTAGTAAGATATGTAATTAGGGTCTAAGTTTATTAGGATAGTAGCAGTAAAAGTTCTTTGTAAGCTTAGTAGATCCTTCTAAGTATTTAGTAGGTTCTAAGATTAGGTTAGGGTATCCTACCTACTTTATAGTATATAGTATAAGCGCAGATTGTAATAGATAGGCGCCTTGCCTTCGATACCTATACTACGAGGTCTCTCTATTTTCACCAAAAGGTAAGCACAAGAATTCTAAAGCTAGAATTCCTTGCGTAGTATATAATATATAGCACGTGTTGCTTAGTGCATGTAACTAGGCTGTTACACAGATAGCCTTATCCCTAGCGCTTCTAGGACAAGTCTATAAATTCTTCTACTTTAAACTGTTTAGTACCTTTAATTTTAATAGGAGGGGGCAGTAGTTGCTATTGTCTAGGTAGGGGTGTCTTAGAGGTAGGCTATAATAGTTGGATATTAAATATAGGATAACGTACATCACGGGCGAAAGAATCAACGGGCGAGAGAATCACTTTTGCCAAGACCCCACTAAAACTCATCCTATTATGGCCTAAAACACCACAAACTGGCGCTGCATAAGGCAACACAAGCTATAATACTGCTTAGAGACCTCTTCTACATTATTCTTGCACATTTGCGCGTTATAACTACTCTCTCTGCACTATCTATAGCATTGTTAGGAGGGATTACCTCTTTTAGCGCGCACCTGCTTCTTTACCTTCTTTCTATTACTACGCGCCCTAAACTCCTTTAGAGCAGTCAACTACTACCCCTCCTTAACTACAAGGGTCCCTTCTTACTATATCTACTTTCTTTTATGCAACTTGCGTTGTGTAGTAGCCTTAGCAGCTGCTTTAAGCTTATGAATTTGTTTTTATGCAAGCGCAAGCTTATGCAACAGGATAGCTCCCCCCTTTGCATAGTACATAATTGCGCTTAGAATAGAAGTAGGCAAGCTACCCTACTCCCTCTTATACTTGTCTTAAATTAGAGTTAATTGCAACTTAAATCCTAGAGTATTACTTAGGGTTTGCAACTGCTAAGGCTTATTATTTATAGGAAGTAGCAGTAATAGAGTGCGCAGCTTTATATTAAGGGTTAATATAACCCATTCTAGATCAAACAGGACTAAGCCAGCCCCTCAGAACCCTCCCTAGATATTACTAGCAGTAATAGCAGTATTATAGGCTACTTTAAAGCATAGCAGGAACTCTAGCTTTATAATATAGTTAATCTAGTTGCGCATAGCGTTTTTAGCTTAGCGCAAGTACGCCTTCTTCAGAGGGGCAAAACAGCCTACATCAAGGGGCTGCAGGAGGTGCGATAAGTGCAGAGGCATGCATACAGGGATAATCTTATTATCCTTGCAGTATTGCTAGAATTAGAGGGAGTTATAGCTCTTATAGCTATTAATAATAAGCATGCAGTAGGTGCCAATAGTACGTCCCTTTAAATGCGCATTAAAGTGCTTCAGCCAGTCAAAAGTAAGATTATTAGTAGTCTTACTATTCTCAGAGATGCCAATAACCTAGTCCTAGGGTAGATCTTCGTCCTTATACTAGTTAGAGAGGTAGTTGCGTGCTTTAAAGATAATAAAGGGCAGAATAGCCTATTCTTTAGTATTAATGCCCTAGATAACCATTACCTACTCCCTATTGCCTAGCTAGGTTTGCTTTAGCTGTCCTCGCAATCCTAAAGCTATAACAACTGCTCTAGTGCTAATCTAGCCTATTATAAAGCCTGTCTTATTGAAGTTATACGTGTTGTTGTCCTAGATGCTATACTTAGCTTTAATACTAGCTACTAGGCCGAACTAGCCCTAGATTATCCTAGAATCCTCACAGAGGGCTCTTTTATAGTCATACTTGCAATTAAACTTTACTTTAAGCTCTTCCTAACATAAAACAAACGTACTAGCCTAGTTTAAGCTAACATAGCCTAATCCACGCTCAGCGCGCAGAGAATTAGCTATATTAGCCACATCTTATAGCCAACGAGGGAATCCTTGCTTAACTAAGTTAACTATATGCTTAACAATCACCTGCTCTTTAGTATTAGTTAGGTTTCGCGAGTTAGGCATAGTATTAACGCGTAAAGGCTGTCCAGCGCGTCATTTGCTTATAGTACTTTAAGAGACTCCGTAGATTACTGCAGCGCGTCGCTAGGAAAGAGTCACGTCTTATTCAAGAGCTTAAAGCGTAAGTGTGACGAGCTTGCGAGACTATACTCAGGTGATCGATTGTAATGATCAGTGTTTTGTTAATTCTATATGCTATGTTGCTTATATACAAAGGGAATTTTGAGATCATGTGACCTCGCGTAATCGAGCGTGTGGGCAGCGGTGGAGACGCTCAGGCCAGGGTCTTTGGATAACCGAGCTCTTCCGCAGAACACCATCCGCTCATTACCCAGTTTCTAATCAAACCGCGCGCTCGATTACACTACCACAGGCTCTTCTGCGCGACAGTAAGCTATATCTAACGCTTATTTAACGCGTTAAACTATTATTGTTGTGGAGGCATTAGTGTAGGGTAGGTGTTTTAGTGGGGTCTTGGCAAAAGTAATTCTCTCGCCCATTGATTCTTTCGCCCGTGATATACGTTATATGCTCATAGTTAAAGATAGTTCTAGCTTATAGGCATAAGTGCTAACTATTTGCTTAACTATAAAGAGGCTAAGGTTCTTCTAGTTAAGTTTCTTCTATAGACAAAGAGTCCGGATATTCCTTGCATCTAGCTAGACCTTCTCACTAGTAGGTAGGCTTTCTTTTTTTATTAATCTAGTCTTCCTAGCAAGCTTAGGCAGACAAGATCTTAGTATAATAGAAGTTATAGATCTTCTGCATCTATTCTGCAAAAAGGGCAGCGTCTCTAGTAGTAGGGTAGGTCTTAGAGTAGATTAGTTTAAACCTAAATCTTAGCTTAAAGCTATATAGTGCAAGAAATAGGGAGATATAGGGAGTCTTAGATACTCAGCTATTCCCTATAACCTTAGTAGAAATAAGCTAGTCTAACTAGTTATCTTATAAGTAAGAGACATATGCTTAGAGGTACTATTTAAGGTTTATGTTCATCCTCTTAATTTAGCCACTAGATTTAGGGTACTAGGCAGTAGATGGTTATGCTTATATATTTAGTAGTTAGCACAGGAGCTTCTAGAGGGTAGAGATAAACTAGGTGCCCCTATTGGATATTGTGAAAAAGTAGTAGTATGGAAGGCAGATGAGATAATTTGTTTTCATTTTTTTTTGTATCTGAAACTCTGATATATATGACTAATTCGGATGTAACTTATCCGTTCGGTAAATAAGTATCCGTTCGGAAAGTCAGTATCCGTTCGGAAAGTAAGTATCTGTTTAGAACCTTGATATCTAAATGCTATCTAAAACACACTAGTATTTTAGAACTGCTTTAATTGTTTAATGTCGCGCAGAAGGACTGTAATAGTGCAATAAGGCGCGCGGTTTGACTAGAAACTGGGTAATGAGCGGATGGTGTTCTGCGGAGGAGCTCGTTTAACCAAAGACCCTGGCATGAGCGTCTCCACCGCTGCCCACACGCTCGATTACGCGAGGTCACATGATCTCAAAATCTCCTTTGTATATAAACAACATAGCATATAGAATTAACAAAACACTGATCATTACAATGGATCACCTGAGTATAGTCTCGCAAGATCGTCACATTTAAGCCTTGTTTTATACTATCTAATACTGTTTCTACACTTTGTTGTAAAACATTTACTGTTTTAAGCTCTAAAGTGCTTGGTTTGCCTGATTGTAACAAGTCTGCTAAAAACTTAAAGTTACACAGATTAAATGCAGACTAGGCTTAGATACCCTAAGCTTAGTGAGCTCGGGTAAGGTGTTCTAGTATGTAATAGCTCCGTATTGAAAATTCAAGGTGTGATTTTTTAGGTCATACACAAGATTATATGACGTTTAGCTGTTTTTCTGTATGCACTCTTTGTTTTCGAAGCCTGTCTTAGACTCTAGCTTAGTGAGCTATCGTAATAGACCTTAGAAACTGCTTTTATGGCTTTATCACATGTGAAATACTTTAGTATAAGAAGGCTAGTCTTATTTACGGAGTGTAGCTTCTACTAGAGTATCTTATTAAATTTTAGGGGTTATATTTTTGGTTTTCTTTTTGCAATTTTATCAATTGTAGGTTTTGTATTTACTACTCTATAGAACTTAGTGGTTTTGACACAGTAACTATTAAGATAGTCAATTAATATGTTATTTATGTATTATTAATAAGTCGCAGGGCTATTACACAATCTAAAGGGCAACACCTTGCACTTATATATGCTATATTAGGTAGAAAGACAAAGTATACTTCTTAGAAGATAGGTTATAGATCCTGTTTGTAAAAACCACTAAGTTTTATAGGGTAGTAACCAGAAAACCTACAATAAATAATATTGCAAAAATAAGATAATACACTCTGGTGGAGGCTACACTCCGTAAATAAGACTAGCCTTCTTAGACTAAA